>CM077176.1:22050790-22565790 GCA_039654105.1 Coreius guichenoti
TGTATATATTTATATGTTTCGTATATAATTTGTGTACAGTTTTATTGTATGTATATGCACATGGTCTTTTATAGTATTTGCATCTTTATTTTAGTAAATTTTATATAATTTTTATAGTAGTCATTTATAGTATGTATTCTATATGAGCTTGTGGCACTGTTCGCATGCATCTTACAGTAAATCTTTGCAACAGGTAGGTTATACTAAAGTCTTTCCATTTCTCTTAGTCTTCTGTTTTTCTTTTTCTCTTGTCATCTGCAGCTTGATGATAAGGCTGATAAAGGCGATGGAGTTTCTATTTTAAGCCTTGCCACAGTCCTGCTCTGGCCAGGGATGCAGCTAGTGGCTCTGATGCCATGTTTGCTTCTGCAGCTGCATCTGTTTGATTTTGTTTGTAGTGCAAAGTCAACAAATCTCATAGTTACCTCAGAGGAGACTGTTGCTTTTCTTACCACTTCTGTCTAAAAGAGAGCAAGAGAGAGAGAACAAAGATGAGAGGTTTACAGCTTGTTAGTGTGGCTGACATCGCAGTGGTTTAGTTGGAAAGACCAGGGCGGAACTAGATCTGGGATGAAAGGAGCGGTTAGGCTCTCTGAAACCACTCCTAAACACAGCATGTGGTGGATGTGCATGACTGCGTGTCTATACATAAACGCTCACTTCCTTTTGTAAATGGTGAATTGAGATGGCAGTAAAACTAAAAAAGCAAGATTTAATCATTAAAAAAGGAAATTGATAGGACTTTTTCAGACCAAAAGTCTAAATATACAATGGCCCCAAAATTATTTGGACGTTTCTTGATTTTGTTTTTACTAGAATAGGTTTTCATGTTTGAATGTTCAAAAAAAAAAAAAAAAAAAAAAAAAAAAAAAATATATATATATATATATATATATATATATCTCAGAACTGTGAGATATAAACTCGGAATTGCGTGTTATCGTATCATGCAATTCTGACTTTATAACACGCAATTCCGAGTTTATATCTCACAATTCTGAGAAAAGAAGTCAGAATTGCGAGTTATAAAGTCAGAATTGCGAGATAAAAAGTTGCAATTATCTTTTAAAATGTTTTATTCTGTGGCAGAACCAAACTTCCATATGCCCAGTCTATATTGTATAATACAATATAAAACCAATGACATTTGAAAGAAATATAAATGCTTTTATACGCTAGTAAAAATAACCTCACCACTTGATTTAAAATAATTTCAAAAATCGCTCAGAAACGTGACGTTATCTCTGAGAAAACGCTACATTTGTTTGCAGATCCACTTGGTTTGGTATTTTTTATCTAATGCAAAAACATCCATATATTTATTAAGGTGACTCAAGTTTCCAAATATTGTATTGTCATTCATTTTTACATGATTAGACTATATTTAGCCTATATTACTAACTCTATTACTATATTACTGTGAATACTGTGACTTTTAGATGTATGTTCCATATGGTATGTATATTTGTCTTATCTCAGGATTAGGTAGCAGTTTTTATTGTGCTGTGCAATTGTGTGCTTTATAACAGTACTTAAGATATTCTTTATTTGTGTTGTGCCTTTTGTGAAGGGAGAGAAAAGAGGGATCAAGAAGGATAAATGATGCAAAAAAGGGATAGGGTAAATGTGCTCTCTAGAATCATTCCGTTGGAGGTTACGGCACTGTGAGCTTCTGGCCAAATGAGTGGGCTGACCTGATGTGCCCTCTGATCTGTATCCCACTCCTCATAACAGGCTTCTGGGAGCTCCTCTGACAATTAATAATGAAGACCCGCTACTCCTGCAAAACATCACAGGGATAACGAGAAGAGAGAAACAGAGAGAAGGGCAAAAGAATTTGAAGAAATTTAGAGAAAGAGACATTTTAAAAGTATAATGATTATTCAGATTTACAGTCAATACACATTCCAAACACTGTATTCAGAACCAGGACAAATTGACAAATTCATGAAGAACAGCAAGTGACCTGAACCACTCTGAAACCGATCAAACTAATATAAGTGTTTTTAGATATTAATTATATTAATATTGTACAACAATATTATACAGTTCAATTATTATTGTTAATATTAATAATAATAATAATACATTTAATAGCAAAATACTATTATACACAATATAGTATACTTTTATTATTATTATTAATATTATTATTACATGCATTGTTAAT
The DNA here is from genome assembly GCA_039654105.1 of Coreius guichenoti. Lineage (NCBI taxonomy): Eukaryota > Metazoa > Chordata > Actinopteri > Cypriniformes > Gobionidae > Coreius > Coreius guichenoti. Next base: position 22,052,961 of record CM077176.1, read on the forward strand.
ACAAATTAAAACTGTAAATATCTGTTTTTAGATATTAATTATATTAATATTGTACAACAATATTCTACAGTTCAATTATTATTGTTAATAATATTAACAACAACAATAATAATACATTTAATAGCAAAATATTATTATACACAATATAGTATACTTTTATTATTATTATTATTACATGCATTTTTAATACAAATTAAAACTAAATATCTGTTTTTAGATATTAATTATATTAATATTGTACAACACTATTCTAGAGTTCAATTATTATTGTTAATAATAATAATAATAATAATAATAGTAATAATAATAATAAATTGAATGGCAAAATATTATTATATACAATATAGTATACTTTTATTATTATTATTACATGCATTGTTAATACAAATTAAAACTGTATATTATATTAATTATATTATAAAATAATACAATAACTACAATATAATATTAATACAATAAATTCAAGTGGCCTGTATTCCAAAAAACTTTGGGCGGAGAGCAGTTTGCTAATAATTTTGACTTATATAACACACCAAAAAAGAAAAAAAAAAGTGACCTGAAGTGACTGGAACCCCCCTGAAACCAAACAAACTAATATTACTAATATTAATATTTTTAAATATTAATATTAATATTGTAAATTAAGATTCTACCATTCTATTATTATTATTATTATTATTGTTGTTGTTTTATACAAAGTACAATTTAATATTGTAAATTAAATTTAAATATAAAATATATTTAAAATTAAATATAGTTAAAACAATAAATTCAAGTGGCCTGGATTCCAAAAAAAAAAAAAAAAAAAAATCACAAGTAAAATTGACCAAAAATAGGTCTGAGCTCAGTTTTAAGGCCAGAGATAGTGTGCAAAGAGAACTTTTCACTTGGTTTATTCTGGTTTATTTAAAATGACTCTTTCATTCTGAAAAAGCTCACTTTTCACTCTGCTGTCAAGCAAACATGAGTCACCCTCCTTCGAGAATGTAATTTATTCTTCTCTGCAAAAAAAAAAAAAAAAAAACAACAACAAAAAAAAACCAACAGGAAAAATGTGTCATCTGTTTTGTTCATTGTGCTGTATACTTCTCTCTGGGACATTTCTCTATAGGAAACCCGATTCACCCTGGTCATGGAAAGTCACAATGGCGTAAGTAGTAACATCCAAGACAATAGCAGTCAAGGAAATCTGCCTTTTCCTTTGTTGTAATGTATAATTTCCTGTTTTTCTCCAACCTTTTGCACATATACAGAATGAGACGGGATCAGTTTTGATCAATGCTAAACTGAGCTTTCCTGAGAGCTTTTCCCTAAATGCAGAGGCAGGATCTGATTTACTGAGTCAAATGAAACATAAGCTATTATGTAAGAAATGTCCTCAGATCAGTTACTTTTATTGGCCTTTTATTCGACTCTTGCTACTGTATATGGTGAGTTTCTAAAAATGGAGTTTAGAAAGTGAAGTTCCTTTGACGTCTTCATTGTTTTTGTTTTCATTAAGGAGATTCCGTGTTACACAGGGAGACTCGAGCCAAGCAAAAGAATGACTATTAAAACAATTTCTAGACTGAGCAATTATGTTGTGAAGCAGATAATATCCCCAAAATAGTAACATACCTAAATAGGTAATGGATTAAGCATTACTGGATTGTCAAAGCCAGGGGAAAAAAGGACATTGAAGGTTGTGTGTGTGTGTGTTTGTCTGTCTCCTTGCACATTATAATGTATATTTGTGCTTCTGAGGACATTGAATGTGTTTCCAGAGAGACGGATTGAGATGTTGAGATTATAGTGAGATAAACCTCAGATTAACTCAGCGAGGTGCCTCAGTATTCCACTATTGTGTTGTGATCGCTGATCTCTGAACACTGAGGCATGTGGCATCCAGTTCACAGATTTGTTCTCAGTTCATGCTATACACAGTATTATTATATTATATTATATTATATTATATTATATTAATTATATTATCATTTTCCAAACTGCCTATCCCAGCTTCTTGCGTCTAAGGGCAAGAAAGACCCTGTATATTATATTATATTATATTATATTATATTATATTATATTATATTATATTATATTATATTATATTATATTAATTATATTATATTATATTATATTATATTATATTATATTATATTATATTATATTATCATTTTCCAAACTGTCCATCCCAGCTTCTTGCGTCTGTAGGCAAGAAAGACCCTGTATATTTTATTTTATTTTATTTTATTTTATTTTATTTTATTTTATTTTATTATTATTATTATTATTATTATTATTTTTTTTTTTTTATTAGTTATATTATCATTTTCCAAACTGTCTATTCCAGCTTGTTGCGTCTGTAGGTAATGTTATATTATGTTATATTATATTATATTATATTATATTATATTATATTATATTATATTATATTATATTATATTATATTATATTATATTATATTGTGTTCCCTTTCAGTCGGTCACGTTCGACGTACGTCGGAACTGACCGACAAATTGGGGATCATTTTCAGAGACCAATCTACTTCGAGTGTATAAAATCGAGCCAATAACGTTGGCATGCGGTCAACGCACCGCCCCGCAGCGCGGGTATAAATACGGAAGTGGAATACTGCATCCTCGCTTTCAACTTCGGAGCCGAACGGTTTGCAGTTCAAGCTGTTTCTACGAAGAGTGTTTTTGCTACGAGCCTTCGAGGAAGATCGCTCTCTTACCTGGTGCTGGCGTGATGGCGCGATTCAGCGAGTGGCCGCTGCAACGTGCACTGTTCCTGTGTTGGTTGGCTGGGCATTTACGTTTGTTGAGTGCTCACACGCAGGCTTGCACTATCGGACCGCTGTGAGCCGCGGCCATCTCCCTGAGTGCCTCAGCACTTCTAAAAGAGCATTTCCCTTCCTAAAAGAGCAACACGGTTTGACCCTGTGTCTTTTTCAAGATGTCATTCAAACCGTGTGTTTTTGGATGCCATCGTTTTCTGTCCCCAGTTGACGGTCATGATCGCTGTCTCACGTGTTTGGGCGTTCAGCACGCTGTGGCGGCGTTCATGAATGACTCATGTTCCCATTGCGGGAACATGACCATCGCAGTTCCATGGTCTAGGCTCGAATACCTCGAATACCTCAGAAGGGGTGGAGTCCCATTGTGCATCCCCCGATCTAGTGGTCCTCCCGCTGCAAAGCAGAGGACTGCTACTTTGGCTGATGCCTTTGGTGGAGACCTGAGGGTGACTGTGAGGGCTTCCCCGACGGGCCAACAAGCCCCTTGGGCCCCTCCCCCCTCCGCTGCGCCGGTGGAGCTTCCGGAAGAGCGGCCCGGTCCTACCCATGGGGGGCTGGCCGTCTCTTTCGGGGCTCCGGCTGAGGATATGATCTCGATAGCTGCATCGGAGGACGAGCTAATGGGCTCTGGAGATGAGGATTCGGCTGCGTTGCCCCCTTCGGGTGTGGTAGCGTTGCCCGAGTCAGATCCAGAACTTATGGCTATGCTTTCCCGGGCCGCCGCGTGTGTCGGGCTCGAGTGGAACCCTCCACCGTGTCCCAAACCCTCGCAGCTGGACGATTGGTTTCTCGGGACGGCCCGTGCTGGATCTCAGCGCCCCGCCCCGGTACCATTCTTTCCGGAAGTGCATCAGGAGCTCACGAAGTCGTGGATGGCACCCTATAGCGCCAGGAACTGATCTAGTGACTCCTCCATCCTCACTACCCTCGATGGTGGCGCGGCTAAGGGATACATGGGGATTTCCCCAGTCGAGCGGTCCGTGGCGATGCAACTGTGTCCCAGGGCCACTGCGGACTGACGGGCTAACCCACGTCTCCCCTCCCGGGTGTGTAAGTTCTCGTCCAACCTAACGGGCAAGGCTTACACAGCCTGTGGGGAAGCCGCGTCATCTCTGCATGCCATGGCGCTCCTGCAAGGTCTACCAGGCCAAAGCGCTAAAGGATCTGCACAAGGGTAGTTTCGACCCAGGCGTTATGCAGGAACTGTGCACAGCGACGAACCTCGCCTTCCGGGTGACGAAAGTCACTGCACGCTCCCTGGGTTGGGCGATGGCTGAACCTGTTGCTGAACCTGGCCGACAATTTTCGGTTCTTTGATGCCCCTGTCTGTCAGGCCGGCCTCTTCGGCGACGCCATCGAGAGCTTCGCCCAGCAGTTCTCGGTGGCCCAGAAGCAGACGGAGGCGATCAAAAATATCCTGCCCCGGCAACCAGCTGCTGCCTCCACCCCGTCGCCGGCTGCAGCGCCTCCGCCTGCTCGTCGCCAAGGGCGTCCCCCTGCGTCTGCCTCCGCCCCTGCCAAGCCCAAGCAGCAGCCTCCACCCGGGAAGCAGGGCGCCGGACGCAAGGGTCCCGCAAAGTCGGCCGGTAAACGGAAGGGTAAGCAGCCCTGAGACGGGCAGCCCAGGGACAGATGGGTCTGCTCGGAGGGAGATGGTGTCCGGAGGAGGACCGGGGGGCCAACATCACTCTGTCACAGGCTCTTCGGAGTACAGCGGTACCCACATTGTCAATAAAAGAGCAGTTTCCATTTCCATTTCCATCCAGTTTCCCAAGAGGGCCAAGCCGGCTGTGTGCGACGCCCCCGGGCCTTGCCACTCCTGGCTCCCCCTCTTTTCGCCAGGGGGCGGTGTGAGGCTAGAGGACCACCCCCGGCCCTTCTCTCCCACACACTGCCCCAATCTGGAACAGTCAGACAACACTCCGGGCTAGCGCTCCCCAGGCCCAGGCTCTCCCAACACTGGCTAGCGCTCCCCAGGCCATCTCGTTGGCTCATCCATACTATCAGACTCGGCTACGCGATTCAGTTCGCGTACCGGCCCCCCAAGTACAGGGGCATCCTCTTCACCTCCGTGCAGAGCATCGATGCCCACGTCTTGCGGTCAGAGACTACTGGTGAAGGACGCGGTCGAGCCGGTTCCTCCAGCCGATATGAGGTCGGGGTTCTACAGCCCCTACTTCATTGTGCCCAAGAAAGGGGATGGGTTACGACCAATCTTGGACCTGCGTGTCCTGAATAGGGCCCTGCACAAGCTTCCATTCAGAATGTTAAAGCAGAAACGCATTTTCGAATGCATCCGTCCCCGAGATTGGTTTGCAGCGATCGACCTGAAGGACGCGTACTTTCATGTCTCTATCCTTCCTCGACACAGACCGTTCCTACGCTTTGCGTTCGAGGGGAGGGCATATCAGTACAAAGTCTTGCGCTTCGGGCTGTCCCTGTCGCCTCGCGTCTTCACGAAAGTCGCAGAGGCAGCCATTGTTCTGCTCAGAGAACGCGGCGTTCGCATCCTCATCTATCTCGACGACTGGCTCATACTCACCCAGTCTTCGGGAACAGTTGTGCGAACACAGAGACCTGGTGCTCCGTCACCTCAGCCTGTTGGGCCTTCGGGTCAACCGAGAGAGGAGCAAACTCTGTCCCACACAGAGGATCTCTTATCTCGGCATGGAGCTGGACTGGGTCAACCAGACTGCGCGCCTCACAGAGGAGCGAGTCCGGTCAGTGTTGAACTGCTTGAATACGTTCAAAGGCAGGACAGCGGTCCCACTGAAATATTTTCAGAGGCTCCTGGGGCATATGGCATCTGCAGCCGCGGTAACGCCGCTCGGATTGCTTCATATGAGACCGCTTCAGCACTGGCTTCATGGCCGGGTCCCGAGATGGGCGTGGCAGAGCGGCAAGTACCGGGTCCCAGTTACTCCGTACTGTCGCCAAACCTTCAGCCCGTGGTCAGACCCTTCGTTTCTACGGGCGGGAGTGCCCTTAGAACAAGTGTCCATGCATGCTGTGGTCTTCACGGATGCCTTATCCACCGGCTGGGGGGCCACGTACAACGGGCATGCAGTCTCGGGTCTGTGGACGGGGCCCCAGCTGCATTGGCATATCAATTGCCTGGAGTTGCTAGCAGTACGTCTTGCCCTAAGCCGCCTCAAAAAGCTGCTTCAGAGCAAGCACGTACTGGTCCGTACAGATAGCACTGCGGCCGTTGCGTACATCAACCGCCAGGGTGGTCTACGCTCCCGTCGCATGATGCAACTCGCCCGTCATCTCCTCCTGTGGAGTCAGAAGCATCTGAGGTCGCTTCGGGCCATTCACATCCCTGGTGCGCTGAACCAGACAGCTGTTCGCCTCTCCGGACTCGACCCATTGCCAGTTGTACTATTCCCTGACCGGGGGCACCCTTTTCACGGATACACTGGCACACAGCTGGCCCCGGGACCTACACAAATATGCATTTCCCCCAGTGAGCCTACTCGCACAGACTCTGTGCAAGGTCAGGGAGGACGAGGAGCAGGTCTTGCTAGTTGCGCCCTATTGGCCCAACCGGACCTGGTTCCCCCGAACTCACACTCCTCTCGACAGCCCCTCCCTGGCCGATTCCCCTGAGGAAGGACCTGCTTTCTCAGGGACGGGGCACTCTATGGCACCCACGTCCAGACCTCTGGAAACTCCATGTCTGGTCCCTGGACGGGACGCGGAGCGGTGGCAGACACCATCGCTTCTGCTAGAGCCCCCTCTACAAGGCGCCTCTATGCTCTGAAGTGGAACCTGTTCGTTGAGTGGTGCTCTTCCAGCCGGGAAGACCCCCGAAAGTGTTCGGTTAGTGTCGTGCTTTCTTTCCTGCAAGATGGGCTGGAGCGAAGGCTGTCTCCCCCCACCCTCAAAGTGTACATCGCAGCAATAGCGGCGTATCACGACGCAGTTGAAGGTAAGTCCTTAGGGAAGCACGACCTAATCGTCAGGTTCCTCAGAGGTGTGAGGAGGCTAAATCCTCCTCGTCCACACTCGATACCCTCTTGAGATTTAACTCTGGTGCTCAGGGCACTTCAGAGCCCTCCCTTTGAGCCTTTGCAGTCTGTAGAGTTAAAAATTCTGTCCATAAAGACAGTACTCCTGACTGCATTGGCCTCCATCAAGAGGGTAGGGGACCTGCACGCACTTTCGGTCAACGAATCGTGCCTGAGTCTCAGGATGATGTGAGAGTTGGCCGGCCTGAACTCTAGGCACGATTCGTTGACCGAAAGTGTGTGCAGGTCCCCTACCCTCTTGATGGAGGCCAATGCAGTCAGGAGTACTGTCTTAATGGACAGAATTGCAAAGGCTCAAAGGGAGGGCTCTGAAGTGCCCTGAGCACCAGAGTTAAATCCCAAGAGGGTATCGAGTGTGGACGAGGAGGATTTAGCCTCCTCGCACCTCTGCCCATCTTGCGGATACATGCCCAAGGTTCCCACCACTCCCTTCCGGGACCAGGTGGTGAACCTGCAAGCGCTGCCCTCGGAGGAGGCAGACCCAGCCCTGGCTTTGTTATGTCCCTTCCGCGCTCTTCTCGCTTACGTTGACCGGACTCAAAGCTTTAGGACCTCAGAGCAGCTCTTTGTCTGTTACGGAGGCCAGCAGAAGGGAAAGGCTGTCTCCAAGCAGAGGTTAGCCCACTGGATAGTAGATGCTATCGTCTTAGCGTACCAATCGCAAGACGTGCCTTGCCCGTTCGGGTTGCGAGCACACTCAACCAGGAGTGTGGCCTCCTCCTGGGCGCTGGCTCAAGGCCCCTTGCTGACAGATATATGTAGAGCTGTGGGCTGGGCGACACCTAACACATTCGCTAGATTTTATAGCCTCTGTGTAGAGCCGGTTTCTTCCCGTGTACTTGGCCCCAGTGGCCGGTAGGCACGAAGTGCCCGTTCTTGTGTCGGCTTGCAACGCCACTCCCGCCCGCTGGGCCGGATACGTGCGTCTATTGTCTCCAGTTGTGTTCCCCAGAAATGGATAACCCTGTCGAGCTCCTCCGTCACCCCTTCGGTGTCAGACGTTGCGGCCGTCTGACGCCAGGCCTGCACCCGTATGCTTGTGGAACGTGTGTGTAGGTTGGGTTCCATATGTAGCGGTCCCTACAGAGACCCCATATGTGTATTCACCACGGTACCCGCTACCCTACTCGGCTAGCCCCGTGTCTTTCCCTTGACAGAGCTCGCTCTGTCGTCTCTGGTGGTGTTCTTTCCCCCCTGGGACCAGGTTGGATCCACCCCAGAGACTGCCATATGTTGCACTACCCTGCTAGGTTAGTCCTTATGAGTATTCCACCTCTCCTCCCCTGGGGGACGTGGCTCCGCAGCGTTCCATCTCCCTGAGATGGGCACGCTTTCCCAGCGTTATCCAATAGTCACACTGAGTGGGTCTTGCAGAAACAGCAGTGACAGACCTTCCCTGCTTGGAGCCCTGACTCCTGCTCCAACCTAGGAGCACTCCAACGAGCTCAAGCAGGGCGCTGGAAGGGCCAGCCTCCCTGGCGTGTTGGTAGGGATCCCCAATTCGTTGGTCAGTTCCGACGTACATCGAACGTGACTGACTGAAAGGGAATGTCTCGGTTACGTATGTAACCCTCGTTCCCTGAAGGAGGGAACGGAGACGTACGTCCCGTCGCCAGGTGCTGTGCTTCCGCTGAAGGGCCAAGTCACTTTTTCGGCTCCTCAATTGGAAAAGTGAAGATGCGGTATTCCACTTCCGTATTTATACCCGCACTGCGGGGCGGTGCGTGGACCGCATGCCAACGTTATTGGCTCGTTTTTATACACTCGAAGTAGATTGGTCTTTGAAAATGATCCCCAATTCGTCGGTCAGTTCCGACGTATGTCTCCGTTCCCTCCTTCAGGGAACGAGGGTTACATACGTAACCGAGACGTTATTATTACACATATTGTATCGCATATATATGTACATAAATACATTTATTTTACTTAATTAACTTAAAAAAACAAAGTTTGTTTGAGAGTTTCTGCTTTGCGCCCCATATTGTCAAAAAAAACTAAACAAAACAAAACAATAAAAAAGCATATGTTATACAAAAACATGAAAATTTAAGTGCCATTATTTCAATATTAATGTATGCCGTTTATGACAGGTGACAACCACATGAATTATAAGGTTGGTGGTAGTGACATATTTCCAATGCAAGGGCTGAGGTGTGTTCAGGATGTAGGCTGCAGCAGGTTAAAGGTCAGTGAGAGACTGTGCGGTTGTGTTAAACTCTATCTAGCCAGACTGTTATTTTGAGGTAAATCAATAAGCTCCAGCAGTCATGGTCTGATTGATCAGGGGGATTTCAGTGAACTGTCCCTTCCCTCCCAGCGACATGCACAGCAACATGTCTATTTATAGAGCTTTATCAATACAGCACTGAAAGGACAGACAGCAAAGCCTCTTCAGAGACAGGCAAATGCACAGAGAATACCAATAGAATGGGATGAGGAAAAATTTCTGATGTCATCACTGCTGCAAATGGCAGCGTTCATCGGGGGGAAAGAATCTATAATGGGGATCTAAAATAATCTACATAGAATACTCTTCAAAACTGCTGAAAATAAAATATTCAAGTGGTAGAAATATTATTTTTTACCATCTGAAATCTACTGAACACATAATTTATGCAAAACAAAAATGTGTAACAATATGTTTTCTTTAGGAGGAGAACCTGTTACCATTCCCATTCATCTCAATGGGAGTTGATCAGAATAGCACAAGCAGCCTCGGAAGGGCCCTCCAAAAATTGAGATTTATATGATTTAGATCTTTCTCATTTATATGTTGCTTGCAAAAAAAATAAAATAATAATAATTAGAATGCACAGTAACGTTTGAATGGCCATTGATGGTGAAACAGCCTTTTTACCTGTATAATGATCTAGTTTTCTCACAAACCAAAACGCATTTTTGACAATGGCCAGAATCATCATGTGTCTGGGGGCAAGTGGATTTTGAATGCTACTTCCGAAAAACCTATTCATATCTTCAATAATTAAGTTGCATGATTATTGTAGGTAAAAAGGTGTTTTTCTAAAATGATGTGGCAGTAACCGCCCATTCTATTCCGTCTAAATTTGGTTCAACTGAGTCATGCCTTCCACATATAATTTCCTTTAAAAGTGAAAATTATGTCAAACATGTTCCGAACCTGTATGACTTTTTTCTTTTATGTGGAACATCAAAGAGGACATTTTTAGTATTTTTGTCCATATAATGAACGTCAGTGGGGTCTGTAGTTGATTTGGACCCCATTGACTTTCATTGTATATGGAAAACATCCTTCAAAATATCTCGAAACAACCTTCAAAATATCTTATTTTGTGTTCTGCAGAAGAAAGAAAGTCATAGATGTTTAGAACAACATGATTTTTGGCCAACTATCCCTTTAAAAAATTAGTACATTGTGTCCCTTGACAATGGCCTATGTGTGTCAGTAGGGTTTCTTTCTTGCCTTATGATTAGACACTTCCACTGAAATTTATGAAGTAAACAGAAGAAGCACTTTCTGCACATTATCTGATCGAGCCGCAAAGTGCTCTCACTCTCAACCTAAATGTCCTGCAGGAAATACCAGCGGAGGCTAGACTGAGTAACCTAATAAAGCCACAGCGCCTAAATCATCAGACGGAGCGGAAACATGCCCCTAGAATACAGCCAGATGGAGATACTAATTGGGTTTGGACCTCCATGTCAACAGCCTTGATGCCTTTGGGCTTCTACGTGCTCGACCAAGTCGCTGTATCAGGTTGGAGGTGGACTGAAGTGACAAATTCACATGGAGAGAGATTGAGCAGGTCTTAGTGAAGGACGAAATGGCAGTGAGCAGAGGAGGGAAAACCTCAGGATAAGGTGGGAGGAGGGAAGGAGAGCTGATGCAAGTGTGTGAGCGTGAACCTGAAATGTTGCCAGTATGTCTGTGAGGTGTGTTGCCCCAAATGAGCCGGGGCCCAGGGGAGAACAGAGATTTCTCGTTTGTTTCCAGGTACACCTACAGCACCGGGCTCCCCTGCCAGCGGCAACCTGAAACGAGTACATCCCGCTGATAATGCCACAAACAATTATGATGAAACTCTGAGGGGAGCAAATACGTAGCCATGCATAAACAGCACATATAGGTAAACAAACATATTTGCACATGGAATATTTAACCCTGTTCTTTTGTAGTAAGTCACAATCTTATTTCCTTAGGTTATTAGTGTAAACTAAAAATAAAACTGAGGTGAAAAAAGTAGTTTCTGTTATCGAACCATGAATCAAACCGTCTTCACATGTCAGGTACTTGTCACAACAGACTTGTTGACTAATTTGTATGAATTCATAAAATTTAATTTGTACATTTTCATACTTACTTTTATGCTTACGTCTCAGTGGTGGTTATGTTTAGGGGTTGGGTTAGGAGGTAGACCTTCATGCTTACTTTTTTTCTAAAAAATTACATTCTCATACAAGTCACATTATACGAATTCATACAAAATAGCCACCTTGTAAAATAGTTACGTTTTTCTGTTAGAACGGGTTGGGACATCCCACCTACCAAACTGAAACAGAAAACCCACTGCTGTATCTAACTAAAACTAAACTAAAAATGTAAAGTACATTTTATAACAGTTAGTTCTTGTCCTTAATTTGATTGGCTGTGCACCATTCAGTAGCACTGGGATCAGTTCGCTTGTCTGTGTTTGGGAGTTCCAGATAGACTGTCAGTAATGCTGCCTTCATGATTGGATTTATCATAAATACGAGTTTCCTAGTTAAAAATTGGACAAGAACAGCCTCTCAAGACTGTGGGAAGCTTGGGGATAATTATGGCCCTGTCCCAAATGGCACACTTCATGCACTTTCGGTCTTGTGGATGTCTTGTGGAAGTCCATGAGACCGTATGGTGTCCCATTTGTCATTTTAGGTTTCAGAAGGGTGCTCGTGAGCGCTCCTTTGCGGTCAATATACCCTCGATGCGCACTTTTGGCGAACCCGGCAGCCATTGTAAGTACACAAGACCGAAAGTGCACATGAAGTGTGCCATTTGGGACAAGGCCTTAAGCGAGCTCCGCAGCAGACTTCTTCCTGACAGTCAAAGCGGTGTTAGGTCACGAAAGTGCGGACTCGAAGACCGCGAGACAAAATCTGGGCTGTCAGTGAAAATTTAATAGACGTCTAACCAAAGAATAGACTATAGTCATCTAGAACATGAACATGTCAAAGAAATGAAATCAAACACCTTGTAATCACTGTTGACTTTGCTTACATGATGGAATATCATACATCTCGCAAGTTATTTTAGAAAAAACGACATGTAACCAAATTCAAGGTTATTTTGGCTAGACGTGGGTTATCCGGACTATATCAGGTCTATTGTTAACCGAGATGGTGAAATGATGGCTATTGCTTGCTGGGTTGTATCACAACTTCAGAAGCGGAAAGTAGGACATTTTCAATAGCACGTGAAGGCAGCATAAATGTGTGGTCACATTAGCATTATTTTGCAGGAGAAAGAGACATTGTCTATTTGCAGTAGTCTAGCAATGTATGAATCACAGCTCACACAGAAGTCAATTTTAAAGTAAACAGCTTTCTGCCAGACAACGTGATGGACCATCTTGAATTCATTATGAAAATCCTTTGCCCTCACATGAAATTCCTAACTGTGAGTATTGATATTGATATTATTGCATTTTCGGCTGAGAAAATTTGCAGAAAAACGGTGACAGCACCTTGGCTTGGCTATAATTATATTGGGGTCCACAGCAAGGGAGGATAACTTTCTGTTTATTTATAATATAGGGCCTACAGAACGTTATTGTCCCCTAACGTGGACGCCAACAGTAACGTTTTGTTTATTATGAGCGGGCACTGCAGTTATTTCTTTTTTAATATAGCTGGAAAAAACGTTCTGAATCGTTCAGTCAGTAATTCTAATGGCATTTCTTTCTGTTGTTATCGTTATAGTTGTGTAACTTTGCTATTCTCATAGAATTAGAACAATTAAAACTTTATAGATATAGATCGTCCTTGGTGTGAGAATAGGCCTTTATTATTTGGGGATATTTAGTGCCTCGATCTTTCTACATCCGTACGCCAGTAGGTGGCGACAAGCGACTTTTAAACTCATTGAATCATTCACTCAAATGATTTGTTCAAAACATTAGGTGCGCTCCGTTCGACCCTAAGTGGACTGCGAAGTGGACTTCACAGGGTATTCCGCCATCTTAAGTGAGATTCCAATCCGAAGGGAGCGAACATGTTCATTTCGAAGGGCACTTTGAATGGCGTAGGGAATAAGGGAACATCCATACATCACTTCACAGGAAGTGGAGAGCGAAAATCACCTGTCATTGCGCGTCGCATCACCTGTCTGAACTAAGAGTTTTTTGGAAGAGTTTTTAAACGGCTCTGCGATGGAGGTTTACGTATGCATTTGAATATTCATAAATATTGTTATTATTATACAAACTAGAGTATTTATGAATGGTTATGGCAATGAATGTTACATTCGCATATTCTATTGTATGAATATGTAAACAAATTAAAAGTGTTGAGAAGCAGCTGAGGCCTGTCATTTTTTGTATATTTTACTTTACCTCAGGAATGTTTACTATGCTGCGCGTGGGAAAGAAAGCGCACGAGACTGCTACAATTATTAAGACCATTGATTAAGAACACATTTAGTTAACAAATCAAAATGTATTTTCATATTGATTGACAGTTACAGTACAGCTTCAAATCTGTTAATGGTCAATTAAATATACAAGTACGCTATATGTAAACTAATAAAACTAATAGACTAATACAATGTTTTGATTAGATTTTTTAGATTTTTTTGTAAATGTATATGCCTATTATATGATTTTAAATTTGAAAGTAAAGTAAATTACAACATTTATTTATGTTTTATCATAATCTGCGCAACCCCGACGTTGCCTTTCTTTGATGACGTTGCAGGGCATTCCAAACGAGCGATTATTGTCAGTGAAGTCCACTTCAATTGATATACCGTGCTCAGGGAGTAGGGAGCAGTGAACACTACGTAGGGACCCTGTCGAATGGAACGCAGCTATTGATTCATTCAGAAGCAAACCACCACTACTGTGTTCAGTGTGGAGCAAAATGAGACCAAGGAACTGGCAACAAATGTAAGTTACTCGTTATTACTCTCTTGTTTGTTGAACAGTTATAAAAGCGATAGCATCCTTGCAAATGTGCTTTTCTGAATATGCGTGTCTGTGATGGCTTGTGCGGCCGCGTTTCTGGTAAGCCGCCGTTCTGACGTAGTGCTTCGAAAGCGCTGCACTGTTTACACTACGTCAACAGCGTAGGAGACTGGCACGGACGAGAAGAGATTGTTGAATAAAGTCGTTATTTTTGGGGGTTTTTCACACAAAAAGTATTCTCGTCGCTTAGTAAAATTAAGGGTGAACCACTGTAGTCACATGGACTATTTTAATGATGTATTTCCTACCTTTCTGGGCCTTAAAAGTGGTAATTAAATCGCTGTCTATGGAGGGGTCAGAGAGCTCTTGGATTCCATAAAAAATATCTTAATTTGTGTTCCGAAGATGAACGAAGGTCTTACGGGTTTGGAATGACATGAGAGTGAGTAATTAATGACAGAATTATCATTTTTGGGTGAACTAACCCTTTAAAGTCGATTCATGTTCCGATTAATATTCACTCAAGCACCTCTTGTGTGATTGGAACTTAATTGGAAAATACTATTAAAGCTGTAAGAAAAGCTGGTCAACAAATATAATAACTTTGATCGCTACATCTTATTGACTTTAATGTTGTTATTATTATTGCATCATAGACTATTCCTTCATCATAGTCTATTAATATTACTACTATCATATTCTGTGGAGAATAGACTACATTAATTCTCTTCATTAATCTTTTAGGCTACTCATTTGAAGACATTCATAAAAGAGATGTTTTTCAGGTGTAGCTAATTTCTTTAGAAATTTTTCAGCGATTTTGTGTTCAGAAGTACAGCTACTCTCTCTCTCTCTCTCTCACACACACACACAAGCCATCAATGAAAAAGTGTAATTTCTTGGTCAGACAGTGCATCTAATCCATTTATTGGATCTAAGAGATGCAGAGAGAAAGAGACAGACAGACATGAGAAAAAAAGAGACTGAGATCTTTGAAGCAAAGAAAAACAAGTGAGCAGACACTCTGGAACTGACACCTCCTCTCCCACACAAAGTGGTCATCATCCAGTATGGAACAAAAACATGCTGCAGTCTGATCTAATTAACTAAAGAGCAATATTTGCTCACCCGGAGGACAGCTAATGCAGCGCTGCCTTTATATGGAACGAAGCGAGAGCAAGGAACCAAAGAAAGAGTGCAGAGCTTTCAGAGTAAACACATTTGGTGCCCTTGAAAAAAAAATTCTATAATGTGCTTGGACGGAAATGTATGGACATAATGCAATTGAGTCTTGTTGTGTATGTGTGTTACTTCATGTAGTCAAATGTATTTCTGATGCAAAAGCTGTAAAATATAAATCTATATAAAAACTCCATCACCTTTTGCCTGTGTAACCGTGTAAATGCAGAGCATGATGTCTGTGATGCGACACAAAGCCCATTGTGGTGACCTTCCCTTTTGATGTGCTCTCTTTTTCTCCTTTCCTCTCTATTACCCTGTTTTGTTGAGAGCTCTCCATTTAGCTCACATTTAAATTCAGAAAACGCAGGAGCTTTTGTTTGATTCAGCTCATGTCCTGGAGGTGACAGCAGTGGCCAGGAATATATGTAGGTTTGTGTGTGTCTATGTGTGTAACTCCAGCTTACACTTTGACGCTACACTTAAATGCTTTAATAAGACTAGAACGAATAAAGGCCAGTGCTGACGTGGATGAGCTATAACTGGCCCCCTGCCACTTAGCTTTTTTCTGTCCATTTATCAGGGCTGCTTGCTCTTTATGGACACAAAAATACATACCCTATCCCTTCAAAAACCAGCACGGGAAGTAATGTACAAATATCAGTGTAGGCTATCTGTGAGTAAATGCCAAAAAGTATTTTTAGATGCAGAGGAGATGGGGTCTTTGAGGCTGTGTTATTTAATTTGTGCGTCGTCAGTAGATCACGCGCTGAACTTTACACTCCCCCATCGCTGTTTTTTTGGAATTGCGCTCTCATGCTAATTTGCCCTGTTTAGTAAATCTGGCCCTTCAAAGTGATAGTTCACCCAAAAGTCATGTGGTACAAACCTGTATGACTTTCTTTCTTCTGCAAAACACAAAATAAGATATTTTGAGTTTGTTTTTGGTTACCCCATTTCCACCACATAATAAAAAAGTATTAGTCGAGACATAATTCAAAGTCGAAATTATGACATGCCTAATTTTCGGCGGCTAAAATTCCGGTGCATCCATAGTACATACTGAAGGCAATATCTATGGACTTTTAAGTTAATTAGCTAACCTAGCTAATTATTTTTATTGTTGGTGTTTTATCCTATTTAAATATCTAAATGTTAGTGAGGAGAAAATAAAAACTTTTAAATAATAATAATAAAAAAAATTAGATATCATTCTGCATATGCGATGGACATCGTTTATGCTCATCTTTGGCTTGAGTAAAATGGCTCTAGACACCGATCAGGCATAACATTATGACCACTGACAGGTGAAGTGAATAACACTGATTATCTCTTCATCACCTGTTAGTGGTCCAAGGAAGGAACAGTGGTGAACCGGCGACAGGGTCTTGGGCGGCCAAGGCTCATTGATGCTTGTGGGGAGCAAAGGCTGGCCCGTGTGGTCGATCAAACAGACTAGCTACTGTACCTCAAATTGCTCAAGAAGTTAATGCTGGTTCTGATAGAAAGGTGTCAGAATACACAGTGCATTGCAGTTTGTTGCGTATGGGGCTGCATAGCCGCAGACCAGTCAGGGTGCCCATGCTGACCCCTGTCTACCGCCGAAAGCGCCAACAGTGGGCACGTGAGCATCAGAACTGGACCACGGAGCAATGGAAGAAGGTGGCCTGGTCTGATGAATCATGTTTTCTTTTACATCACGTGGATGGCCGGGTGCATGTGCGTCGCCTGGGGAACACATGGCACCAGGATGCACTATGGGAAGAAGGCAAGCCAGTGGAGGCAGTGTGATGCTTTGGGCAATGTTCTGCTGGGGAACCTTGGGTCCTGCCATCCATGTGGATGTTACTTTGACATGTACCACCCACCTAAGAATTGTTGCAGACCATGTACACCCTTTCATGGAAACGGTATTCCCTGGTGGCTGTGGCCTCCTTCAGCAGAATAATGCACCCTGCCACAAAGCAGAAATGGTTCAGGAATGGTTTGAGGAGCACAACTACGAGTTTAAGGTGTTGACTTGGCCTCCAAATTCCCCAGATCTCAATCCAATCGAGCATCTGTGGGGATGTGCTGAACAAACAAGTCCTATCCATGGAGGCCCCACCTCGCAACTCACAGGACTTAAAGGATCTTGGTGCCAGATACCACAGCACACCTTCGACAGGTCAGGGCTGTTTTGGCAGCAAAAGGGGGACCAACACAATATTAGGAAGGTTGTCATAATGTTATGCCTGATCGGTGTATTTAGCAAAGGACATACAACAGACCTGAACCAGAAGCGATGCAAACTGTTTTATAGAATAATTAAGTTTGTTGCACATAACCCCCATTGAGTCAAAGACTATAGATGAGTTCTCTTTTGCATGTTCTTGCACTTGAATGGTTTAAAATCACATACGATAAGCGGAATCGAAATGCACGTCTTATCAAATCCATGGTTCTTGGAAATTTGGAACGAAGATTAATTCATTGGTTCTCTTGGATATAAACCTTCCTGGAAAGTGCAGTTGATTAAATGTGTATGTCTGCAATAGAAAGTGCCATTAACAGACCAGCTCAGTGAGTTCATAAAGATGCCAGACTGCTGTATAGTACTGTATATATTGTATGCGCTATTTATAGATGCATGCTTATGCTGTTAGTTACTTGAGTTACAAGTACTTAAGCTCTTGCCATAATATTTACTATTATCAGTAACCCTTTGCAAGCATGCTTGTTTCAAACTCCCCTTGAGCTCATCCTAAAAATCATTAGGCATTATGCTTGAGGTAACTCTTTAAATGCTCATAAAAGTGTTATGAGATGGTGAGCACTGGTGTTAGCATGATTAGCACTTATTTAGCATTTAGGTGACCAGATGGTTTTAGGCTTCAGACTGGGACAGGAGGTATCTCAAAGGTTGCAGTTTCAAGTCTCAGTAACGGCAGTTGAGAATTTTACACGAGGGACCGATATTGCATCGAATGAAAGTTTGTTGAACTTTGAACATGTAAAATTCACTGCATTGATCAATATAAAGATTCTTAGTTTGGAAGTGCCCTTGATGCACCACTACATTATTGACAATAGACCTTCTTTGCCTGCAAGATTTTGCCAAAGTTTCACTAATGTGACCAAACCTTAACCTTGTTTCAGTCATAACTTAATTTTGACAAAATTTGTAGTTTGACAAGTGTGTGCTGACAGTAAGATTTACCCTATTTGCCTCATAAAGTCTGATAATGGTGCAAAAATAACAAATATGATCTTCATGAAGAGGAAGCTTTAATATGGTTCATCTCTATGAGTCAGTTTTACTGTGTCAGACAAATATTTTTGTGATACTGGTTTGGCCAAAATTGCAAATGCTTTACATTTCAGCAGCTTTAATTGTTTTAATGCAAATATGGAAGAGTTTGCAGAACTTTTTAGCTGTGATTTCTAGTATAAAAAGCTTTCTATCATTATTTCTTCTTTTTCTCTCTGTTAGTAGTTTGTGTCCAAAAAAAGCTCAGGAAGCCTAAGGCTGGTGCATGGGGATGCATCCTAAATCTTGAGACAAAATGAGATGGAAGATGAAAGTGATAAGAAATGTTGGGCTTCGAACACAGCATCAATTTTCATGTTGTTGAAGTACTGGGCAGTCTGCTGTAAAGATTTCAATAAGTTAACAATAGCATCACTATAATAAAAATATCACATAATTGAGGAAGTTAAATATGCAAAACTGGATTTTAGGAATTGTTGGTGTCAGAAAAATAAGTTTTGTCTCTCAAAAAATTGATTAGGAAAAGTTGTTACAATAAAGCAAAATATGGATTAGAGTTCAGAGCAGTATGACAACAGAAGAAATTGGAGTGAGAGTTTTAAATAAAGTTTGACCGTCACACAGATGGCTCCCCCTGTGTGCTCTGAGCTACTAATTCATTTTAAACACATTTGGCCAGCTGGGAAATCCCTCCTGAAGAGCAACACTGGCCTCAATATACAACCTACCCGTTCCACATATGACCACACACACAAACACAAGCTAAACAAGTTTAGCTTAGACGTGCGTTAGTGTTTACACAAGCTAGGAAAGAATGTGTTCTCTTGAGAATTGTACTTGGCAATGCAGAATTTCTATAGTACATCTTAGCATTGAAATACCACATACAGTACACTGTTAAAAATAAAAAGTTCATGGTGGTTATTTGCAGAACCTCAGGCTCAAGAAACCCTCTCTTATCAAGATCTATTTTTGGCTGTATTAGGTTCTTGAGTTGCTATATGGTTAATAAAGTTCTTGATGTTTCATTAATGGTTCTTCAGGTCAGTGTGTTGATGCGTTTCTAAAGAAATAGACTATAATAAAAAGTTGTGGGAGTCAAGAGGTTCTACGAAGTCTCTAAGGAGACGGTGATGGAAAATATGAGATGGGAGGAAAAAATTATCTTTCAATGCTTTTGCGTTGCATTCTCTTGCAAAAGTGTTGCATTTCACATGAGAAACTGCAAATCTTTGGTTTTCGTTCACTAAAATATTGAAATTTAATTGTTCTTCCCACCTCATATTGAGCGTAAAGTTTCCCGGGGAACACAAAAATTTTTAGAAGAAAAATGCAAACCATCAAAATATAATTTTTCTTCTCGTCTTAATCTCCCTTAATACTACTTTTATGTTTGTTTGTTTTTTTCAATGAAAATTTATATAAATGTAAATATAGCTATTAAAATACTGATATTCTGGTCTGTAACTCCTCCCTGAACTTCCCGCTGCCCTGTATCTTTCTCTCTCATTGGCTGTAGGTCATCGCTGATTGAATTTTCTGTCAGAACACATTTCACACAGCAGCATCTTGAATCGCCGACAGGTCCAAATATCTCACGGGCGTCTGCAACTCGTCGGCGATTCTCTCAAATCGCGTTTTTGATAATTCACACTGCGTGATTGTCATTCGTGTGAACGAGCACCGATTTGCCTATGATTTCGGGCATTTGTCTGCGATTTCGCAAAACCTGTTGGCGAGTGAAAGTCGGCCTAAAATCGTGCAGTGTGAACTCGACATTAGCAACAAATTATTAGCTGTTTGATAACGTAGTCAAGCAAAAGGCTAATCATATTAATTACCATTATGTGTCCGACGTTGTAAAGAGCGATACCTTTGTGCAGTGTTTACTACAGTAACTTGAGTAAAGTTGACCTTGTGGGTCTCTAAGCTGGTGTGAGTGAGTGGAGGCAGAGGTAATTTGCATATTCATGGTTCTGCATATACTAAATGAAGCAAGGGTGTACATTCAAGTTACATTCAAGCTATTTTAAAGGGTTAGTTCACCCAAAAATTAATTACTCACCCTCATGTCGTTCCAAACCCGTAAGACCTTCATTCATCTTCGGAAAGACATCGTTAAAATAGTCCATGTGACTCCAGTGGTTCAACCTTAATTTTATGAAGCGACGAGAATACTTTTTGTGCTCAAAAATAACGACTTTATTCAACAATTTCTTTTAGTCTGTGTCAGACTCTTACACTGTTGACGTAGTGTAGCACTTCCAGAACGCCAGCTTACCATTGGCTGACACTGTTCACGTGAGCACCACGACACATGCACACGAGTCGTTCTGCCATAGAACTAGGAAACACAGCACTGTTTACACTGCGTCAACAGCGTAAGAGTCTGACATAGGCTAGAAGAAATTGTTGAATAGAGTCGTTATTTTTGTTTGTTTTTGAGCACAAAATGTATTTTCGTCGCTTCATAAAATTAAGGTTGAACCACTAGAGTCACATGGACTATTTTAACGATGTCTTTCCTACCTTTCTGGGCCTTGAAAGTGGTAATTAAATTGCTGTCTACGGAGGGATCAGAGAGCTCTCAGATTTAATCAAAAATATCTTAATTCGTGTTCCGAAGATGAACGAAGGTCTTACGGGTTTGGAACGACATGAGGGGGAGTAATTAATGACAGAATTTTCATTTTTGGGTGAACTAACCCTTTAAGGCATTTTCACTGGGGGAAAAAAACGTTTAAATGTGTAATTTTGGTGATCAAAGATAAGTTTTAAGGGATAAAATTATTGACTACAGGGTGACTTTAACATATTAACAATTATGATATTAATAAAATGTGTTTCAGATAATATTTTAAGTACAATAACAATATTAAAGCTGATTAATTAATTTAGAAAACAATTGTCATTTTATTTATTTAATATTTTAAAAATATTATTTCATATTTAATATCAATTATTTAACATCTGTTTTCACAGATTTTATACATGAATATATACAGCTGCCTTTATTTTTTTAGGAAGGGAACTCTGTAAGCGGGTCCAGAACAGTTTGAAAACCCCTATCATATGGTATCAGGCTATAAAATAATTTTCGTTTTTAATTGGAGTGTATATGTAGTCATTTTGTGCCTTTGCAGTGCCTTATGCAACGTGCTCATTCATATCTTAATCAATACAATACAACACACCAAGCATGGCACATAATGCTATTCAGTTTTGAATGCAAGATCTGAAATGCATGTATATTGTTGACAACCTTAGAAATGTTGCAATGTTGTCTGCGCGCTGAGCACAGAAACCCTGCGAGAGTGTGAACGGCGCGGCTCAGAACAGCAACGTGTCAAGCAAAATGCAGGGAGGTTATATTTATATCTGCAGAAAAACTGGTAGTGTGTCTTTTTATGGAGGCCAGAGGCATGATAATAGAAGAGAGATGGAGTGAGAAAGAAAATGAAAAAGGAGATAAAGAATGACAGCATACTAAAACGAAAGAGAGATAGACACAGAGACATGCCTTCTGGCTGTAGATGAGGGCCACAGCTGTGTTTGGAGTGGTATTTTTAAACGCATCAATGCTGCTCCAATCCCCGCACCGCGCCTGACCTATTTATAGCCCGAGCCGGCCATTGTTCTATTTCTGTCACCTGTGGGCCATGCTCTTGTTGATTCACATGCAAATCAGCCTCCTCCTCTCTGCAGCAAGCAACTTGAACGGAAAACGAGAGAGAGAGAAAGAGAGAAACAGGAGCTGCAACTCTGAAGAAGCAGAGAGCCACCTTGGAGGACAAAAAAAACCTGTTTGAGAGGGAGGGAGGACCGAAAACAGTGAATCTGACACATCGGAGAGAAAATAACAAGCAGTTTTGTCGGGACAAGAGGAAGGCAGAGCGCAGAGAGTGTGAGAGACTCTCCTGCTGATTCTCAGAGCCACTTAGGTGTCGACTGGAGAAGGATCGAAGAGAGGAGATGAGCAGAGCAGAGCAGAGGAGGAGTGAAGCTTTTTAGTGTTAGTGAGGGAGAGCTCTGTCACTCTTCGGGTGTCGCTTACGAGGAGGAGGAGGAGGAGTAGGAGGAGGCAGAGGCGAATGTTCCTGGTCTCTTGAGAGAGAGAAAGAGAGAGAGAGACACAAACACACAGAGAGAGACCGAGAGAAGAGGAGGGGACAAGCTGACAGCAATACAGGAAGAGCAGGGCTGGCAGATGATGTGCTGCTAACTGAAGTACTAATGCTCCAGACCATTTACGAGGCCGACTCTTGTTTCTCTGCAGACGGCATCGGGAAACACCGGCTGCCTCTGACCCCTCACGACGCTGATATGCACAACGTCAACAACTCAGGTGACTCTTTTTTTAGATCTCTGTCAGTATTTTCTGTATTGTGATGAGTAGGATCGCATCCTAAACTTGTGGCAGCATCATCAAGAGAGTTTTATTCAGCAGGGTTGCAAGATTTTAAGTGCTGTTTGTGATGTTATTATGATCTCCGAGGGGAAAGTTTTCAGCATAGTTAATGGGCATAAAAACAGAACATGTACAGGATGTTATGCGACTTTAGCCTTTAATTCAGGAGAGAGGAAACTTCCTGACAGAAATACGCTGTCAACATGAAAGGAGCTTTACTTTTTGCATTTGCCAAAGACAATCAATCCGTTCTATTTTTGACCTGACACTGTTTGCTGAGAGCTCGGGTCTGACATCACTGTGCGAGCGTGTGTTTGCTTTATTGTCTAAATTTTGAGCGTGACTCATTTTTGCTCTTTGCTGTTGTTTCTGACTTGTGGTTGCTGCCAGAAAGCTGCTCTCACAACCTCTGACCGGTTCAGAACGTGGTGTTCTGGGAAGTCCGTGATATGAAAGTTGGGGTGAATAAGTGGGGGGGAAGACAGATGCACGTATAATAAGAAGACAGATGGAGTAATTTCGGTTCCTGAAAGAAGGGTGGAGGACATTGCTTCACCTCTGATTTTTCTCTCTTGCACTTATCATTGCAGAACCGCAGGAGATTGTCTGCCTAGATTTCAGCTTTGTTGCAACATAGCTGAAATTTTGCTGAATTTTTTAATCAGCACATAATGCAATCCCGCCGTTCTAAATATACACTTTTAGAAAAGGGTTTTGTCAGGCACTTCATATATAGAACCTTTAAGGGGTCTTTAAAGGGGTCCCATCACTTTATGGATTTAGTTTTAATTTAGTTTTAATTCATTTTTCATTTTAATTAAATATTATGAATAAAACATACTTTATCACTAGAAAAATGTAAAATAACCCATTAAATATGAAAGTAATATGCAATAATTTATATAATTTCTCCTTATATAGAAACTTTATTGGCACAAAATGAGCCATATTGAACCCTTTTTGTCTAAGACTGTAGTTCTAACCCTCATTTGTTCATGCACTGTGCACAAAGACGAAAGACTGAGCTGTCGTCTTCAGTAAGGCTCAGCGGAGCAACCTGTTAGGAAGCTAAATACAACCAACCAGGTCAGTAGGGCGTCCCGTTCCACCCACAAAACTCTGATACCGAATAATTCAATTAATGCTCATCTGTCCAGTGAAAGCCCTGTACAGGCATGCATGGCATTATACAGAAGTATGTGGTTAAACAACAGCCATCCGAGTGAGGCAGGCAGGCAGGCCTGTTGCTCGCTCTATGGGTCAGCTATTATTAGTATGTTATTTTCAGCTTATAGCATTAGAGTGCTAAGATTAGCCACCGTGGCGCTCTGCTATCATACCATCTCCACATACTCTTAATATAACCTTACAGTGGAACAGTTATTAACAGAGAGTTTTGTCACCGTCATGTGATATGTGGTCGGGTTTAAGTCTGTTATTGTTAACGAGGGTCTACTTGTTTAAAAAAAGACTGTTTCTTTTTTTTTGTGTTTCATTTCTATCGTTCTGCTCGATGCAAATAGCATCGCTGCAAGTGTGGAGTATCTGAAGTAGTTCTCATAACATTGTGATCAACGATCAGTCGAACTGCACTGCAGTTAATGTGTTTTGGTAGCTGAGGCAAATAGGTCAAGTTAAGAGTGCAGACTTATTCTGTAACACTAACCAAGCTCAAGAAAACAGCTCTTTGAAAATATGTGATCAGAGTCGAGGCAGAAATCTATGGAAGCAATGCTGCTCACTGTCAGTTTTTAACCATTGAAGCTAGTCTTTGAACAAATGTAATAGTCATTCTGACAATGTGGAGTAAAGCAAACACTTTAGAGGGCTAAATATTGTGTTGAATGAACAAAATATATTGAATGAACAGGTGAAAATCATCTTGTGTCACATCTGACTTGTTTATTTCAGCGAAACCAAAACACAGTGTCTCAAGTGTAAAAAACTCATAAATCTATTCTAATAGACTTGCAGCAATTTTATGCTCACAGAGCAAGATGTCCCTTAATGTAGGTGATAATTAGTGACAATTAATTGATTTGTGCAGTTTGCCGTCCTTTTAATATATTTCTGAATAGAATAAAATAAATGACTGTTCATGCATCATCTTGTTGTTTTTATCTGTAGCCTTTCACACTCTGACCCCAGGCTATTTTATTTAAAAAAATTAGTTTGGGATTATGCCAATGACAGTGATAAGCAAATAATGTGATCATGTGGTCTATGGAGAACTATACTGTAGAAAATTAAACCTTTTGTTGGGCTGTTATTATGAATGTAATATGCAGCATAATGAGTGGAACGACTATCACGCTGATGTTTAATGTTAAGGATGTGGTCACAACGTGAGCTTTATGTGCTATGTGCTTTTTTTTCTTCTTTTTTTTTTTCTTTTTTGTTACATTTTCATGATTTAGATTATTGCATTTTGTGATTGTGATTTTGATTGGTTTACCAAACCAATTTTAAAGAGTTTCTGGGTATTAAGTTTTCAATTCTCACAAATACTGTGTTCCACAGAAACACGTTTAAAAACTATTTAAATATTATCAGGTGTGAGAGTTTTCCCATATGGCTGTCTGGCCAAAATATATTTAAAACATTATGAAAATGTGTGTGTTTGTGTGTGTGTGTGTGAGAGAGAGAGATATTCAGGTATTCCCTAAAATGTCCCCACAAAGATAGTAATACCAGAATATTTTTATATTGTTTGGTCCCTGTGAGGAAAACAGCTTATAAATCACTAAATTGTTTGTGTGTGTGTTTTTTTTTTTTTTTTTTTTTTTGAAAATGTAAAATTTCCTGCATTTTTCTTTGAGGATTGTGTTTAGGGTTAGAGTTAGGGGATAAAAATATATACAGTTTGTACAGTATAAAAATCATTATGTCTGAATGTCCCCATAAAACATGGAAACCCAATATTTGTGTGTGTATGTACATGTAATGAAAATATGTTTGGTTAAAATATATTTTATTTAAACCCTCAAATTTCTAAATAAAATATACAATGTATGTCAGGTGGATGCTATTTTCTATTCTTCAGATTTTTTTAAATATATATATATATATATAATTTTTTTTTTTTTTTTAAATACATCAGAAAAAGTAAGTAATATATATTTTATACACTTATATTTTACCAGTATATTTTTCTAATCTTTTTTGGGGGGAATTTTACCCCCGTACCTTATAATGCATCCAAAAATATACCTGAAAACATATTTTTGCTGAATGGTATGATCTGGATTCCCCCTGTCCTGTTTTTGCTGTGAGAAATAAGCTTCTACTTAAAAATACAGCAGTGTTTCCTGCTTTAGACACGCCTGCAGCTCAGAATAACATCAGCCGTAATGAGCACTCAGTCACCGCAGCATATGCAGCCAAAAAAGCATCACCCTGTTTTTGCTAAGAAACATACCATATCCCCCCCCAAACATAAAAAACTGTTACTGACAACAGAGGTTAAAAAATAGAATTCTATTTAACTGTGCCGGAGGCTAATTTATAGGGCACCTGATTATTTTGCAGCTTGCTATCTGTATAAACGATGAGCAGGGTAGGCAAGGCTCACTACAAGAAAGGTTAACATATGCAGCATTTGAAGCATACTAAAATATGAGCTTATTTATGCATTTTCTTTAAATGTCATGAACCATATAATTCAATTTAGTTATTCAACATTACCACTGACTCTGTCAAGCCAATTTAAACTGCAAGTACATTTCCTTTCAAATTAAAAGGTAGCAAATCATTGTGTGAGACATTTCTCCAAATAAAGAGTGTTGTGCATGCATAGACGGTTAATTAAGAGTCTAATTTAGTACCTTTTCACTTAACGGTGTGTGGGAGGTTTGCTTTTGTGGCTGGATGCAGCTCTACAAACTCAACGCTTTGATCATCTCTGTAATCAACAGTAATGAGAAGCATCTATGAGAAATGCATTGCTCGAGGGATTATGGGAAATGTAGTACAGCAGATGAGTCACCATATCCCTTGGGTCTGGCCCTGTGGGGAAAGGGAACCGTTTGGACACACAGGGCAGGATGCTTGTCATCCCTTCCTGCTAAAAATAAAACAGGGTGCTTTCAGTCTTCGAACTTGTGTTTTCTGATTCAGTGCCACATTTGCACCACAATTCTCCTCTCATGTCATACCGTTGAGTCAAGAATTCGTAAGTATAACCACAACTAAAAAGACAGTTCATGAAAGCTAAGGTGCTTGAAATGTTTGTGGTGGGGGGTTAAGGGTGGGAGCGGGCTGCCCAGTAGCTTACATAAATTTGACAGGGTGCTCTTATTTTTGCCCGAGTTAAAATTACCAGATGGCTCCACACGTTTGACAGTCTTTCACACATTCCCTATATTAAGAGTGTGCTCAGAAAAGCAGTTATATTTAGCCCAGTTACTGCTGGTTTGCGATTCTCTTCTCTTTTCAGCTCAACTGGCGTTAATACATCAACAGCTCTTTTTGGCTTCATTACACGTAATGTTCTCGCGAAGGCTCGAGGCCAAAACACGAGGTGTGAGTGTGTTTTGTCTCATAACATTGATTTAGTGATGATGTCAGGTGATGCAATAATGGACCGCGTCCCACTGTACTCTCAACAAGTGCCTTGTTGACAATTAAAATAGAGTGACAGGACTGATGAAAAACATGCATGTCATTGCGGCATCCAACCTGTTGCTTCATTTACTAAACAATAAATTATGAAAGCGCAGTGGATTCAATCAATATAGGCCTAATCCAGTGACGGAACCGGTTGACATTCGGCTCTGTTAATGGTCTAACACATCCTTTCTGTACTAAAAACAGTGCATGAAACATGAACAGAGCATGAATCGGTGCATGAAAATCTACAGCATGAAACAAACAGCGTGACCAGTGTAGTGAGACTCCCGAACAAAGTGAATAGCGAATCAAAACAATCAGAGCAACCAGAGTCTGATTCACAAACGAATGACTCTAATGAGTTGGATCTTTTTAGTGAGTCAAAAACATTCAGCGCAACCAGTATAGTCTGATTTCTGAATTAATGATTTTTATGTGTCAGTTCTTTGTCGTGAATAAAAAGGCGTTTACACAACACCATATTCAACTAAAAACGCATTTTTATTCATTTTGCCCATTAATTTACACGACAACAGTGTTTTTTGGGCCTGGAAATGCAAACTTTTGAAAACGGGTTTCAAAGTGCAAGCATTTGAAAATGATACCGTTATCGACGCAAATTTGTGAAAACGGTGACGATCCGTATCACGTGTTCAGTCTATAGGTGCGTAGTGTTTCTTTAATGACATCGCCAACTACTGGTCTGGCAGCAGAATACAGCATTTTTAGTCATTTTTGCACATCCGTGTGAATAGGGATTGTTTTGACAATGTTGTCGTCTGTACACGAAAAACACAAGGGAAAAACTTTGTAACCTTGTAAACATACCCTCAGTAACATTCAGTGCAAACAGTCTGATTCCTGAATAAATTACACATATGAGTTGTTCTTTGCAGTAAATCAAACACATATTGTGGGTAACACTTAATTTACTATTTTTACTATAGTAATAAAGTAAATTATGGATAATTACATGCAACTAACCCTAAACCAAACCTTAACCCTAACCTCAACCCTATAGTAAGTGCATGTAATTGATTAATATTACTTAATTGTGTAATTACACTATAACAACGTCTCCTTAAAATAAAGTGTAACCCAGTGTAGTAACTGGCTGGTTGTTCATATGATAATGTGTAAAGATACACATTATGTGTTTTGCCAGTAATAAAAAAAAAGAATAAAATATGTTTTCCACATTTTTTATTTGTTTACTATTGTTGTTTAATGCATTATTTAGATGCTAGATAAGGCTAAAGGTGCTCCGGGGTAAAAGGCGCCTTTGCTTTTATTTTCCTCTAAAACCACTAGATGGCACAGAAACTTGCCGCAGCACTTTCCAAAACTTCCGCTTTTCAAGATGCATGTGGAAATTTCTCTGATCCTTGATGCGATCGCGGGCAGCAGTGCAAAGTTGATTCTGTGCTAATCTGATCTAATATTTGATGTTTTTTTTAAATGTTGTAGATTTAAGTAAATGAGAATTATTGAATATATTTTGAGACAAAAGTCTTCTTAATGATTTTCAGTTTTGTTCAAGGTAATTAAAGCAACAGTTTTTTCAATAACGGAAGGATATGTGTATGAGAGAGTATGGTATTTGGGGTAAAAGGCGCCCCTGCTGTTAATAATAATAAACATGATAATAAACAGCTGGCTCACTTTTCCATTTCTTGACATGACATGGTTAGATTCAGATGGTAAATATTATATATTAAGTGGGTGTCCACCTTAGAGATAATCACCATATTTATAATGAAACCATCATATTTAAAAATATGATATTAATCATATCATATAATAAAATATAATTTATTGTTACTACTGTAAATCTATTAACTTATTATGGGATCTCCTTCAATGCTTTCAGAATCTTTTTTTAATAATTTTATGTATTTTTAAAATATATTTTTATATTTTTAATTTAATGACAGTATATTTATTGAACAAAAATGAATTATTTTATAGTGATTGTTTTGAACAAGTAATTAACTTAGATATTATTCAAAACATTTTAGCTAAAGTATTTGTATAATATGTGGGGTAAAAGGCCCCCTTCGCCACCTTATACATTTATAAAATGTAATTATTTAAAAATTTAATAAACAAAATAAACCACTTTTATGATTTATTTTCACACAAAATCTGTTGCTCCATAAATGTTCAATACAAACATATTGTTTCTGCAATCATACACTATGGGAGTAGTGAAAACCAAATTTTTTCTTAAAGTGTGCTTTTAGCTCCATTGTGCCCTATTATTGGATTGTATTTATGCTTCCTCCAGAAAGCAATATAAAAAGTCAAATCACCTTTTGCAAGAATTGTATATCAATTTATCTCATTTGGCAGTGGAACTTCATGCCCCCCCATTAAGAATTGTTAATGTAACTGTTGAGGAACCAGAACCATGAGGAATCAAAACCGGAATCTTTACAGTTAACATCCCTAGACCTAGTAGTTCATATTAGAAGAAGTATTTTGACGTCAAAGCTTCTCTTCCCAACAATGTGTCGCAATGATGTCACGCTGTCTGGAACAGGGTTAAGTTGTGTTATCCAGAAGGCCATTTGGTCTAACCTGGTCATTCTTAATCTCTGAACCGCCTGCTACCAGTTGAGTTGGGAGGTGTGAGTTTTTCTTTGCCGAGAGCTCGGCTGGATGGTCGATCAAACTGTATCTTTTTAATGACGGTAGTGGGGAGGGCAAGCAGGGAAACATAAGATAAATGAGATATCACCGTGGCTAGCGCTCCAAGCCAGCAGGTGTTTCTGAGTCTATTTTTAGCTCCATTAGGGCAGGAGCCCAATGCCTGTGACTCATTGTTGAAGCTCATTGGCTGACTCCATGAGTGCTGTAAGAACACAGGCTGCTCTTTGTAAAGAGCTCTCTCAAGTCAGAATTAATATTCCCCCCGTCATTCCAGGATGCTTAGGGTCATCCATTCGCCTCACTACAGAGAGCCGCAACTGTCTCTTCAAACTCGGCTCTCTTCCAAGAAGTGCCGTCACAACTACAAACCAAGGTGAATTTTGCTAAACACCCAGAAGTTGGCATAGCCGACGTGTATCAGTGTCAACAGAAAGAGCTTGTGTGTGTGCATGTGTGTATGTTTCTGTCTTATATAAGGGATGATATAATATCCTTGGTTGCTCTCGGGGAGGAGACACCACACAGCGCAGCTCAATATCTGCAGGAAGAGGAGTCATTATGATGTCGCCAGCGTTGCCATGGCAGCCAGTTTGGGTGGTGGATTGGGTGTGGGTTTTGTCATAGTCTAAGATTGCACCACTTGCTTTTATGTTGCTATTTATAATCAGCGGTTGCGCATGCAGACATTTTTGATGATGGTGAAGAACATTATGTTCAACCAAACAAGCATAGAAATGCTTCACCATTAATGTGTGAATTGCTGTGTGTGTTACAGTAATTGCCTTGCTATGGCAACTCATTAGGGGAATATTCTAGGCTTAAGAAACACTGGTTCATGGATAGAAATCATGGTTTATAGGCTCTGCCTCTGTTTGTGTGTGTGTATGTGAGCATTGAACAGGTGGTAGTGTGTTATGCCAATAACAAGCTTTCTGAGGATTAAAGTTACATAGCTAATGAATCTAGTCTCTTTCATCTAGTGTGTTTATTGAAATCCTATCTGTCTGTCTGTCTGTCTGTCTGTCTGTCTGTCTGTCTGTCTGTCTGTCTGTCTATCTGTCTATCTGTCTGTCTGTCTATGTAGCTATCTATCTGTCTGTCATCATTCTATTGTTCAATCATTAATTTGTTCCATCTGCCAGTCTATCTTTCGTTCTTTATGTCTGTCTGCACTGTAAAAAATCTTAAATTATTATATTATATTTTGTTTCTCTTTTTTTTTTGCACAGGCTTTTTTAGTTTTTCTTACTTCCAAAACTTTAATTACTTTTCAATAACTTTTTTTAATTTTGTCAGTTCAAATACATTGGACAACTCAATTGGAAAAACACAGTAAATTAAGTTTACTTGATTCAAATCAAAAAAATATTTTTTTTACAGTGTACTTGTTGTTCAATCTACACTATATTGCCAAAAGTATTGGGACACAAATCATTGAGTTCAGGTGTTTCAATCACTTCCATGGCCAAAGGTGTATAAAATCAAGCACCTAGACATGCAGACTGCTTCTACAAACATTTGTGAAAGAACGGGTCTCTCTCAGGAGCTCAGTGAATTCAAGCGTGGTGCCGTGATAAGTTGACACCTGTGCAATAAGTCCATTTGTGAAATTTCCTCACTACAAAATATTCCACAGTCAACTGTTAGTGGTATTATAACAAAGTGGAAGCAATTGGGAACAACAGCAACTCAGCCACGAAGTGGTAGGCCACCTAAAATCACAGAGCGGGGTCAGCGCATGCTGAGGCACACAGTGCTCAGAAGTCGCCAACTTTCTGCAGAGTCAATAGCTACAGACCTCCAAACTTTGTGTGGCCTTCAGATTAGCTCAAGAACAGTGCGTAGAGAGCTTCATGGAATGGGTTTCCATGGCCGAGCATCTGCATCCAAGCCTTACATCACCAAGTGCAATGCAAAGCGTTGGATGCAGTAGTGTAAAGCACGCCGCCACCGGACTCTAGAGCAGTGGAGACGTGTTCTCTGGAGTGACCAATCACGCTTCTCTGTCTGGCAATCCGATGGACGAGTCTGGGTTTGGCGGTTGACAGGAGAACGGTACTTGTCTGACTGCATTGTGCCAAGTGTAAAGTTTGGTGGAGGGGGGATTATGGATTATGGTGTGGGGTTGTTTTTCAGGGGTTGGGCTTGGCCCCTTAGTTCCAGTGAAAGGAACTCTTAATGCTTCAGCATACCAAGACATTTTGGACAATTTCATGCTCCCAACTTTGTGGAAACAGTTTGGGGATGGCGCCTTCCTGTTCCAACATGACTGCGCACCAGTGCCCAAAGCAAGGTCCATAAAGACATGGATGAGCAAGTTTGGTGTGGAGGAACTTGACTGGCCTGCACAGAGTCCTGACCTCAACCCGATAGAACACCTTTGGGATGAATTAGAGCGGAGACTGTGAGCCAGGCCTTCTCGCCCAACATAAGTGCCTGACCTCACAAATGCGCTTATAGAAGAATGGTCAATTATTCCCGTAAACACTCCTAAACCTTGTGGAAAGCCTTCCCAGAAGAGTTGAAGCTGTTATAGCTGCAAAGGGTGGGCCAACTCCATATTAAACCCTACGGATTAAGAATGGGATATCATTAAAGTTCATGTGCATGTAAAGGCAGGCGTCCCAAAACCTTTTTTTCAATACAGTGTATCACAAAAGAAGATATTTTAAGAACATTAGTGTTTTATCTACAAAATTAAACACAGTGGACCATCAACATTGACTTTTAGCACAGACAAAAAATTGTTTTCAAAATATCTTCTTTTGCGTTCTACAGAAGATACACTGTAAAAAAAAAAAATATATATATATTATTAATAAGTTATGACAACATATGTTTTTACATTGCTTTTACATTGCTATAAGTTAAGCAATTTTCAACTTTTTTATGTTATAGCTACAAGATTCAACCCAATTCCTTTTAAGTCAGTTTAATGTAATTTAATTTGAAATGACTTAAACATCCAAGTTGATTGTAGAAAAAAAAAAAAAGTAAGACATTTTTTTACAGTGTATAGAGTGATACAGGTTTGGAAGAACAAAAATTGTATGAAACCATGAACAAATCAATATTCCCAGACAGTTATTGATTCTGTGCAGTTTATCAGCCATTAACATTGTGTACTAAAACACATAATCCATCATACTGACGAAGAGGAAAAACTATTTGACTTAATCATGCTTCCAGACACTTGCTTACTCAGTTGAACTTAAAGTGAATTGTTTTCTGTGTGGGGCTTCCTGTTGTTACATCTTTCCCAATTGTGTAACAACCACTTCAGCGAGTGCTTTCCCTCAATGTGAAACCTAAATTCACTGGACCATAAGTATATCTTGACTAGCTGCTCTGTGAATTTCTTTGTCTTTCTTCTCCACACCCATAGAGCATTCTGTATGTATACACGCACACTTTTTAAACCTCATCTCTTATTAATTGCTTTCGTCATTCCGAAGATTCACAGTCTCTTATGATGAACATCTTCTCTGTGTTTCAGGCTTGCTATTGATTTTCACTGTCTGTCGGATATATATAGTTCTTGGGGCCTTGGGGATGCCCTCTGCTTTTTGTGCCCGGTGCATTACTTGTAATGAGGCACAGCTTGAAGACTACAGCAGCAATTTTCCATAATGGTGATGGTGTGATGATGGCTCTAAGGAGGGAGGATGGTGGGGGAATAAGAGGCAGGCACACAAACATCACAACTATGTGAACAACAAACTGTGGCACTGCAGTCTCCATACAGACCAGAGGAGTCAGTAGAACACATTGGACCAAATCATGGCTAGTAATAATAATCTTTGGAATTGCACATGGAATGGCTGGGATTCTTATATAGACACACTACTGCAAAAATAGAGTTGCTTTACTGTTTCTACTGTATCAGAGAAGCTCCATACTTTGATGACTTTGAGATGTAGTTGGTAGCTTAAGGCTAATTCACATCAAGCTATAACAAGTGACTACAATCAAAAACTTTTTAAAAATCGCTCCACACCACAACTGTAAACATAATGACACAGAGAAATAATATTGTTGGAATCACTTTCAGGGAATTTTTTTCCCAGCTGATGAACGTTAAAAACATTGAAAGCCAACTCTACATTATTATTATTTTTTTTTTTTTACTGAACATAACTATAAAGGATAATAAAGAAAAGGAATAATATTTTTAGAAATCTACTTTAAAACACATGTACCAAGTTTTTTAGAAATGTACTCCTTGAATTCATGTAGTTTTCATGTTTTTGAATTTTAAATTGTAATGTCTCTAAAAATGTCATGTGTTGTAACTATCAAGTAAAAAGTAGTAACATATTTTCCTCATATCTGAGTGTACACATCTTGATCCCTATTTTCATATTTTATATATATTCATAACTTTCCTATTAATATACACTCAAAAAATTTGTTAAGCCTTTTTTAAGATTCACATTTCAATTACAGTAAAATTCCATCAAACTGAATTAAATAATCAGATTTTAATCCATATTTTAATTGAATAATTGATTAACGATTATTCAATTAAAATATGTAAGGATTATTAAATTCAACTTGATGGAATTTTACTATTAATTAAAATGCATAAATCTTAAAAAAAAAAAGCGTAACAATTTTTTGAGCGTATATTTTTTAAATTATATTCTTCAAGGTAGAAAGTATTTATTTATTTTTTTTACAAATATTACATTTTATACATTAATTTACACAAAACGCCAAATTTTCTGATATTTTGAAAGAGCTATTGGCCACGACACACAGTCGTGATGATCTGCAGGGGTCTTTATAATTTAATACCATGTTTTATGTTTGTTTTTCAAATGTGACGCAGTTGCACTACATGACTTTTTTGGTTGTACCACATGCCTTTGATTTGATGTACAAAAGTTTTTCAAATTACGATTTTTAAGACCACAGATATTTGATAACTAAAGTAACTGTGGTAAATAACTGTCATGCATGTATACCTGATCATTAAAATATCTCTGAATGATTAATAATAATAAACCTTCAAAACATAGCAACTAAATCCTTGTATTCTCACCCCTTTTTTTCTCAGTGGACATTAAGCCAGAGGTTCCATTGGCTCTTGATCCGGGCTCCCCACTGGACTTGCGTACAGACGTCAGGATGCAGGGTTCTGCTTCAGACCCCATTGTGTGGGAAAGACAACTGCAACAAGAGCTGCTCCTCATTCAGAAGCAGCAGCAGATTCAGAAACAGTTACTCATCAGTGAGTTCCAGAAACAGCACGAGAACCTGGTTCGCCAGCACCAGGCCCAGATACAGGAGCATTTGAAGGTAACAACACAACCCTATTGACATATTGAGTTGATGCAACACAGAAAAGTGAGAAGTGCAATACAACCATGTAGTCTAACTACAAACCCGATTCCAAAAAAGTTGGGACACTGTACAAATTGTGAATAAAAACAGAATGCAATGATGTGGAAGTTTCAAATTTCAATATTTTATTCAGAATACAACATAGATGACATATCAAATGTTTAAACTGAGAAAATGTATCATTTTAAGGGAAAAATAAGTTGATTTTAAATTTCATGGCATCAACACATCTCAAAAAAGTTGGGACAAGGCCATGTTTACCACTGTGTGGCATCCCCTCTTCTTTTTATAACAGTCTGCAAACGTCTGGGGACTGAGGAGACAAGTTGCTCAAGTTTAGGAATAGGAATGTTGTCCCATTCTTGTCTAATACAGGCTTCTAGTTGCTCAACTGTCTTAGGTCTTCTTTGTCGCATCTTCCTCTTTATGATGCCCCAAATGTTTTCTATGGGTGAAAGATCTGGACTGCAGGCTGGCCATTTCAGTACCCAGATCCTTCTACGCAGCCATGATGTTGTAATTGATGCAGTATGTGGTCTGGCATTGTCATGTTGGAAAATGCAAGGTCTTCCCTGAAAGAGACGACGTCTGGATGGGAGCATATGTTGTTCTAGAACTTGGATATACCTTTCAGCATTGATGGTGCCTTTCCAGATGTGTAAGCTGCCCATGCCACACACACTCATGCAACCCCATACCATCAGAGATGCAGGCTTCTGAACTGAGTGCTGATAACAACTTGGGTTGTCCTTGTCCTCTTTAGTCCGGATGACATGGTGTCCCAGTTTTCCAAAAAGAACTTCAAATTTTGATTCGTCTGACCACAGAACAGTTTTCCACTTTGCCACAGTCCATTTTAAATGAGCCTTGGCCCAGAGAAAACGCCTGCGCTTCTGGATCATGTTTAGATATGGCTTCTTTTTTGACCTATAGAGTTTTAGCCGGCAACGGCGAATGGCACGGTGGATTGTGTTCACCGACAATGTTTTCTGGAAGTATTCCATTACAGTAGCATTCCTGTATGTGATGCAGTGCCGTCTAAGGGCCCGAAGATCACGGGCATCCAGTATGGTTTTCCGGCCTTGACCCTTACGCACAGAGATTGTTCCAGATTCTCTGAATCTTTGGATGATATTATGCACTGTAGATGATGATAACTTCAAACTCTTTGCAATTTTTCTCTGAGAAACTCCTTTCTGATATTGCTCCACTCAAAATGTTTCGAAATGTCTCACTTTCAACATTTGATATGTTTTCTATATTCTATTGTGAATAAAATATAAGTTTATGAGATTTGTAAATTATTGCATTCCTTTTTTATTCACAATTTGTACAGTGTCCCAACTTTTTTGGAATCGGGTTTGTAGATAAATAAATGTGTAAGAAACATCTACCTCTCAGTTGCAGCAGGAACTACATGTCATGAAGCAACAACAGGAGCAGCTGGAGAAAGAGAGGAAGCTAGAGATACAGAGTCAGGAGAGAGAACTGGAGAGACATCGGCGTGAACAGCAAGTCTTGGTCCTCCGCAACCGAGAGCGGAGCAGAGAGAGTAAGAGCTCATCATCACGATCACCCACACAAAACTCAAACACTCCACAACCTGTCTGTATCTAATGACATCAAAATTTTAATTAGACAAATGACACATTTATATGACGTCTGGGTCTTTTACATGTTCAAGGTGTTGAACAACACAGGATGAAACTGACAAAAAAACAACAACAGCAGCAACAAAACGACTAGAGCTAGTCGGCTAGATCTGAGCTGGCAAACTGTAATAAGTGTACTGTACGTCAGTTTAGATAGAATAGTTCTTTTGTTTTAAAAAATGGAAAAATGTAACAAAGGAAATAAAAAAGTAAATATACAGTATAATAGAGGGTAAAAGTTCTAGAAAAAAAACAACATAAAAATGACAGAAGGAAAGATAAAGTTGGATAAAATGTGGGTAAATGTGACCAATGCGACTTCATATATATTTATATATTAGTTTATCATTATTTTTATGAAGTTAAAAAAAAACAAAAAACAAAAAAAAACAACAGTAATATGCATCAAATATATATATATATATCGATTAAAAAAATTAACTAATTAAATCACACATTTTTTTCTAACTGCAATTTAACTGCAATTAATCGCACCTAACATTAAAATTAATATATTTTTATATTGTTATAATTTCACATTTATTCTCCAGATTAATGTAGAAACAACATAAAGACAGTATATTTTAAATATTTGATCTAACAGGTAGGAAATAAACAGAAATTTAATAAAGTTATCAAACACTTCACAGTCTTCACTGCATAAATTATTAATTAAATATAGATTAATCCTTATTTAAGCTACAAAAGTTCAGTCAAGAGCAGTGAGTGATTTTCTCTTTGTC
Organism: Coreius guichenoti; assembly: GCA_039654105.1. Classification (NCBI taxonomy): domain Eukaryota; kingdom Metazoa; phylum Chordata; class Actinopteri; order Cypriniformes; family Gobionidae; genus Coreius; species Coreius guichenoti. The sequence goes on from CM077176.1 coordinate 22,090,748, forward strand.
TTTTGTTTTTTGATTTACATTAATGACAGCAGCAGGTTTATTAGGCTGCTGTCGCTTTAAGAACTGAAGCACATGACGCGGATCCGGATCTGACACGCATCCGATGTCCTCACAACTCTTCGCGTTCATTTAACACTTTTAGGGCTGTCAAAATTAGCGCGTTAACGCATGCAATTATTTTTTTCAGTTGTAATACATAAAATTATGGAGGGGTAAATGTATCATTACTTACTTCATTACAGATTAATTAAAAACAATTTGGGGGACGTGCTTAATTGTCATCTCATAATGCAAAAAAAAAAAAAAAAAAATTTGATTGGACCTGAACCATTGGATGGTTATTTCAATAGACTTCATTTTCTATAGTCTCCCTTTTCAAAAATAATTTTTAATGGGAAATATGACTGAACATGAATGTTCTTGACAGGTTTCATAAGATTTACCAATAAACAGATCAATTAGCCTACTACATTTTTGCACATGAGCTTCGAAATTACAGCCTTGAAGGGTGCCTCACTCCTGCTGTCCAGAAGAGGGAGATATTCCTTCATTTGTTTAAAGGTGCTCAAAAATATTTAGCCAATAATGCTATAGAGGCATCTGAACTGGAGCTTTTGAGAAGAGCGTGTGGGTGAATGTGTAGGAGAGATGCTATTGTTTGAGTTGAGGCTGATCCTGCTGTGTTTGGGAGTGGCAGTAATACAATGATTTCTCTGACCTTGAAATGAAGCCAAACTCTCCAAACATTCTTTCTGTTTACAGTGACTCTAACCAGAGAGCTGAGCTCAGTCAGGAATGCCTCAGTTTTATTGTATGCATTTTAAGTCTAAATATAATTTGATTAAACCCCAAGATGCTCACGATTTCTTTGTGTGTGTCTCCTGGTCTGACAGGTGCAGCGGCCAGCACTGAGGTCAAGCAGAAACTCCAAGAGTTTCTGTTGAGTAAATCCACCAAAGACGGTATGTCAAATGGGATCCCCCAGAAAATCACACAGAGCTCCAAACTGTGGTACACGTAAGTAATAAATGCACAAACCTCAAACCATTTTTATTTGCTGTTTGAAATGAGCTGAAATGTCTTATTTCAGACTTTTCATTTTAAAGCCACAATATGTAATTTTTCGCCGCTAGAGGTCTCTTATTCAAAATAAAGGCGTAGCTTGATGACGCCTTGATTTCACGGAGCTTTTATTATGCCACAGACGACCGCTTCCGCTTTTTCCGGTCATGCGTATGTGGGGTAACGCAGTGCTGTTTTATCATATTAGATACATTTGAGTGTGTTGAAAATTGTTATAATACTACTCTGTGCATTCGCTCAGCGGCTACTATGAGACACTTGTTGCACATTGCAGTAAGCTAGATCGATATTAGGCATGGTAAAACATGGTACTCACGATAAATCATGAAAACGAGATTTAAACAATAAGATTAACTGTGTTGAGCTATATAACAATGATTAGTCTTCTGTCGATGAATGTATCCAAACAGTTGCTCACCTGTCTAATAAAACACATAATATATTACCTATTATATATAATGCAACTTATTATATTACACAAGACAGCTATAACGATAACGACACAGAGAAACGATATCGTTGGAATCACTTTCAGAACGATTTTATCCAGCTGATGAACGATAAAAACATGACAACCAATCAGAATCCATCCTGCTGTAACAAGCTCCAGCATTTAAAGCAGCAGACAAGCACGCGCTTAGAATAAACAGAATGATATTGTCCGCTGGTGTGGACGCTAATATAGTTATCTTTATAGTTAACATTCTTGGTGTGAACGGGCCTTTAGAGTTTATAAAACAAATAAAGCAAGACTGGAAGCACTTTTCAGACTTTCCAAAGTAATACAATTTAGGAGATTTTAGCTAATAATCAGTAAAGTGATACTAAGGTGGATGGTACTAGAGCACAGAAGGGCTGTCAGCTGTATTTATGACTGTGAGGTAAGTTCAGGAGTTCAGTTTGCATCTCCTTTCTGTTCAGGGCCTCCCATCACACCTCTCTGGAGCAAAGTTCACCTCCTTTGGGAGGCGCGTCCTCCTCCTGCAAGATCTCCCTGCCCTCCCCACAGGACTGCCGGGATGACTTTCCTCTGAGGAAGACAGGTAGGCTTCTAAAAGTTGGCCTCTCAAAATCCATTTTTTTTAATTAGCTGTACTGTCTCAAAAAGGAGTCACTCACAATCTGTTCCCACTGAGCGCTGCACATACTACAATATTTAATTTGTGCTTTTGCTCACAAGTTATTGCTTTTTGCATGAGAGGAGGGGTTCTGATTAGAGTCCTTTTCCCAGAATTATAGGATCCCTTGAGAGATATAATGCCTGTATTTGCATTATTTCAGGGATAGTTCAAGTACAGTTAATGAAGAGTAGATTTCCACAGTAGGATTCCTTTTCTTCTGAGCATGCGACTGAACCACAAATTTCCTAAAACGCTAAAAGGTATATAATTTTCAGCTATATAAGAGGCTTTAATTATTTAGAAAATCCTTGACTTTGCGCAGAAAACACCACAGGTTTGTTGACTCAGTGTTGGAGGGAGTCTCGTAGGAAGTCAGTATTAGTGTGAGTTATGACTCCCACTTGGCCGGCCGGCCAGTCATGAGTTCTTGCAAAGGGCGAACCGTTCATAACTGTGCTGTTAAGTCACGGAAATTACATTACATTCCTTCCCCTTTGTGTCCCTTTGAATTATGATGGTAAACAATTATACCTGCTTAAATGCTTCACCATATGGGTTGGCATGTTGTGTATTTACATAATTTAGGGATCAGGCAAAAGGTTTAATCCCAAATTATGCAGACTGTGTGTGCCAAATGTAAACTAATCTAAGCTAATTATGTAGGTTGTTCTGTTCAAATAAGCACTTTATAGACACATGAAAGAGACATGTTTATTGTCTTAGCTTTTGAACAGTAACCTCCCAGTTTCAGCATCAATTTCTACTTCGCTCCACTGAAACCAGCCAATATCCTGAGAACTAAGAGTGGAAGGTTCTGGAATCCAAACAGCCTGCTGAGAAAGCAGTCCCAACAAAGAAAAAAAAAGGGCCTGAGCTGTTGCTGTTAGGAAAACTTACAAATACGAACTGTGTTGGTCCCTATTACATATGCTATTAAGATCAATAACATATGGTGTGACCATGATAAAGGAAAGGAAAAATCTTGTTAAAAACACATGGCAAATGTTTAGAAATGTCTCTTTTTATTCATATTGGATTTGTACGGTTCCCTTTCAGTTTCCTTTCAGCTTCAAGTGTATAGAGAACGGGCCAATGGCCATTGGCGTGCGAGATCTGCATCTCGCGCTCCGCCCCGCACCGCGGGTATAAACAGGAAGCGGATGCAGCGCACATTTGTCATTCACTTCGGAGCCGAACAGGTATCCATGAAGACTGTTCCTGCTACAGCAGAGAGAAAGAGAGAGAGCAAGAGAAGAGGCTTTTGTGCTGGGAGAGAAGGCACGTTCAGTGACGACCGCGAGCTCACCGAGGTCGGTGAAAAACTGCTGTTTTCACAGCACTCTGATTGTTGGTTCGGTGAGGGCGTTCCAACGGTGAGTGCATACACAGGCACTATTCCCTGTGTTTTGCCGCGGTCGTTCCCTGGGTGCTTCAGCACGTTATAAGAGCTTCTTCTAAAAGAGCAACACGGGTGTGACACTGCGTCTTTTTCAAGATGTCATTCCACCCGTGCGTTTCTGGATGCGGTCGTTCCCTGTCACCAGCTGACGGTCACAATCGCTGCCTTACGTGTCTGGGTATTCAACACGCTGAGGCAGCGTTTGTGGATAGTTCGTGTTCCCACTGCGGGAACATGACTATCTCGGCGCTTAGGTCGAGACTCGACTTACCTATGCCCCGATCTAGTGCTATTCCTGCCCAACAGAATAGACCTACTTCGGCGAATAGCCAGGGTGACCTGAGGATCACGTTTAGGGCACACCCGCTGAGCCAGCCTCCGTGGGCCCCTAAACCCTCTGAAGTGCCGCAGCCGGTTGAGCTTCCGGAGGAAGTCGCTGGCCCCTCCCGGGGTGGTCCAGCGGTGACCTTTGGAGGTCCAGCAGACGATAGGATGTCGATCGCTGCATCGGAGGGGGAGTTTCAGTCCTCGGGGGATGAAGACTCGGCTGCATTGCCTCCCTCTGGGAGAGTGGCGTTGCCCGAGACGGACCCCGAGCTGACGGCTATGCTTTCCCGGGCCGCCGAAAAGGTCGGGCTCGCATGGAACCCTCCACCGTGTCCCGAGCCTTCTAGGCTGGATGATTGGTTTCTCGGGGTGGCTCGCGCTGGTTCTCAGCGTCCCGTCCCGGTGCCTTTCTTCCCGGAAGTGCATGAGGAGCTCACGAAGCCGTGGACGGCACCTTTTTTTTGCCAGAAACCGGCCGAGTGGCTCCTCCCTCCTCACTACCCTCGACGGCGGGCCAGCCAAAGGGTACATGGGGATCCCGCCGGTGGAACGGGCTGTCGCGATGCAACTGTGTCCGGCGTCCGCTTCCACCCATCCAAGGCCTGTAAGTTCTCCTCCAGTCTGACTGGGAAGGCTTACAAAGCTTGTGGACAGGCTGCGTCCGCCTTGCATGCCATGGCGTTGCTCCAGGTGCACCAGGCCCAGGCACTCATGGACATGCATGAGGGTAGGCCTGACCCAGAGCTCCTCCGGGAGCTCTGGACGGCGACGGACCTCTCCCTTCGGGCGACGAAAGTCACCACCCGTTCCATTGGTCAGGCGATGTCCACTCTTGTGGTCCAGGAGCGACATCTCTGGCTCAACCTGGCCGATATGAGGGAGACCGATAAGTATCGGTTCCTGGACTCCCCCATTTCCCAGGTTGGGTTGTTCGGCGACGCGGTCGAGAGCTTTGCCCAGCAGTTCTCGGCGTCCAGAAGCAGACAGAGGCCATCAAGCACATCCTGCCCCGGCGGTCAGCTGCTGCCCAGCCGCCGGCCGCAGCTCCTCCGCCTGCTCGTCGCCGAGGGCAGCCGCCCACCGCTGCCCCCGCTCCCGCCCCAGCCCAGCAGCAGCCTCCACCAGGGCAACGGCGTGGAGCCGGCCACGGGAAGGCCATCCAGCCCGCTCAGGCCGCTACCAAGCCAGGTGGCAAGCGCCGTCGCAAGAGACCCTGAGACGGGCCACCCAGAGATGGAGGAGACAGCTCTTCAGGAGGTGGTGACAGCACCACTCCTTCTCCCGGAGGAGGGCCGGAAGAGAATTTTTTGTTCACGTTTGATTTCTGTTCCGCCACTGGACTTCGTGCCAGTGGTACCCAAAACTTCAAAAAAAAGAGCTGTTTCTAAAATCTCTGGGTGCCAAGAGAGCGCGCTTGGCGGTGTACGACGCTCCCATGCCTTGTCACCCTCCGGTGCCTCTCTTATCGCCAGCAGGGGGTGCTGGCTGTGTCCAGGACGCACACAAGAGGCCTCCGCACACCCGTGCACCCCCTCAGCGGAAGCAGGTAAGTGTTGCATTGCACACTCAGACCCCACTTCGGGCCGCTATGCCGTCCGAGTCGGGTCCCTGCACTCCGCTGCGCTGCCCCGCTGCGGGTACGTCTCTGGTGCTGTTGGTCCCGCTGGTTCGGTCGCTGGGAGCCTGGCTAGCGCTTCCCAGCCCGTTCCGCTGGCTCATCCGTACTATCAGACTCGGCTATGCGATTCAGTTCGCCCGGCGGCCCCCCAAATTCAGGGGCGTTCACTTCACCTCCGTGTCGAAGGAGAGAGCGCCCGTGCTACGGGCGGAGATCGCAGTCCTACTGGCGAAGGATGCGATAGAGCCGGTCCCTCCAGCCGATATGAAGACAGGCTTCTACAGCCCGTACTTAATTGTACCCAAGAAAGGCGGCGGGTTACGGCCAATCTTGGACCTGCGGTTCTTGAATCGGTCCCTTCACAGGCTGCCGTTCAGAATGCTAACGCAGAAACGCATCTTCAGGTGCATCCGTCCCCAAGATTGGTTTGCAGCGATCAACCTGAAAGACGCGTACTTTCATGTCTCGATTCTCCCTCGACACAGACCGTTCCTACGCTTTGCGTTCGAGGGACAGGCATATTAGTACAGAGTCCTACCCTTCGGGCTGTCCCTGTCGCCCCGTGTCTTCACGAAAGTCACGGAGGCGGCCATTGCTCCCATGAGAGAGCGTGGTGTTCGCATCCTCAACTACCTCGACGACTGGCTGATTCTGGCTCAGTCGCGGGCGCAGTTGTGCGAACACAGGGACATGGTGCTCAGTCACCTCAGCCTGTTGGGACTTCGGGTCAACTGGGAAAAGAGCAAACTCTGCCCCATGCAGAGGATCTCTTTTCTCGGTATGGAGCTGGACTCGGTCAATCTGACAGCGCGACTCACAGAGGAGCGCGTCCAGTTGGTGTTGAACTGCTTGAATTTGTTCAAATGCAGGACAGCGGTACCACTGAAACATTTTCAGAGGCTCCTGGGGTATATGGCATCCGCAGCCGCAGTGATGCCGCTCGGATTGCTTCATATGAGGCCGCTTCAACACTGGCTACACGACCGAGTCCCGAGATGGGCGTGGCAGAGCGGCTCGTTCCATGTCTCAGTAACACCGAAGTGCCGCCAAACCTTCAGTCCGTGGTCGGACCCTTCGTTTCTACGGGCAGGAGTTCCCCTAGAACAAGTGTCCAGGCATGCTGTTGTCTCCACGGATGCCTTATCCACTGGCTGGGGGGCCACGTACAACGGGCTTGCAGTTTCGGGTCTGTGGACGGGGCCTCAACTGCAATGGCATATCAATTGCCTCGAGTTGTTAGCAGTTCGTCTTGCTCTGAGCCGCCTCAAAGGGCCGCTACGAGGCAAGCACGTTCTGGTCCGTACGGACAACACTGCGGCTGTTGCGTACATCAACAAACAGGGTGGTCTACGCTCCCGCCGCATGTCACAACTCGCCCGCCATCTCCTCCTCTGGAGTCAGAAGCATCTGAGGTCGCTTCGTGCCACTCACATTCCGGGCGTGCTCAATCGTGCAGCCGACGAGCTCTCACGACAGCAAGTGCTCCCGGGAGAGTGGAGACTGGACCAGGTGGTCCAGCTGATCTGAAATCGCTTCGGGACCGCACAGGTAGACCTGTTTGCCGCCCCGGACACGTCTCACTGCTAGTTGTTCTATTCCCTGACCGGGGGGGACCCTCGGCTCGGATGCGCTGTCACACAGCTGGCCCCAGACTGTGGTAGACACCATCACTTCCGCCAGAGCCCCCTCTATGAGGCGCCTCTACGCGTTGAAGTGGAACCTGTTCGTCGAGTGGTGTTCTTCTCGACGAGAAGACCCCCGAAGATGTTCGATCAGTTCTGTGCTTTCCTTCCTGCAAGAAGGGTTGGAGCGAAGGCTGTCTCCTCCACCCTCAAAGTGTATGTTGCTGCTATCGCCGCAAATCACGACATGGTTGAGGGTAAGTCCTTAGGGAAGCACGATCTGGTCATCAGGTTCCTGAGGGGGGTGAGGAGATTAAATCCGCCTCGCCCTCACTCTATACCCTCTTGGGACTTATCTCTGGTGCTAACCGCATTGCAGAGGGCTCCCTTTGAACCTTTGCAGTGAGCAGAGTTAAAAATCCTGTCTTGGAAGACAGTACTCCTGACTGCATTGGCTTCCATCAAGAGGGTAGGGGACCTGCAGGCATTTTCGGTCGACGAATCGTGCCTGGAATTCGGGGCGGGTAATTCTCATGTAATCCTGAGACCCCGGCCCGGATATGTGCCCAAGGTTCCCACCACTCCCTTTCGGGACCAGGTGGTGAACCTGCAAGCTCCGCCTTCGGAGGAGGCAGACCCAGCCCTGGCTTTTCTCTGTCCCGTTCGCGCTCTGCGGACTTACGTAGACAGAACGCAAAGCTTCAGGACCTCAGAACAGCTCTTCATCTGTTACGGAGGCCAGCAGAAGGGAAAGGCTGTCTCCAAGCAGAGGATGGCTCACTGGATAGTGGATGCCATCGCCTTGGCGTATGAAACCCAAGGCGTGCCTTGCCTGCTCGGGTTGAGGGCCCACTCCACCAGGAGTGTGGCCTCTTCCTGGGCGCTGGCGCACGGCGCCTCGCTGACAGATATATGACAGCTGACAGCTGCGGGCTGGGCAACACCTAACACGTTCGCTAGATTCTATAGCCTCCGTGTAGAGCTGGTTTCTTCCCGTGTGCTCGCTTCAAATAGCCAGTAACAACAAAGTGCCCGTTCTAGTGTCGGCTTGGACCGGAGGGGACCATGGACGTGCGCTGATATGCTCCAGTCGAGTTCCCCAGAATGGCGAACCCTGTTGAGTCCTCTGCAACCCGCGGCAGTCAGACTTGGCGGAGCGTCCGACGCCAGGTCTAACACTCGTATGCATTGGTGGAACTTGTGTTAGGCTGGGTATCCATATGTGTCGGCTTGCTGCGCCATTCCCCTCCTCAGGGACCGGAGGGGACCATGGACGTGCGCTGATATGCTCCAGTCGAGTTCCCCAGAACGGCGCACCCTGTTGAGTCCTCCGCAACCCGCGGCAGTCAGACGTGGCGGAGCGTCCGACGCCAGGTCTAACACTCGTATGCATTGGTGGAACTTGTGTTAGGCTGGGTATCCATATGTGTATCCATATGTGTATTCTTCCACGGTACGGCTCCCTACGGCGAGCCCGTGTCTTTCCCTTGGCAGAGCTCACTCTGCCGTCTCTGTGCGGTGTAGTCTCCCGCCTGCATTGGCCAGGGCCACCCCTGGGACTTCCGTATGTTGTACTGCCCACGGCCAGTCCATACGTGTATATTCCACATGATACCTCCCTACGGGTAGGATGTGGCTTCCGCAGCTGCCCCCCCGGGGGAAGCTTTCCCAGCGTTATCCAATACTCTGCTGAGTGGGTCTTGCGGAACAGCAGCAGTGACTCTCCCTGCGTGAGTTCCCTGCCCCGAACAGACGGGGGTCTGAGGGGCTTTCGCTGGGCGCTGGAAGTGGTAGTAACTGTGGCGTTTTCCATAGGGATCCCAATTCGCCGGTGATCTCGTACGCCAATGGCCATTGGCCCGTTCTCTATACATTTGAAGCTGATAGGACTCCCGGAAGTGATCCCAATTCGTTGGTGACGTCCGACGTACGTCTCCGTTCCCTCCTTCAGGGAACGAGGGTTACATACGTAACCGAGACGTTTTAAAAAACACGGAAGTGACTTAAACTGCAATTCATCGACTGGCCACTAGAGACAGGTTCCAAAAGGGAGTCAAATCTGTATCTCCCCCATGTTAAAATGCCAAACTTTACAGCAGAAAAAAGTATGTTTACAGCCTAGTACAAAAAGTGGTTTTGGTCTATACAGCTAATTTTGCCCTTCATGACAACTGTGAGGGGGGTGAATTGTTTTTATAACTCATCCGTTTAAATTATATTAAGCCTTAAAGTTCTGCATAATTAAGGGCGTGGCCACTTGCGTGACAGGTGGATTGCCACTATAGTCGAGCTAGGCGGGCGTGGTTTCAGCAGCCACGAACCTCAGCTCCACCCACGTCTCACCTCTTTGCCCATTTTCAGTTAGCCGGGAGTGACGTGCGGTGACGTGCGGCCAAGATGGCAACGGCCGGCTTTAGGCTTCAAAAATGCTCTTCAGAAACCTACGGGTGACGTCACGGACACTACGTCCATATTTTTTTACAGTCTATGCTCTAAACATGTCATGTGGTGTAACCATCAAGTAATATTCTTGTATTTTTGTGTACACATCTTAATTTTAAAAAAAAAGTTTTAAAATATATTTTTCAATGTTAAAAAAAATGTTTTCATAAATGTCATGAATTACTAATTCATAAATATAATTATGCTTTTGGGGAGTCGCACCACACAATATTTTAGGGATGCATGATAGATCGGCCGATATATGTTCATTTTTAATGTTATCAGCCCAATAAGAAAATCTGGCCGATATTTTAATGCTGATAAATAATGGATTATTTCCTTCAGCTGAGACACTTCAGATGCCCACTGTTAACAATGACAGTTTTGAATTGCTCGAAATATGATTGGAATCACTTCAAAATAGGGATTTTGGATTTAGATTTATCGGCCAATATATCGGTTATCGGCTTTCAAATATAAAGAATTATCGGTTATCAGTTTCAGCCAAAATTTTCATATTGGTGCATCCCTACAATACTTTACTATTTTTTACCTATAGTATCTGATATTTTAAAATAATTATTGACTTTGACAGACACTCTATGGTATAATTTCCTGTTTTATGTTTTTTTTTGTGTGTGTTTCAGCGTGTTGATTGTACCACATGGCTTAGATTTAGCAGACAATTTTTTAAAATATTAATACGCAGAGCACATTTTTTTCCTATGAAATAATAATAAAAATTACAACGTTTTTCTTAATTCATTCTTATATAACTTATTGAAGTGACAAAATTTTGGAATAAACCGAATTAACGATAATTGTCCGTCAATATGCTACAGAAAGCCAAATAAGTGTTAGGAATTACCCATCCTTTATGTGTGTTAATCTTATCCATTGCCTAAACCTTTTAAAACCTATTTCCTGCTAGTTGGATTCCAAACTCTATATGTGGTCATATGTGTAAGGTCCCCTCTCCCTCTTCCTGTCTGTCTCAATTAGAATCCCCTCAATGTAGGCACACAACAAGAGCCACACAAAGATACTAGTTGTTCTACATCTTGTATTATATGGGAGATGCTTGACTGGCATATGTCAAGGGTTTTGGTTAGCGCTGTGGAGAGAATTAACGAAAACAACAACAAATTTAGTGAGTGCTACAAGAATTGACACTTTTTCAAGAGGTAGGCTAATCCTTAATTTCCCTGGGGTCCTCAATGCTGGATCATCTACAAAACTCAATGTGGCTTAGGTTTGATTTCACTGTTGTGGAAAAGCCTTGATTGAACTTGTCAAAGAAAAACAAGCCGTTTATCTCCAAAGGATGACATGATTAGCTTGTTTACTTGCCACCTATCTTCTTTGCGGCAAGTTCTGGATGAGAAAAGATCCGTGTGGGGGCACGTGTCGCTGCTGCGGGCAGGAATAGCCCAGGTTATTGAAGATGGGGAAAAAACTCCTTCTTAGTTTTGACCCACATACCAAACATGTAGAGCAGGTGCAGCTGAGATGAGAGGGATTTGAGTTTGTGTGTCTTAAATGGTGGATATTTTGGGCCGTCAGACCAGGCCTGCTTTATTATGTCACACCATTATTCCCCACTGGAGATGGAGGGATATGGTAGGGGAGAAAAAACAAGAAAAATGCAACAAGATACAATGATGAAGTAATATGGTTTGCAAGGGCAGTGTTGTTGCATCACATAACCCTCATCCCCTGGGTAAACAGGTGTTTGTATTTTTACTAATGAGAGAAAAAAGTATCAGAGAGGCCGTAGACAGAATAAGGTGTGTGCAGAGATGGGTTACCTTTAGGAGATCTGACTCTGATCTTCTTTTAAGGAAATGCAATGGAGCAATCAAATATTACATATCTTTATATACACCCACTGGCCACTTTATTAGGTACACCTGTTCAACTGCTCGTTGACACAAATATCTAATCAGCCAATCACATAGCAGCAACTCATTGCATTTAGGCATGTAGACATGGTCAAGACGATCTGCTGAAGTTCAAACTGAGCATCAGAATGGGGGAGAAAAGTGATTTAAGTGACTTTGAACATGGCATGGTTGTTGGTGCCAGATGGGCTTGTCTGAGTATTTCAGATACTGCTGATCTACTGGGATTATTTTTTTATGAACATCAGCTGATATTTATACAGAGAATGCTGATAATAATAATAAAAAAAAATCACAGATATCATCTGATAACCAATATAGTGCTGATACATTGTGTATTCCTAATAAAAATGTGTGAAATTAGTGTGAATTGTGAAAATCAGTCATAAAACTGTGTTTTGCATGTTTCTGACATAAAGTACAGTACACATAGCCAGGGGCGGCGCTAGCAATTTTGGGCCCTATGAAATTTTTGGGCCCCCCTACAGCACCAAACATAGCCTACGAGCCAACCTAGCAATCCAAAATCTTTGTCTGCAATTTAATGATATATACTATGTATATCTGTGTTAAATAGCGCAATACCTGCTTCTCATCTCCATCACCTTCTCTTTTTCTTCTCTCAGTCACCTTATCCTTCCTCACCTGCATATTTCCCTTCCCAAAGCTGAGCTTTGGTTGATACAGTCTTTGCAAACTGATTGTTTCTGTCGCTCGTTTAAAACTTATATCAATTAGTTTATCGTTATAACAGTTTAGTTTAGCTATACATCTTATCTCGCACTTTATGATCAGCAGGCCTAACTGAAGCGTCGCGCTGGAATTTGCGCTCCGCAGCTGTAAACATAAAGCCCGCAGAACTTTTTATATGTTCGGCTGACTGTATTTTATTTTGATAATGAACAGGCTGCGATGTCAAATTGGCAGTGCTAGAACTGACATATTATGTACGCGAGGTGCCGGGGCAATCACTTGGATTTTTCCCTCAGCAGTGGAAACAACTTAATACTCTGTTATTTATGGTCATACAGAAGAGTACATCTTTCAAAACGGTAAAGTGTCTTTTTTATTTGTGTACATTAAAAATGACTACAAAATGTCATGCCTTTGAAAACTAAAGAAAACAACAGGATGCGCTTTTCCGTCTCCGTCTCCTTGAACATCTTTCTGGCTCACGTGCACAAAAATGAACCGAAACAGTGAATACTTGACGCACAGACTGACATGAGACTGAAAATACTGACTGAAAAAAGACTGAAACAAATCTATCAATAGAAACCTTTAAGTGCCTACTTTGTTTTGTATATTATTTGACGTTAAATGCATTGCTAGGTCACATTTGCAAAAGCCAAAATTACATTCTTTTCATTTTCAGTGGTGAAAAACGTAATCTATTGAATAGACTATCAGGTAGTGGTTGGCTATGCAACTAGCGCTAACATTACAGCAATGGAAGCTCCGCGAATCTTTGTTTTCAAAGAACTGGGTGAGCAATTGTCGGCCCGTTTTCTCTCTCTCTGCCCTCTGTAACCTCTGGGTTTTTATGCAGAAATAAGCCGTAATTTTTTATTTGTTACTTTTTGGTAGATTATACATTTATTATTTCTATTACATTAGTACTAGTACTGTTACTACTAATAAAACCGATCTCTGGGGGCCCCAAAAGTGCGTGGGCCCTTAGAATCTTACTAACTTTCCCCCCCTTAGCAGCGTCCCTGCACACAGCATCATATATGAGCTGATTTCCATTTCAATATTGCACCTTGCAATAGAAGACAGATTGTTCCTCATATTGTCATGTTGGTGACTTAATCTGAGAAATATTCAATCTGTCACCACAAGACGTTCTGGAGTTCAGTTCAGACATTCACCTGATGTGTACAAGGCACACAAGTTGCAAAATGTTTTGGTAACACTTTACTTAAAGCCCTTATGTATAATGCATTATAATATTTGCAGATTTTGAAATTGGTTGTTCATCATGTGTTTTAATGCACTATACTTTCTAAAGGTGTGTTCAAAGATAAGTATGATAATGTATTATAACTGTGGTTATTCATGAGACCACACAATGAATTATAGGGGTGCATTACAAGGCATAATTAATGCATTAAAATTACTTTTATAATGCATTATACATAAACGCTCATGTAAAGTGTTACCAATGTTCTTTAGTTGACAGTTTAGTAAGTGTTTGAGTTGTTTCTCTCACAAGTGTTATTTCAGTATCAATGAGATACTATAGTAGTTTTTGTTAATATTTTAAATCACTTTAATTTGAATCACTTTTATTTTTTTAATTTTTTTAATATGTCTGTATATTAATTATTTTTAAGGATTAGTTTTAGTTTATTTAGTTTAGTTATTTTACTACAACTTTTACCACATTTTTTTCATGGTTTTAGTTAACTCACTTACATCTCTGAACATTGATTTTAACTATGTATTAAGTTACCATAACTAACAACAAGTAATTTTGTTTTATTTTTTTAGCCATTTTTACTCACATTTGCTCTTGGTGAGTGTTAACTATTGACCCTGGTTATCACTTCTTAGTAGAGATGATCTTTTTTGTCACTTTACACATACATATACACTCTTCACACTTGTCAGACACATGCTAAGCCACACAACTTTGAAGGGAACTTCATCTTTGAGTTGAGACAACACAATAAATAGAACTCAGCAGTGTGTACCCTCCAGCGCTGCTTTCAAATGTAATAATATGATTGATTTATGGGCCTGTTAAGTCATTGCCTCATACATATTCCTGTTTGGCTTGGCCTCTGGTTCTAGGCCGTTTGTCAGCGTGGGGAAAAATCAAGCAGGTGTCGGGCCTGTCACTCTGACAGAGTGATGACCACTCTGATGTTTTTTAGCGAAGCTGTGGAGTAGAGCGATGTGTTCTCCCATGGCATCACGATCACAGCCTCCTACTAAACCCGCCAACAATCGCTCTTCCACCTCCACAGCAATAGGGTAGCGTTCCCGTGGTGACAGGCTGTAGCGCAGTGTAAAAATAGAAGGCAATCAGGACAGTGTGGGGTGCAAGGCGGATTGGAGAGGGCTCCCTGCAGTTCGCTCTCAGCCCACTCCGCTAGTGGGATTTACATCCCATTAGCGCACTGCTGGATGGAAGCAGACAGTCCTGCCTCTGCTTCTAAAGAGGCCTGAAATAGCATCCCAGCCTGCGGTCCAGTTCTTTCCCGTGAGATTACTACTTACAGCTGTGTCTTCCCATGACTCCCACTTACTCATACCAAGTCATCCTATATGGCCATTTCCATTTGGTCAACTGTCTTTTTAGTATGGCAACAATACTTCTCTAAAATAAATCATGATCATAAGATCTTAACTGGAGGGCCGGACGACATAGTGGCGAACAAACAATACACTGTAAACCCGAATAAGTTGGGCTAACTCAAAACATTTTAGGTAATCAGTAACATAAATTTTTAGTTACATCAAGTTATGATGTTCCCAATTTTAAGTAAGCAGAACTATCAAGTTTTAAATTTGTGAGACCCATGCATGTTAATCACTCCTAACTTGAAGTACTGAGTTAGCTAACTCATACATTTTGATAGCAATTAACATAAAAGTCTAAGTTAATTAGCTTTTTTATTTTGAGTTCTTACAAATCAAATGAGTTATTTACTTCACTGTAAACCCTAATACGTTGTCAGAACTCAAAAAAGTTGAATGAGATTTTTTGAAGTTAAGAAATATTTTGCTAGCTATAACTAATTCAGAAAATGCTAATTTGCTAATTTGCTAACATGTTAACAATAGCATGGTATAGCACTATATCACTGAATGAGTAAAGCAACTTAAAACATGTAACTTACCTGCTCTTAAACCAAGCAGCATGCGCCACTTGTCACCATGATGGTAACCCTCCAAAAACCCACATTAACAGAAAATCTTCTAAATTAGCATAACAAAACATAAATCACTACTAAATCTCCATTACCATTAATCTTGCACAAAAAACATTATATAACGCTTAATTTTAGCATTTACTCTCCCTTTCGAGTGCCATGGGCAAAGCATGCTGGGAAATAAAAAATCCCAGCCCAGTTTCAGTTAAACTTAAGCTAAATTAAAGGAAATTAGTTCATAGAACTCAAAACAATGAAACAGTTCAGTTTACTTGAAATATGTCAGTGTTGTGAACTCAAAAGAAAAAGAAAGTTCTAAATACTCATAACAGTTAATTTAACAGAACTATTTTGTTTAACTTAAGTTTGTGTACTCAAACCAATTAAGTATTTTGAGCGTTAGGGTTTACAGTATAATACAAAAGTTGTATATATATATATATATATATATATATATATATATATATATATATATATATATATGGGTTGTGGAGCAAAACAAGTCGAGAACCTCTGATCAACATAATAACTTGCTCACTAGGTGGTGGTGTTACTACTGCACAATGGGGAACTGATGGGGAAAAAAATAAATCAGCACTCATGAGACCAGATTTCGGTATTTTTGGCTGCTAGTTGTGATGTGGGTGTTTCCCAAAGGGAGGCACTGACTGTGGGTGGCTGACTTACTCACTCACTTCCCATCAGGGAGTTGTTTAGAAACACTTGCCTGTACATTACAGTCATACAAAACAGACATTTATCCATAATTCAACAGTATTTAAATGATGGCAAAATACTCCACAGGGTGTCATTTGAATATAATGTTGTAAATATTTTTTTTTATTGTAGTCATTCTCTATTTTTTTATACATTTTGCATTCGCATAGAAGGCATGTTACGTTCACTCACCAAAACATATGCCAAATTTGTCTGTTAATTTAATTACTACTGTACAGAGACGCACTATAAATAACTCGACTAAAAACTGCTGCATGTAAAATTGGCTTAATAAAAGATATTTAAACTGAAGTTGCAGTGAGTA
Source organism: Coreius guichenoti (assembly GCA_039654105.1). Taxonomy (NCBI): domain Eukaryota; kingdom Metazoa; phylum Chordata; class Actinopteri; order Cypriniformes; family Gobionidae; genus Coreius; species Coreius guichenoti. The sequence goes on from CM077176.1 coordinate 22,107,184, forward strand.
TTTATACAATTTTAATATTATTAAAATCCTAAATATGAATGTAATAATAATAATAATAATAATTTATTTGCATTAATACATTTATTTGATTAAAATATAGTGAAACAGTCATATAGCTATTGTTGATTTGTTTTGTTATTATCAATATTTTTGTGGAAACCATGATACATTTATTTCAGGATTCTCTGATGAATAAAAATTGAAAAAAAGAACAGCATTTACTTGAAATAGAAATGTTTTGTAACATTGTGTCTTTACTGTCACTTTTGATCAGTTCAATATGTCCTTGCTGAATAAAAGCATTGATTTCTTTAATACAAAAAAATCTTACTGAGCCCAAACTAATATTATATATTACTATTTTACTACACCCACAAAAATTATTATGTGTAAGATTTACACATTTCAATTAATAGTAAAATTCCATCAAATTGAATTAAATAATCCTTACATATTATGAATTAAGAATAATTTAATAAAACATTTTGTATAAATCTTAAATTTAAGATTTTATTTTAAATGTATGAATACGAATCACATACCTATTAAATGGTCCATTCCCTTGTTCTATTAAGATTTATACAAAATGTTTTATTAAGTTAGTTTTTTTCACTCATTTAAAAATCTTAATTCATAATAGAATATAATTTTATTATTAATTGAAATGCGTAAATCTTGAAAAAAGCTTAATTGTTTTTGAGTGTATGTTCAAACATTACATCGTGCCAACATTTCTTTCTTATTTTTCTGAACATATTTTTTTTTTTTTTTATGGTCAGTTTATGTCAAACCTTTGTGCTACTCAGCCTAATTTTCTCCAGATGATGAGGGAACTCTGATCTTTGAAAACCACCTACAAATGCCAGCAGATCTAATCACAGACCGATAGCATCACAGTACAGGAATGCTACTACGCAATACTCCTGCTTACTAACAGGCATAGCTACAAACACATCAAAACATTTCCGTAACAACACTTGGCTAAAAAAAGCTTAGATTAAAGATTTTAGATTCAGAATGTTTGATTTAAATGTGTCCCTATGTTTTCTCTTCAGTCTCAGAGCCCAATCTAAAGGTGCGGTCCAGGTTAAAGCAGAAGGTTGCAGAGAGGAGGAGCAGCCCGCTCCTCAGGAGGAAGGAGGGGAGCATTATGACACCCTTCAAAAAGAGAGCCCTGGAGCTTCTGGGTAGGAGTGCCATCCCATAATGCATCCACATCAGACAATATACCTGGGGCATAAACAATAAGACATCCTACTGGTTGGCAGTCCACTGGCAGTTTCTCTCCAGCCACTGTCTGTGAAGCTCAGTGTGCTGATGATATTATGTAACAGCCGCTCTGGCAGGTGTAATCCAGAGTGCCATCCAATGTGGTTTTGAGCCTTGGCCCGGTTGAAGGATTTTTCCATTTCAGTCACTTATGTATATTTATAATGTATCAGTGGCAGCAGTTGGTGGTTGGGTTTGGAAAAACACAGTGGCAAGATTGTCATCCAGTAAATCTTATGTATGCCAAATATTACATCATCCTATTGCTGTTCACCCGATGCCAGGCAATATCTCATAAAATACATAGAGAGATGGATCAATGACATGACATGCGTTTTTTGTTGTTGTCTGGGGAGGGGGGCGGCGGGGGGGGGATTGAAATAAGGATGAAAAAAAGGATGAAATTCTTGAAAAGAAAACTATACTGAGTAGTACCGAATGTATATAAGTGGTATGACTTTTAAGAAAGAAAAAATTAAAAAGAGAGAGAAAAAAAATATTTAGGGGGAATCATTATAAATAATTTACTGCCGTTGTGTGAATATTATATAATCATATAATCCATAAAAAGTAATTGTAATCTCATTATGAGCATTTTAAAATGTAATATATTGTAATATTGATTATGTAATCAGATTCCAGAAATAAAGTACTTGAAATTACAATATATGACATTTTAAAATGCTCATAATGAGATTAGTTACAGTTACACTTTTTACAGATTACAGTTACTTTTTTGTATGTGTGTATATATATCTATATATATATATAAACTACTAAATTAATAGAATTTGCCTACATTTGGTATCAATTTTTCAAAAAGGTAAAAGAATAACATAATAATAATATATCATATATATCATATATACATATACAGTGGGGAGAACAAGTATTTGATACACTGCCGATTTTGCAGGTTTGCCCACTTACAAAGCATGTAGAGGTCTGTAATTTTTATCATAGGTACTCTTCAACTGTGAGAGACGGAATCTAAAACAAAAATCCAGAAAATCACATTGTATGATTTTTAAGTAATTAATTTGCATTTTATTGCATGACATAAGTATTTGATACATCAGAAAAGCAGAACTTAATATTTGGTACAGAAACCTTTGTTTGCAATTACAGAGATCATACGTTTCCTGTAGTTCTTGACCAGGTGTGCACACACTGCAGCAGGGATTTTGGCCTACTCCTCCATACAGACCTTCTCCAGATCCTTCAGGTTTCGGGGCTGTCGCTGGGCAATACGGACTTTCAGCTCCCTCCAAAGATTTTCTATTGGGTTCAGGTCTGGAGACTGGCTAGGCCACTCCAGGACCATGAGATGCTTCTTACGGAGCCACTCCTTAGTTGCCCTGGCTGTGTGTTTCGGGTTGTTGTCATGCTGGAAGACCCAGCCACGACCCATCTTCAATGTTCTTACTGAGGGAAGGAGGTTGTTGGCCAAGATCTTGCGAGACATGGCCCCATCCATCCTCCCCTCAATACGGTGCAGTCGTCCTGTCCCCTTTGCAGAAAAGCATCCCCAAAGAATGATGTTTCCACCTCCATGCTTCACTGTTGGGATGGTGTTCTTGGGGTTGTACTCATCCTTCTTCTTCCTCCAAACACGGCGAGTGGAGTTTAGAACAAAAAGCTCTATTTTTGTCTCATCAGACCACATGACCTTCTCCCATTCCTCCTCTGGATCATCCAGATGGTCATTGGCAAACTTCAGACGGGTCTGGACATGCGCTGGCTTGAGCAGGGGGACCTTGCGTGTGCTGCAGGATTTTAATCCATGACGGCGTAGTGTGTTACTAATGGTTTTCTTTGAGACTGTGGTCCCAGCTCTCTTCAGGTCATTGACCAGGTCCTGCCGTGTAGTTCGGGGCTGATCCCTTACCTTCCTCATGATCACTGATGCCCCACGAGGTGAGATCTTGCATGGTGCCCCAGACCGAGGGAGATTGACCGTCATCTTGAACTTCTTCCATTTTCTAATAATTGCGCCAACAGTTGTTGCCTTCTTACCAAGCTGCTTGCCTATTGTCCTGTAGCCCATCCCAGCCTTGTGCAGGTCTACAATTTTATCCCTGATGTCCTTACACAGCTCTCTGGTCTTGGCCATTGTGGAGAGGTTGGAGTCTATTTGATTGAGTGTGTGGACAGGTGTCTTTTATACAGGTAACGAGTTCAAACAGGCGCAGTTAATACAGGTAATGAGTGGAGAACAGGAGGGCTTCTTAAAGAAAAACTAACAGGTCTGTGAGAGCCAGAATTCTTACTGGTTGGTAGGTGATCAAATACTTATGTCATGCAATAAAATGCAAATTAATTATTTAAAAATCATACAATGTGATTTTCTGGATTTTTGTTTTAGATTCCGTCACTCACAGTTGAAGAGTACCTATGATAAAAAATTACAGACCTCTACATGCTTTGTAAGTCGGAAAACCTGCAAAATCGGCAGTGTATTAAATACTTATTCTCCCCACTGTATATTATTATTATGTTATTCTTTTACCTTTTTGAAAAATGTATACCAAATGTAGGCAAGTGCAGGTTAAATATACTTAGTTGAAAACTGTTGTTGATCTATAGATCTGTACAGTTTATAAATGATAATGTCAATGATGTATACACTTGAACTTATGTCTGTTTAATTTAATCATCCCCAGAATCCACAGCCAGCAACAGTGCACCAGGATCGGGGCCCAGTTCACCCAATGGGGCCTGCAGTGCCTTGGGGGCTGAAAACGGACCCTCCTCACTACCAGTCACCACACGCACTGAGGTACTTACATTAAACATGTTTTATAACAGGTACAAAAGTCTATTAACAGTTTAGCCTTCTCACAGCAGTTTCATCAAAGCTTTCCTGAAAGATTAGAACCTGTATGACTAAAAGAGAAGTTGATGGCCAGCAGGCCGCACCCATAAATTTCCTCGACACAAACCTAGCCTGTCCTTGTGCAGCTATGAAAACAGAACTCTGTCTCTACAGCATGTGACCTGCTTGTCCGTCGCAGTCCAATGAAAACGGCTCCCAGCACGGACAATAAAGAGTCAGTTCACTTCCTCCCACAAACTCCTGCTCTATACCACTAACATTTACTGGCATAGCTATGTGGTTTTCTTTGCCCGCGGCACTCGTAAAGCTCAGGGCAAGAAAGAGTAGATCAGATACTGCTTGAAACAAAGTTACGTTCAGAGCTCACCTATGGACATTTACACTTTCAACGTTCAATATATTGTGCATATTAAAGGAATATTCCAGGTTCAGTTCAAGTTAAGCTCAATCGACAGCACTGTTGTTCATAATGTTGATCACCACAAAATGAATTTTGACAATCCATTTCTTTAAAAAAGCTAAATTTTGGTTTACATTAAGGCATTTACAATGGAAGTGGCGGGGGACGCTAAAATACTCACCGTCTCAAAAGTATAAGCACAAGATGTAAAAAATATGCATCTTATCATGATTGTAGTATGAAAAAATTGCGTATAAATTTTTTCTTTGTAACATGCTTTTATAAAATAATAAACTTCATATTTTATATCGGTTGCAATTTAATTATGTTTAAAATTAAAGCGCAACACTGTTCTTTTACATGTCAGCAGATTATAAAATTTACAATTTTTAATTTAATTTGTTTATTTTTTAAATTTATTAATAATTTACACTGTGTAAATAGCAACTAGATTCTATTTACACTATGTAAAAATAGCAGTATTTTCTTTGCAATAAGTATAAAAAAAGTAGTTAGATGCTATTTGCACCTCAGTGTTGTACGTTAAACGCTATGCAATAATAACATAGAGTGTAAATGATTACATTTATTAGAAATTATTAAATGGATGCCACCTTATTGGGACAATAAAGCCCTCCCTACACCTTCCCCTAACCCTAACCTTTAAACATTTTATTATTAAACACACGTTAGACACTTTATTTCCACCTTAAAATTTTCTTAATTTTATTGAAAATAAATGCCTTTCCGATCTGATATGTGATGGGAAAAGGGAGTAGAGCAAGTTCAGCAAAAGGCGGATTCGAACCTCGGGTCGATTTGTGTCAAAATTTTCTGCCACATGCCTTTCCCCTACACTATTGCTACTGTTGACAATCCAGTATCTTCTGTAATTTTGTCTGGCCCAATGAGACGTTAGTGGGCGGAGTTAGTGTAAATAGCCTCTGCCAAAAAGGCGGCTATTTGCACTTAGTGTAAATAGACATTCCATAAAAGGGCATAATCTCATAGTCATATTGATTTATAATCACAAAATTTGGGGCCAAATTGCACAGCCCCACAAACAAGCACTTTTTAGAATTTTTATCAGAGATTTTTATTAGAAAAAAATCGCAATTAGATGTTTTTTCTTCTAATCGTAACTTGTATTGAACCCAAAATATTCCTTTAGGAATGTGGAGGGCCTTTACTTTTCGCCGATGTTCATTAGCTCCCTCTGACTCACTTCCTGGTGGCTTCACAGCTCGGTTCCTCCAGGTCCCTGTGGACTTTGCTCACAAAGAGGTGTATTCTGGGCAAATGTGACATGTCTCTGTGAAGCCTCAGCTTAGCAGCTGTGTTATTCTTCAACACCACTGTTTACACTCCCATGGACCTCCAATGCAATAGCCGACAAGGAATGCTTATTGCGCTGTGATCCAGGGTCGAGGTGGTGGGTGGTTGAGCTTAATTGATCCACCAGCCGCTGGTAGCCAAAGACATGCTAACAACACAAACATGCCCGATCGCTATTGTATTGACATAAGCTTGACGTCTCATGGATCGGACCGCTGGGTCGAGGAGCTACCCGCAGACAGCGCGCCAGTTTTGAAAGCGAGCCGTGTTTGTGATCCGTTACATTGGGTATCTTCTTTCAGAGGGAACTGGTCCCCTGGGTCAAATAAGGCCGGATATCCACATACAGGTCAGTGAATAGGCAGGAGGGATTGGAGGGTAAACAGTACAGCCTCTCTGCCACATGCTGATGGGCCACACCACTGGGTGGAGGAAGTACAGTCGAAAACTGATCAGTTTTTTTCTCTGATACACTTTGTGAAATGATAGCGACTGGGATACGATTCTGCATTTGTGGGTTTCTCTGTTGCCTTGGTTTTACGTCCTCCAGGTTGAGCACATACAGCTCCGCTGTGGCAGGAACAAAACCGTCATTCGTTTTAGTACATTAAAGTTTATTGTTCTGTTGCTGTTGCTCTTTCCAATCGTCCATAGTGGGATTTCAAAATATCTCTTTTTCTCTCTCCCCTTGCTCCATCCCTCTCTCTCTTTTTCCATCACAGCGGTGGCCGTCACAGCCGAGGTTATTAGGGCCTGAAAGCTCAATGTCTATGTTAAATCTCTATACGTCTCCATCGCTGCCCAACATCTCTCTGGGTCTCCCGGCTGCCTCATCTCCCATCAGTGTAAGTCAAATCACCTTTATTTATATAGCGCTTTATACAATACACATTGTTTCAAAGCAGCTTTACAGTGATAACAGGGAAATTATGCAGTTCAGCTGAAGTCAGTTGATTCAGTTCCGTTGTAAAGATCATCAATTATTAAATTAGTTCATTTCATCTATTAAGATTTCATAACTTCCCTCGTTAAGGCCTGTTCACACTAAGTCTAGATTTTCAGCATGAACAACCTGACACAATGAAGTCTGTCACACTGAATTAGACTGCAATAAGTATGGCGGTAGTGCATGTGTGCATATATATACATGAGATCAAGTGAAGATATGGTTAAGATAAATATATATAGTATGAGTATATATATATATATATATATATCACTTGATGTTGAACAATTAATTCCGGTATCAAGCCTATTCAAAAGAACCATGAAACTTACGTGCAAAACTCTGTTTTCAACTCTGATTTAAGAGTCACCAAAACTGATTAACTTCTAATTATTTTTATGTGGATGTTTACGCTGATAAATGAGGGGAAATGTAGTTTATAGCCTTGGCTCAGCTGCATATTGCTTTGACTGTTAAAAGACTAGCCATCACTGGCTGACTGGATGATATGTGTAGCCTCAGGGTGCTGGCCTTTGACCTTGGGGGATTTTATAGGTCTTAGATAAATATTGTGCTTAAGTGTCTGGTGTCAGTTGCACTCAAGCCCTCCCCATTCACCTCATCCATTACTGCTGTTTAAAGTCCAGCCAAACCAGGATAATTAAGTGTAGCTCCAAATAATGTTTAATCTTCAGTTTAAATATGTTATTGCTCTTTACCTAGAAAATTAAATAAACATGAATACATTTGTCTGTATTTGGATAATGCTATAAGAAACATCTTTGATCTGAATGATTCAAGACCCTTCCACATAATCCCTTGTTTATCAGAGCACATATTGAGGTTTGAATCAGTACATTCAAAACTTTTGCAAGAGAACCAAGAGAAAAAAATTGACAATATCCTCTCTATCACCTGTCAGGCTGCTTTAGGACTTCAGGAGAAGCATGTTGATGCTGGTGGGGTATCAGCGGTCATTCAGGGTTTGCCCACCCAACTTCTGGGTCCAGTGCCCCTGTCTGTTGCGATGGAGACCAAAGTGAGCAGCAGCCACCAAGCTCTCCTGCAGCACCTCCTCCAGAAGGAACATCTTCGCCACCAAAAGATCCTCTCGACTGGTGAGAACATCGGAGACTTTGATATACAAGATTCTTACAGAATACTTCAGAACCGTGTTCAATAGAATATAATAAATTTTATTTCAATGGCTTTCACATGGCAATGTTAAGTTACAGGTACAGTCCCCCTGGAGCAACATGGGGTTAAGTGCCTTGATCAGCAGCACAACGTTGGTTGCTCAAGGTTGTCCCTGGTGGGGTTTAAACCTGTAACCTTTCAGCTTGTGGCCTATAGTTTTTAAAGGAATAAATACCCAAAAATGATGATTGTGTCATTAACCGTTAAACGTATACCTTGGATATTTGTCGACCTGGGACATCATTCACTACCCTTCCCCTTATTCATTTTGAAAAGTTATACATCAACCTTCTTAGTATTTCTCAATCTATTCATTATAAACAATATAACAAGAAAAATAAAATTATAAAAGAATGTCTGTTTTCGAAATTCCTTTTTTTGTAAAAAGTGTATAGGGTCACTAGCGACCCGAGGTATGTAATAGTGTAAGTATATTTCTGCATTGAATCACTGAGGACTCACTAAGTGCAACTGACCTTTATTCCTCAAGGTGGCAATGCCTGATACACAATAATGTGATGTTTTACTCATAGTTACCGCAGGCATAAAACAAAAGAATACACAAGGATCATCAGCAAAACTTGAAATGGCTCAGTGATTTACTGCAGAACAAGTACTGTACACAATCAAATATTAGTGTCACTGTCACTTGATGGTTGTTGAAGCTGTCAGCGATCAAAATATTGATTTTGAAGATGTTAAAAAAGAAATTTTTGAGAATATGTTTGAGATCGTGAATATGAGCCAGATGCTGAATGTACTGTGGAAATGAGCTCTGACGATGACAGTGATGATGCTTAAATTGAACATTTCCAAGTTCCAATAGGTAACGAAATATGCTTTATTTTATTCGTATGTAATTTTTATTAAAATATCAGTTTTATACCATTGTGGCAGTTAGAGATCCATGATCCATGACTTTTAAGCTTTAAAAAAGCAACATAAAGGCTTTAAAGTCTTTGAAGTCATACAATCTTTTTGTGTGACGAAAAGACTGCTAATCATTGCAACCGGGTCACTGAGTCTGTGAGTTTATAAAGACTGAAACCTGGAATACCTTATATGACTTTTCAGATCTGAAAAGATTTGAACACTAGGCATCAAACATTTGCCGACTGAATGGTTAAAGAGAAAAAAAGGGGCAGCATACACTAAACGACTGAGGATCACACACTACCAGATTTTCAAGTCGTTCTGAACAAAACAAACTCTGTCATGGCTTTTCTTCTTAGCATGCAATAATGATAACTGATAACTTGAATTAAAATAAAACGAACTGTTTACTGAAGATTTAAGCAATATTAAACAGGGATTCAATCATTTCTGCGGAGCACAGACTGTAAATCTCCACAGAAGTCACGTGGTGTATTCTAGCTTTTAAGTCTAACAAATTTTTGATCAAATAATTCAGATTGGTTTTGTGAAACTCAAAAGAATGATTCATTCACTAATTGAGCTTCGCTACTTCTCTAGGTAACATGTAAAGGAGATCTAGGATAAGTAAATAATAACAAATTTCATTTTGGGTGAACTGTTCTTTTAAATGAAATCAGGGCAGAGAGGTGAAACTTTAATTCTATTTACATTTATATTTAACAGATACATACATTTTGTTACATAGGTCAAAGTCCTGTGCATCCTCCCTCTCCGCTGGCCATGATGGACAGCTCTCCGAACAGCACCCGACCCAAACTACCCCGTCACCGGCCCTTGAACCGCACCCAGTCGGCTCCGCTGCCCCAGAGCACACTAGCTCAACTTGTGATTCAGCAGCAACATCAGAACTTCCTGGAGAAGCAGAAACAGTACCAGCAACAGGTCCACATCAACAAGGTACAATCATTTAACCAACTGTCAGTGCAGCAATGATTTTAAGGGGTTTTGGTACGTTTGGAGCATTTATTTCAAAACCTGGCATGTTTCTCCATTAGTTTGGTTCGTTTAGGCATATACAGTGGGGAGAACAAGTATTTGATACACTGCCGATTTTGCAGGTTTTCCTACTTACAAAGCATGTAGAGGTCTGTAATTTTTATCATAGGTACACTTCAACTGTGAGAGACGGAATCTAAAACAAAAATCCAGAAAATCACATTGTATGATTTTTAAATAATTAATTTGCATTTTATTGCATGACATAAGTATTTGATCACCTACCAACCAGTAAGAATTCCGGCTCTCACAGACCTGTTAGTTTTTCTTAAAGAAGCCCTCCTGTTCTCCACTCATTACCTGTATTAACTGCACCTGTTTGAACTCGTTACCTGTATAAAAGACACCTGTCCACACACTCAATCAAACAGACTCCAACCTCTCCACAATGGCCAAGACCAGAGAGCTGTGTAAGGACATCAGGGATAAAATTGTGGACCTGCACAAGGCTGGGATGGGCTACAGGACAACAGGCAAGCAGCTTGGTGAGAAGGCAACAACTGTTGGCGCAATTATTAGAAAATGGAAGAAGTTCAAGATGACGGTCAATCTCCCTCGGTCTGGGGCACCATGCAAGATCTCAACTCGTGGTGCATCAATGATCATGAGGAAGGTGAGGGATCAGCCCAGAACTACACGGCAGGACCTGGTCAATGACCTAAGGAGAGCTGGGAACACAGTCTCAAAGAAAACCATTAGTAACACACTACGCCGTCATGGATTAAAATCCTGCAGCGCATGCAAGGTCCCCCTGCTCAAGCCAGCGCATGTCCAGGCCCATCTGAAGTTTGCCAATGACCATCTGGATGATCCAGAGGAGGAATGGGAGAAGGTCATGTGGTCTGATGAGACAAAAATAGAGCTTTTTGGTCTAAACTCCACTCGCCGTGTTTGGAGGAAGAAGAAGGATGAGTACAACCCCAAGAACACCATCCCAACCGTGAAGCATGGAGGTGGAAACATCATTCTTTGCTTTTCTGCAAAGGGGACAGGACGACTGCACCGTATTGAGGGGAGGATGGATGGGGCCATGTATCGCGAGATCTTGGCCAACAACCTCCTTCCCTCAGTAAGAGCATTGAAGATGGTTCGTGGCTGGGTCTTCCAGCATGACAACGACCTGAAACACACAACCAGGGCAACTAAGGAGTGGCTCCGTAAGAAGCATCTCAAGGTCCTGGAGTGGCCTAGCCAGTCTCCAGACCTGAACCCAATAGAAAATCTTTGGAGGGAGCTGAAAGTCCGTATTGCCCAGCGACAGCCCCGAAACCTGAAGGATCTGGAGAAGGTCTGTATGGAGGAGTAGGCCAAAATCCCTGCTGCAGTGTGTGCAAACCTGGTCAAGAACTACAGGAAACGTATGATCTCTGTAATTGCAAACAAAGGTTTCTGTAACAAATATTAAGTTCTGCTTTTCTGATGTATCAAATACTTATGTCATGCAATAAAATGCAAATTAATTACTTAAAAATCATACAATGTGATTTTCTGGATTTTTGTTTTAGATTCCGTCTCTCACAGTTGAAGAGTACCTATGATAAAAATTACAGACTTCTACATGCTTTGTAAGTGGGCAAACCTGCAAAATCGGCAGTGTATCAAATACTTGTTCTCCCCACTGTATGAACATGGCAATTGCACTTGCATCCACACCAAAACAATCAGCCCGAGATGGCCTGAACGGGGTGGTTTGCCTATAATTTATCAGTTACTGTAAGAATGAAGGCTTATACATTCATAAAAGTTTGTGAATGTACACTTTTATGAAAATAAAGCCACAAAACCCCCATAAATTCACATAAATTCACATAAATCCCAGAACATAAACAGGTGCACTCTGACCAATCAGAGGACAGTTGGTCTCACATGTGACTTGCATAAACACATTTTGGTTTGCTTTAAAATATTGCCTTGTGAAAGCAAACAGAACAAAAAAGAAAATGCAACATTTTAACAATTTGGGCCCTATTTAACGATCTGAGCGCATGGTCTGAAGCACATGGCGCAGGTGCACTTAGGGCGTGTCTGAATCCATTTTTGCTAGTTTAACGACGGGAAAAATGGTCGACGCGCCAGGCGCATGGTCCAAAAGGGTTGTACCTAGTCTCTTAATGAGTCATGGGTGTGTTTTGGGCGTAACGTGCAATAAATCAGTCTCATCTCCCATTCCCTTTAAAAGCCAGTTGCGCTTGCACCATGGCGAGCGAAAAGACTGAACGCTTCTCCAGAGAGGAATCCTTTTATTTTTAATATTTAAAAATGTTTATGCACGCGCATGTGTGTGTAATAAGCAGAGTGTATGCGCGTTGTGCACCCACCTATAGGCGCATATTACTAACACGCCCTTTAAATATCACAAAAAAAAAAATACTACCACAGTCATTTTCAGTTTTTCTTTTAAAATCATTTGCTATTTAAACAACGTGACGCTGTGGACGTGAAAATGATAACTGCGTCGGGCTGAAACTGGCAAAAAAACACTTGTGTCGCGCCTGCCGTCGCATTGCGCTGGGTATATGAAAGGGCCCTTTAAGTCTCTGATTCAGAGCAAAGCAAATGATCTAAAGGTTTAAAAGCACCCTTAGTGCTATCATGGGAAGATGAGGATGAAGCTGAATGATTATATTGTCATCATGAAACACATTTACCTTGAAATACCATTCAGTTCACATGGGAACTAAAGTTGGACAGCCCATCTCCATTATGTGAGGGAAAAACTTGTACTGGGTTTAGAAGCAGCATTTGAATTAGCATAGCTTAAGGCATCAGTTGCATGCTAACACCACAAAATTGCACAGGGAAAAGTTCAAATGGGCACCAAAGTGGATAGAATACATACTTTTGTTCCCTTGTGGAAATATTTGTGTTGCTGTGCACCAGCAGCCGTGACCTGGCCATCCGTTTAAGTGCAATTATTCTGCCGCGCATGCAAGGTTAGCGACACGGGAGGCTCGCGCTGTGAAAGACCCCATTGTTAGCGGGAACTTGCAGATTGATCTGCCTTATCATTGCTGAGAGTGCTATGGGAAATTCAAGGTTACATGTGCAATTTTCAGACATGAAGATCAAAAGTGCCTAGAGAGCACTTGTTTTGCCTATTTATTGTTATGGCCTGAGTCACCAGGGGCACGTACCAAAAAAAAGAACAAGTCTAGTCTGGGTCACGAATGACTGGTATAGTTGCGTCAATGTAGTTTGAAAGTTGCTAACTAATTAGTTTTTTATGTTTAAATGATGTGAAACTGTAGCAAATCATGTTTGAAAACAAAAAATGAGCAGAGTGCAGCTGTTTTATAAAATATAGTTTAAAACAGGTTCTTAGAAATATATATAGGCCTATTTCGAAATCATGTTGGTGTCATGAATTTGGAAAACTTTTATACCATTTTCATAAAACAAATCACAGATATGACACAAAAAAGGTCCAATAGCTTAACATTCTGGCTTTAGAAAAATACCTCAAACAAATTCACTTACTTTTTTTATTAATGGCATGTAGATGGCTTTTTCTAGATCAAGTACACACAAGATTTACGCATTTAAATTAATAGTAAAATTCCATCAAATTGAATTGAATAATCCTTACACATTTTAACTGAATAATTAAGGATTGTTCAATTATTCAATTAAAATGTGTAAGGATTATTTAATTCAATTTGATGGAATTTTACAATTAATTGAAATGTGTAAATCTTAAAAAAGGCTTAACTTTTAGTGTAGAGGAAAAATATTTTCAAAAAGGTTTTTACATGTGTTATGAAGGTAAATAGTTTATTTTACAAATATCATTAATTAATAACTCAACAACTCAATAACTCAAGTTTTTTTTAAAAAATGTATTACTATGATATCCAGACAGTTGTATCACCCTGACTTTTTTAACTTGATCCCCCCCAAAGATATCAAAATTTATTTTAATTCAGAAATTGAAAACATGCTTATCATAGAAGAGGTATAAGTCTTGTATAAATTTCACTTGAATGTATTTGAGTAATTAATAGATTCTCTGAAAAAAAAAGAGAGAGAAAATAAGTGTCATTTAATTGGTCCTGTTATTTTTCAATAGCAAAACTGAATTCAGTTTTTACCATAAAATGACTGGAAGCAACTCCTAGTAAGAGTAAATAATCTCTCTTTGGATGGTCTGTAGCCCTAAACAGTTGTAGCTAGAAGTAAATGATTTCTAAAGGAAATGAGGTCATGATTGCTGTGAAATCAGGGATTAGCTCTCTATCTTAATAACTGAATGTTTTACCTGTGCTAAATAGGGCACGTGTATTTTTTTACATCTAGCTTTAGTCGAAGATATAAAAAATAGCCTATGTTACTAATTCCTGGACACAATGACTATATTTACTTGACGTAGGGTATATTTATATAAGGTTTAGATTCCTCCTCACTATTTTCGCTGTTATTCTATCCCGTGTATGAGTTCCAATTCTGGTAAATGACACTGTGTTGCCTGAATTGGAATGGGGACAACAAATCACTCATGGACTGAAATTATTATGCAGTCCTACATTGACAGAACCTCCAATAACAATAATTCATGTTTCTCTCTTCCTTAGATGCTATCGAAATCCATAGAGCAGCTTCGTCAGCCGAACGTCCACCTGCAGGAGTCAGAGGAGGAAGATGGAGAGGATTTTCATGACCACATCATGCAGGAGGACAGCTCGCCCTCTGGTGGCGTCATCAGGAAGTACAGCCCCGACAGCAACCGCAGCTTCGGTTCACCCATCGAGCCACTGGACACTCACCCTGGAGTCATCCGGGTCAAAGAGGAGCCGAATACCAGTGATGATGAGACAATGGCCACTCAGAGCCTGGCTGACAAGCAGAGCTCCTACATTCACCAGGTTAACGGGAGGATGGTGATACAGGCCATGATATGAATTGAGAGACACATCTTCACACTTGCACACGAAGGCACAGGCTGACATACACGCGACATGCTTACACGACACAGAGCCACTGCTTTGGGAGCTTCGGATCTGGTCTCATTCGTGAACTTGTGAAGTGATCTGTGTATTGTATGTTGTATGTTTTGTATATAATTGAATAAGACGAGAATTGGTCTTTTAAATGCTAAGAAGCCGTTTTTGATTGTTTGTTGAAATAATAATTTAAGGAATCCTTTCTACTTTCTATCCACCCTTTGAGAAACAGCAACTCAAAGCTCTTCTAGGGTATTTCTGTGATTTTCCCATGGCACTATGGATTTCTTATAGGTCTTACTTTGCTTTATATAAATGTTATTATAAAGATATGTTACATTATGTAAGAGTAAGGTTTTTTTTGCTGAAAGACTTCCAGATCATCTGGGAACAAAGTCGGTAAACATGAAAATCACACAAACAAATTTAAAGGAATATTCCAGATTCAATACAAGTAATGTATAACTGACATCACTCGTGGTATAATTTTGATTACCACAAAAAATATTTTTGACTCTCATTTTCTTTAAAAAAAAAAAAAAAAAAAATAGAAGAGTTAATGGGGCCAATTTTTTGAAGATTTAGTTTAATATAATATAATAATTTTATGTAAATGGTAATTCTTCTATTGAAACTTGTGTATTATTTGAGCTGTAAAGTTTATTTTAATGGTCATTTTTGGGTTTTAGGTGTTCTGTTGTTGTAAAATTGGATATAACTTTACACAGAAAAAGTTAGAAAGCAATTAATTGTTCACACTAAAATCGTGTTAACAAGCATATTGTTTACATCTTGTGGATAAACTGTGAGTATTTTAATATATTGGCCCTATTCATTTTTTGCATTTTTGTTGTAATCAGTATAATACCAATTGCTGTCAAGCTTAACTTCTATTGAACTGAACTTAACTTGCACTGAACCCGGAATATTCCTTTAACAGTTGGAACAAGATCTGGAAAGCTCTAGAATGACATTCTGTGTTCCTTGTTCTCCTGTGGCCCAAACTGAAGGCTGCCCGGGATTGTGAGCAGCACTCGGCTCCTTGCTGAATTTTCAGAGGGAGAGAGTTGTAGAGGAAATGCCTGGTGGAAGCCAGGAATCAGAATGATTCATGAGCGCAGGAATGCTGGGAGAGGACGACTCCATGCTGAAGTCAGAGGGCCCAGCAGTGAGCTCTGATTTACTGTTGAGGCAAATTACAAAGTGAGTGAGGAGACGGCGGGGGGAGCCCCCTTTTAAAGCCAATTATTTCCTCTGTATTCCCACGTGATGTGTTTACCACGACACGCAGGCTTGATGTTTCTTCGGTAGAAAAAAGGTAATCGTTCTGTTCTTTCCTAGGCAGTGTTGCCATTCGTTGGCCGTCTTTCTTCATGAAGTGCTCAGATCAACTTGCGTGATCAAGAAATGTACTATTGTCATTTTTTGTTAGCGAGCCATCTTTCCTATATTCCCTTTTTTTATTTCAAGCTTTTGGTGTAAAATTATTTTCTGTGAATGAGATCCTCTGAAAAACATCAACAAAAAAAAAAAAAACAACTTAAAGAGGAAAACATGTTTAATTGATGTGAGCCATCACTATGTCTACAAATAGCCTGTGAGTCAACCTGAGCTGGCCTGTTTCATTCCTGTTGTCTGTTCCACTGGATGTTAATGAGAACTGTCCGCTAGCGATAGAATGTCACATTTAGTTTGTAACCGTACGCGTTCCCTTCTGTCACAGATCACCTTTTATAAATAAAGTTCTTTTCCATCCTGTACTTCTCTGGACAATCTTTTCACTGAAGTGAATTTCCAAAAGAATTGGGAGTATAAAATACAGTTGCTCCCTAACAAACTTTCCCACACTCAGCCAGAGTCCGGCTTCTGATTCTGAGGGCAATCCAGAGGTTTTAGTCTCTGACTTTGAAGGCTTTCGGAACAGGGCTTTGAAGTGAACATGAGAGGTTCCCTAAGTCTGCATTAAAGATGTTAAGATAAAGTGAACCTCAAGACGGTGATATATAACCTGGGTTAAAGCGACCAGGCCAAGTTTAACCAATTATGCAAGGTAGGCTTAGCCGAAGCCCGGACAATTCCCAGTCTGAACTAGTGATCCAACTGCACTGTGCCACCTGTAAATAGTCAATTGTTGGAGTATTTCAGTTTGAGCAGCTTATATCTCAAATGCACTCTCAGAAAAAAAATGTACAGTGCTGTCACTGGGGTGGTACCCTAATGTACAAAAGTGAAAAGGTACATCTTTTTACCTTACTTACCCCTAAATGGTACATATTAGCACCTTAAAGGTATATATCAGTACTTTAAGAGTACGTATTTGTACCTTTAAAGGTACATATTAGTACCTTTTCGCTTTTGTACCTTAGGGTACTGCCCCAGTGACAGCGCTGTACCTTTTTTTCTGACAATGTTTTATTCAACCATTTTGAATCTAGAGAGGTGAACTGATATTTAAGAACACAATAAATTGCACATTTTTTTAAACTTGTGCTGTAGGTCTTATCTTAAATATTCAGTGTTAGTACCAGTTTTATGTCTGAAATTCTAAAATTGTGATATTTTTTGTGAACATTTTTTCAGAACATCCACCAAAATATAATTCACTATAAAACTATCAAATTTAATTCAGTATAAAACCCTTTATTTCTTGCTCTCTGACTAGATATGACATATATTAAATATGAAGTGTGTAATTTCTGAGCCAATGGTGTGACCAATTGGTTTTGCAAAGAAAATTGCTTCAAACTGGTTTCATGGACACGGCCATGAGATAGTCCCGCCCCAAACAAACAGAAATGTTTTGAAGACAAGAAAAACATATGTCAACATCATAATTGTCTACATATTAATCTGGGCAGGTGAAAGTATTTTATCATTCGTTCCAACAATTTAACTTTTTTTCCTGTCAAATTTTAATGATCCATCTGGATCAGCATGGTCAACAAACGTCAACATGGTTTTGCTTGTAAGTATTAATCAAAGACTTTATATACAGAAAGATGGTGCACTCGTACTACTATGAATGGGAAAGTGTGGGAAATAAGTCCCGCCTCCTAAAGAAAAGAGCCAATCGCTGATTGGTAAAGTCATCGTGTCACTGCAGCTGCTGCTGCGGTTCCTACAGAAACAGTCACGCTGTGTCCGAGATCGAATACTTCCCTACTATATAGTATGCGAAAAACAGTACGCCAACAGAGTAGTATGTCTGAATGCATAGTATTCGAAAAACAGTAGTCGAAAAGTACCCGGATGACCTACTACTTCCGGCGAGAATCTAAAGTGCACATTCATGGACACTTTACTATCCCATGAGGCCACAGAGGATTTATGAATGGAGGTGAAGGGACGCAACTGACGCTGGTAGGTCACATGATAATGACAACATGGCGGATGTACGTCTGGATTACATTCATACTACACACATTCATACTATATAGAACATAATTTTTTAGCGGTCACGAAGTAAGTTAAAATTCAAATGTAGTACCTACTCGGACAGTACGCGATTTCGGACGCAGCTTTAGTGTTCTGAGACGTGCGCTTAGGACTGCGCATTAGCTTGGTCCAGCCTGAAAAATGCAGTTTTTTGTCATGATTCAAGCGTCTAGAAACAAAATTTATGAGACAGTTGTCAGATTTCATTGGTGATTTTAAATATGAAATCGTAAACTTGGCGAACAGTTTTGGAGAATTTGATGTTTCTCCATTCAAAGAGATAAGAGCTGCACTTGCATGCCTGAGAGGCATTTGAAAGATGGGCGCCAACGGCGCTGAGTGAAATGACTTTTCTTAAAGGGACTTTGGTATTAATGCATCATCTAACTGAATGAATTTAGCAATAATTGACAGTAATAAGATGTTAAAAAGACACTTGTGATGGACAGAAAATGCCACGTCTAGTATTCCTAGTATCATTAATTTATCTTTTTTTTTGTGGTCCTTTCCATTTGCCTTGACCAAACTCAAGGTGTGATACAAGACTGCTGAGACTATCCTGGCAGCCAGTAAAGGAAACAGCGTTTCTTTTCAAGAGTTATAAAACGCCCACCCGGGATCCAAATTTATATCAAATAAAAAAGGAGTGTGAACTGTAAAGGCTCCTCTCTGGTGTGGAATCATTTATTTTGGAGACACGTCCATGCCCAGTTCTCTAGGGCCTGGTGTTGGTGTTATTTTTGCAGCCTGTCAAATCAAATGTACATGGTGTGCCGTTCAATTGTTCAGCTGCTTCCAAGTTGGCCAACTGTGATTGACTGGCAATAAACTATGCTTTGCTTAACTGACAGATCATGGGCATTACATCAATGGAGAAATTCTGTCATTGGATTCATCATGAGACATATAATATATCTGCAAAGCAAAATATAAGAGTGGTAACTGCTTGATGGGGACGTTGTGGCTCATGCTGGGTTATCATTACCCATTATGTAAAGCTATTTGGTGGTTTTGCAACGTTTCACGTTGTATGGTCAAAACCTCATCCAGGAGACGTCAGTGTAGTACAAGCAGCCAAAATGGGAGAGTGAGACACTGGGACAGCCAGCTTTCGTCTCGCCCTTTGCTTTTAGGAGAACGGCAGTTCTCCACCCTCAATGATTGAAAAGGAAGAAATGTTGAAATGTTGACCCACAGAAATGTTGTCAGTCTCAATGGCCAGCGTCATCCAACCCCGTTATCGTGACTCCAACAGCATTGATCTTCCTTTTCATGTTTAACGAGGTAAGCGAATGGAGAAGGGGATGTTCAAAGAGCAGGCAGCGTACGAGACCTGCTGTATCTCACAGTCAGATTGGTCGGGCTGATAGGTGAGGGTGAGGAAGAGCAGTGGCCCGGGATAAGGGTTCCCATGGGAAGAGCTGACTGCACTCACTCCAATCCGTGACGGCCAAAGAAGGTTTTTGGGAAAAAGACCAACATCCTAGCTAACAATTTTATGTTTTTAAGAACATTTTGTAATGTTGCCATTAAGTTTTGGACGTTATTAGAATGCTTCATTTCCTCAACTGAACCACAAAACTGTTGTTTTCAAACTGAAAATTTTAGACCAAACAAACTTCAATATGACTTAAAACGTGTTAAACAGGATTGGACAAAAATACAAGTATATGAAACATTGCGGACATTTAAAGAATGTTACATGTATGAAATTCATGCTATGGTTTTGAGAAGGCTTATCAAGCCTGATAACTTTGAGAGAATGTTCTATTAATGTTACTACAAGAACGTTATGTTTGTAATATTAAGAGTCACTGTGATTTAGCCAAGTAGACATGTTCCTGGATCAACATTCCTGTCCGAAAATTAATCATACCCTTACGAAAAATAAGTATACTTCAAGTTCATTTTATTAAATATACTTTAGTGAAGTTCAAGTATATTTTAAGTATACTTTATGTAGTAAGTATACTAATATCAATGTACTAGAAGTATATTTGTAAGTGTACTGTTTCAATATTACTTGGGACTAAATTGGCCCACTTTTAGTAGTATACTTAAGTATACTTTAAGTGTAACAGTAGTAAACTTTAAGTACACAACTAGTGTACTCAAAGTTTTTCATTTGTACTGCAACTATACTACAAGAGAACTTATAGTATACTGTTACTAGTCAAATACTAGTAGTACTTTCTTTAGTATATGAAAGTACACTTTGAAGTATACTCAGTATACTTTTTATACTAGTAAATTACTAGTAGTTTTATACTGCAAGTATACTTGTAAGTTTTCTTTAAGTGAACATAATATCATACTTATAGTTGTACTATTTATATATTATTTTTGCACTTTGAGTATACTAGGCTACTATGTTCCTATTTAGGCTAGGTATTATTTTTTATACTTAACCTATACCTTCAACGCTTTCCATTTTAAAAACATTCTATTCTAGCTTAATGCATCATTTTTCTCAACACTTGAATCTGGGTAAGTTTCATTAAAAAAGCAAAACATTTTTACATTTCTTGATCAAAGACTACGTCCGGATCGGATTAAGAATGATGATCAAAACACAGATGGAGTAGATCAAGTCCATCAACACCCCAAAAGTTTCACGGTCGTTTCCTCTTCATCAACATTTTTTATTCGGTAACATTAGGCAGTTTATATGCTGTTTAATGTTTGATGATCACATTATTTTACATTTGCGTAAGCAATCTGCTATCGCTTGTATCTGCTCCTCCTTCACATTTGTTTTGATCTGTAGAGTCTACTAGAAGATGCGTAATAGCGCCCCCTACCACATAACAATGGAAACATGGAAAATTCAGTCAATGAAAAGAGTAAAGTAAATTTGAAGTAAATTCCTATGTACACTACCAGTGGACTAGCCTACACTGTAAAACATTTCACCGTAAATTTACAGTAAAATACTGGCGGCTGTGGTTCCAGCCATTTACCGTAATTTTACGGTTTCAACACCGTTTTTCCATTTTACAGCTGTGCTGTAATTTCACAGTAAAATACTGGCAGCTGTGGTTCCAGCTGTTTACCGTAATTCAACAGTACCAATACTGTTGTTCATTTTACAGCTTTACTGTAATTTCACAGTAAAGTACTGGCAGCTGTGGTTCCAGCCATTTACTGTAATTCTACCATTTCAATACCGTTTTACATTGTACTTGCAGCAAAGGTTCCAGCTATATTTCTATAATATAAAAAAATTACTACATTACATAATACATAATAAACATCTCTAGTATAAGTAGTATATAATGTATACAGACATGTCAAACTATTCATTTTCACTAGATGGAGAGAAAACAAATAAAGAAGAAATGGATTATGGTACATAATTTGCTATTTCATAAAACACTGGCAAAAAAAGACATTGACAAATTGGCTGAAACTGACCCAAACTGAATCTCTTAATAAATACAAACAGTAAGTTAAGAAAAATGAAAATAGCACTTGCTTTAACCAACACCAATTCTTTAAAGAATTTGTTCAAAAATACATTTTCATTAATTTACCCTGATGCTATCCCAGATGTGCACAACTGCCTTTCTTCAGCAGAACACAAACATTTTTAGAAAGAAATTTGAGATCTGTAGATGCATATAATGAAAATGAAAGGCTGAAATAATTTGGAAAGTCCAAAAGTAATGCATGCACAACCTGATCAATTAAGGCCTTATGTAGCAAAACAATAGATGTATAAAAGCTGTGTATAAAGACAATAGCTGTGTAATGCAAGTATGTTGGCATGCTCATGTGAGAAGTAGAAAATGATGCTTTGATTGTAATAGAAGAATGAACGTCACATGAAAGTTCAGACATTTCAAACAGTATCAGAGCCTTGGTCCGAAGCACTAGTTTAAAGTTGAGAATGTTTTACTTATTGATTTGTTTCTTACATTAATCACAATGGTGGAACCCATTTTCTTGCATTGTACGCATCCTACAGAGCTGGAATTTCCTCCAGATTAAAAATGTGCATTTGTGTTCTGATGAATAAAGTCATATTCACCTTGGATGGCATCCTGGTAAGTAAATAATGAGAATCTTTATTTTTGAAACTATACTGCACTATATTTTTAAACAGTATGATAACATATTTAAGAGGAAAAAACAATGTCAAAGAGAAAAGTGACATGACCAGACAGTTTAGCCGGGTTCATATAAAAGAAAACCAAACCACTTTTGCAATATTACCTGTTCTACAGCTGTTCTGGGCAGGTCCAAGTAGTTCCAGGCATCTTGAGGATTTTACCGCATTACAGTTCCATATCACTTCGCCAAATGATTTCAGTTATCTCAAAGGTCCTTAGAGCCTAGAAAAGCAAAAAAAAAAAAAAAAAACCCACAAAGAAATTGATCAAGCAAATAAATATAACAAACAAGATAAAAATGACAAACTATTTTCATGTTTTATTACCGATGGAACGCATACTCTCTTTCTCCCGCTCTTTATCCCATACAAATGCACACACTTACAGTTCTGACACGCATTCGCACATAGACATGAAAATACATGGACACATTATCAATAAAATAGTTTCATAATTACACACAAGATAGTTTTAAGCCTGCCA
Source organism: Coreius guichenoti (assembly GCA_039654105.1). Lineage (NCBI taxonomy): Eukaryota > Metazoa > Chordata > Actinopteri > Cypriniformes > Gobionidae > Coreius > Coreius guichenoti. The sequence goes on from CM077176.1 coordinate 22,130,066, forward strand.
AATGTCTTAAAATACAACATCTGAACAATGTATTCAGTTTGGTGACCGAGGAGGAATAACTGACGACGGGCCGCTGAATTTCGTTTTGAGTCTGGCTGCATTACAACCTCGGATGTGCATTATTTTTCCTAATAATTCAACGGCCCGTGGTCAATTATTCCTAAACCTAGCAAACCTAGCGTTAAAATCGGAGTTTGGAGAACACTGACTAACGTTAGTGAAATGCCTCACCTGTTGAGAACTGTCTGTCTGTCTGTCTGTCTGCTACACACGATTCGCGCCAAGTAGCACAGTCAAAAATCTATCATGAAAAGGGCGATTTTACTAGTTGGGTGGAACATAATAAACTTACAACAAAGAAATAAACTTACCTTGGACAGTTTCCTTCTGTGGCAAAGTAAACGCAGGCGGTAAGAGTTTTGAAGAGATTCCGTTGGCGTTGACCGCTTTCTGTAGAAGACAAGATGCCCCGCCCCGTGTGCTGCTTTTTACAGCGCGAGGCCGTTTTTCTCAGGAACAAACAGGTTTACTGTTAAATGCTGTAAATTTACTGCAAGTGCTTAATTTACGGACCATTAGCTGTACATTTACATAATTTAACTGTTTATAGAAAAAACAGTATTTTACTGTTGGAAATTGGCTGTAATTTTACAGCCATTTTTTACAGTGTACACAAAAATTCAGATACTCTGAAGTAGGGACATATTTGTTTTCTTTATAACTAAATATTTTCAAACAATGTAAGTTTATAAGACAGTATGTAAAACTATATGTGAAAAAAGTATGGGCTACTCAATCAAAAGAGTAAACACAAATACAAGCCAAGTATACTTAGAATACTTAATTATACTTTTAAGTAGGCCTATATCTTGATCAAAAGATTGAGTACAAATATAAGCCAAATATACTTAGACCTTTCTTTCAGTATTAGTCAAGTATACTTAAGTGCAATTTTAAATCAAGCATTCTGCTTTAGTTCAGGCAGGCCACGAAGTCAAGCTCCACTATCAGCTGATTGGCAAAATTCCAACCCCGCCCATATCAGCTCATCCGATATGCACTCAATTGGCAACTCTCAAACAGGGTGCCTTACTTAAGCGCAGCTTAAGTTCAGTCTGCCTGCTTGGCTGCTTCCACTGCATGCTGCTTTGCAACCCACCTCCTCCCCAGCTCCTAGTTAAACTTGTGTTTAACTTAATCAATGTCATTCTGTTGTCATTCATTGATTCTCAATGGAGGATTTACGCTGTCCTCCCAGTTTAAAAATGGGAGGTTGTCCCCAGAAGCTGCTGCTGTTTCCTGTCTTAGCTTTTCGTGGAGCTCATGAAAACGATGGGGAATTTAGAACAGAGCCATGCCGCCAAACATTTTGCAAAATATGCCAATAAAAAGTTGACTAAAAGTTTGTCTATGGTATTTTTGACTTAAGTGGTCCTGACTGAAGTATATTTCTAAGAAGTAGCCTACATAAAGTATATTTCCGAGTTTATATCAGTACATACAAAGTAGACTGAAAGTATACTTTCTTGTTTTTAGTTTAAAAGACGTATACTTGAATAACTTCTTTTTCATAAGGGTAACCCTATGCCTACCCCTAAATCTAACCCTAGCCATAAATCCCTAAAATGAGAGGGAAATGATAGGTGAATAACACTGATGTAGAAACACCTAACCCTGGTTGTAAGGCTAAACTTCACATAAACTGTAAACTTGTCCCCAAAACCTGATTCAAAGATGTTGATCCAGGAACATGTTGCACTTGGTGAAATTAGGTTCACGTATTAAGAGAACCTTTACAGAACATTAGCCAATGTTTAGAGACTAAACTATAGATGTTTCATTTTCTCATTATGCAAATGTGCCACAAAAGTGTTGTTTTCAAACTGAAAATTAATTCAAAATAAAGAAATAACTGAGGCCAATAAAGCACCTATAACTAATGAAACACTGATTTATTAACTCACAGATATACAACACTTTGAGAGAACGTTCTATTAATGTTACTACAAGAACATTTTGTTTGTAATTTTTAAGAGAACTTTTGCAGAATGTTAGCCAACTTTCAGAGAACATTTCCTGATAGCTGGAGGTTGAAGACAGAAGCAAGAATGAGTGCGACTAAATGAGAATGACAAAAAGAGAGGGCGAGAAGGGGAGAGGGGGAGAAGGAAAAAACGAGGCTTTGATATCCATGGCCAGGCGTTTTTTATGTGCCTGCCTTCCCAGTCTGACTGTGTGAGCTCCAGGGCTCATAAAGCAGACCTTTGGCTGGGGACCTCTGGAGTTAGTTGGGCAGGACATGTTTGTAAGTGTTGCTTGAATGCACCGCCAGGCGGAACAGCACCCGGAGGACTCTTAAGACTGTGATTTCTGCTTGCTGCTGGCGACGGGAGCTTTATCCTGCTTCCAGTTCAACCCTATATGTGTCATTCACAGCCTGTGTGATCATGGAGCAGAGGGGCTGCAGACAGCGCGGCCTATTAAAATTGGAAATCATTCCATTCTGACTTCAGAACTTATCATCGTACTACTATAATTCTGTTTGAGGGATCCGTCTTGTTGGTGTTTTTGCACGTATGTTATAATAGAATATGATACTCATGCGCAAGCCTGTCAGGTGTGCTGTAGTTTAGACGAGCAGAGAAACAGCATAGGGCTTCAGACTGAAGAAAGGAGTCATCAGCTCCAAAAAATAAAACATTTAGTGACCAAATAACTTTTAAAATATAATTGTGCTATAAAGATGGATGTTGGAAAGTACTTCAGTTCATCCAGTCCAGCTTGTTTGCCTTTTAACAACAGTCACTACTAGGCTATGTGCTGTGATGGAGTGCTTTATAAACCAGGGTGCCCAATCCTGTTCATGAAGATCTACCTACCTAAAAGTTCGGCTTCAACCATAGGCGCCAATCCCATGGGAGCTTAGGGGCTTGAGCACCCATGGAAATGGCCAGGCACCCACAGAAAAACATGAGATATTTTCCATTCATTTTAACCAATCAAAAAATGGATTGAGATTCGAGAAGCTCTCTGATTAGTGGATCTCACATCAGGTCCCAATACAAACAATTCTATCATTATATTTAGCGTTACAACATAACAACCTGACACAAAAGCTTGTGCTTTCTATTTTTTTGCACAATGATATATTGCATTTTAAGTAATTAACTCCAAAATCAAGCATATCAGCGAGAGAGCAACTCATGACAACACTATGTGTTTTTGTTTGGTTGGTATTGTAGTTGGTATTTGCAGTCCGTGTGTTTCTCTTCATGAGACACAAATAACTTTTGTGTCATGAATTCATCCGCTCTATCGCACAGAGAAAAAGACAGTATACTCTTGAAAAAATAACACCGTTTACAGTAACGGCCCTAAGCCAGTAAAGGCTCCGCCTTCTTCTCCTGTTCAAGTCCGTCGAGGTCAGACGTCCACGAGTGAAAACATGAACACACTGGAGAGCTGCTATAATAGAATATGAAGTTGTACTTCCGATGAAATGAGACACTGACACTGTTTTTCATGTTTAATATGGTAAAGCTGCTTGCTTTTAAGCAATCTATTGTATAAAGTGCTATATAAATAAACATGACGTGACTTTACTAGAGTGCCAAATTGCAGAGCTTGTGCAAATTTATCCACGTTGCTATGATCAGATGCTTTTCTTATGCTTTATTAAAATGCTTGCTGTTTTCTCAGTTTTGCTGTGTGTTTATTTTGTGTCTATATAGATCAGTGGTTCCAACAAACATTTGCAAACAGCATCACAAAGTTGTGACAGCTATTATGGCAAGCCGTTTTGCCTTTTATTCATTCACAGGATTTGAATTCCTGATATCAACAACTGAATTTGAATGGCAGCCTATGGTGACATTTCACTAGTGAAAATACAATTACTGATACCAAGAATTAGAGTTTTTACTAGTTGAAATTCAATTGTTGATATCAAGAATTAGCGTTTTAACTAGTGAAAACTGAATCGTTGATATCAAGAATTCATATCCTGTGAATGAATAAAAGTCAAAACGGCTTGCCATATAGGCCTACTGCTCTCGACCTGTGGTTAGAAGCATAGTTTCTTGTTTGCATGTTTGCCTCATCTTGAGCAAAATATAAGCAAGCTGACATTACAGTCTAGTCTATATTTTATTTTGAATATATACATGTGATTTTCGTCTTTTAGTTTTAGTTTGTCAAGAGATTTAAAGCACCGTTTTTGAAGAGTGGGCATGTGTGTACGTGCTCTAGTAAAGAATCTAGAAATAAAGCAAAATAACTGAGAAAAATGAGAATTAGTCTTCAGATGCCATGTCCGTAATTTGTAGCAAAAAATCTACTATTAATTCAATCTCAAACGGATTCATTAAAGTTATTACTCCGCCACCTGCATGACATCATTAACCAACGTGGTTTAACGCCACATTTACTACAATACGGTTTCGGGAAACAGTCGTGACTACTTGATTTCTTCAACGATGCATCGTACTATGGTAAGCAGCGAGTTACGTCGTTGTACGGGAAACGCAGCACTGAACGATTCACTGACTGAGTGAATCTGATTCAGACCTCTAACTCACGTGCGAGTTGTTTCGTGAATCTTATTGATTTATTAAAAAAGAGCCGACTCATGACAGTCATTTGTTCACGAATCGGACAAAGAGCACGCTCTGTTTTCGTTGCTGAGTGGAGGATGTCGCTCACTGTAAAGATGTAAGTAGATAACACCACCTCACGTGAATGATATTTGACGAAACTACATATTTATGCTAAGTTTTCCAGATTTTTTTGTTGTTGTTGTTGAGTAAATGTGTCAAATGTTAATTTGTTTGTCGCATTTGCGAACATTTATTGTCAGTCTTGAGAACTTAAGTGTAGCCAGTGCCTCCAGTCACATTACGTTGAAACTAATGTAAACAAGACTAAAAACTATCTTTTTCACGTAGGCTAAATAATCTCTTATCACAGACCTTTTTAAGTGCAATTTTGTATAGCAGGAAGAGAATGACATGTTCCTATATGACTCCCTTCATCTGCTGCAGGGAGAAAAGTGTTCATTATCCACAATATGTCAGTGACTGCTCTTTGAGGAGAACATTTGGAAGATAAGGCAGATAACACCGGCATGCAGTGCAGCAGCAACCTTGCACTTTAAACATAAAACATAGGTCCAAAACACTATTACTGTCACTACTACCACAATTCTCCCTTGAGGTGTGTAAATAACGTCATCACACAGTTGGCAGGAATAACCAGTGGGGCCAGTGTTTTACGTCGCTCTTACAGTTTCAAGTCACTGCTGAGTCTGGGGTACCATAAAAGTCACTGTAAAGTTCACGTTCGCATGCCTCAGGCTGAAGCTTATATTAAATGTAGCAGCTTTGTCTCACTCAGTGAGGCAAAGTTGGCAAAGATTAACTTTTTAGTGCACTTCTGAAATGGCTGGATATCCAATCAAGGGTGCAGTATAAATCTATCAGAGCCAAATTTCAGGTGAAAACTTTTTTTTCTTACACTTATGGTGAAGATATTGCTTTTGCATACAGCCAAGCATATAATATTGTTTCCGCTGAGGGTGTGATAGGTTATGTTCCTTACTTTAATATTAATAACAGTGAAAAAGGCAATTTTTCATTAGATTAAACGAATCATTCAGTCATTTAAATTGTATTTAAGTGAATAAATTGTAACAAAATTTAAAAAAAATGCATTTTAACAAGGTGTTTGAAACCAACCGACAGAATCTGCTGCTTGAGAAAACACAAATTTGTGTAAGTGGACTTTTGACGTAAAACCTTTTATTCACTGAAATATCACCCTTGAGACAACTTCTCTTGCCCGGTTTCACAGACAAGGCTTAAGCCTAGTCCTAGACTAAAATGCATGTTTGAGCAGTCTTAAAGGAATAGTTCAACCAAAAATGAAAATGATCCCATAATTTACTCACCCTCAAGCCATCCTAGTTGTGTATGACTTTCTTCTTTCAGCCGAACACAATCAGCGTTATACTAAATAATGTCCTGGCTCTCCGAGCTTTGTGATGGCATTGAATAGTGTCTGAGTTTTTGAAGCTCCAATTAGTGTTGTCAAAAGTACCAACTTCAGTACTGAAATTTAAAAAATGTGACGCGCTCAACATATATATCTCTGATTGGCCATTGTGTTCACGCACTCAACATATATGTCTGTGATTGGCTACAATAAATCAAAGCTCTTCACAGAGTGCTTCAATGACACTTGCTCTTCACCGAGCGCTTACACAGATACACACGGGAGCGTTTGAAAGCAGGCATCTATCAGCGGATCCGCTATCAGTGGAAATATTAGGGATCCGCTGATAGACCTCCCTTTCAAACGCTCCCGTGTGTATCTGTGTAAGCGCTTGGTGAAGAGCGAGTGTCATTAAAGCACTCTGTGAAGAGCTTTGATTTATTGTAGCCAATCACAGACATATATGTTGAGCGCGTGAACACAATGGCCAATCAGAGGTGTTTAAGAATCCGTTCAACAGCGCTCAAAATGCTAAAGGGAAATACTGGTATCGTCACATTGCTTTTGGTACCGAAGTCTGTACTTTTGACAACTCTACCATCCATCATAAACTATAATCACTGACTTCTAGCAACAGCCATACGTGCGTTCACGAGAGAGTCAAGTTCCGGCAGAAGTGTGACCTCTGACCCGATGTATGACATAGGAGGTAGCTTCTCTTATATTATCAGACATTTTCCTTTAAAACTTCTTGTTTTAGACTTCTAATTCGTGACCAGCATTTTGTTTTGCTCTTTGTTTTGTTTCCACCCTTCCACCGGAACTCGACTCTCTTGTGAACGCGTGTATGGTTGTTGCCGGAAGCCAGTGATTATAGTTTATAAAGTTTTAAATATGGATATATTTCTTACAAAAACCCATCGCTTAGCTTCAGTAGGCATTTATTAACCCACTGGAGTCGTATGGATTCAAAAACTCTGTCACGATTCAATGCCATTACAAAGCTGAGAGAGCCAGGATATTATTTAACATAACTCCGATTGTGACAGTCATTTTACACCTAGGGTGGCTTGAGGGTAAGTAAATTTTCATTTTTGGGGGAACTATTCCTTTATCTGAAAGCAATTTGTTTTGTCTCAAGACACACACCAGTTTATAAAAGCTACTTAAATGTCCTAATTAAACTAAGGCTTAATCTAAGCCTTGTCTGTGAAACTGGGCCTCTGTGTGACAGCCAGCTCTACTCTATTTTGTTTTTGTCATTCCCTCCAAGTAAATATGATTGTATAGCCAAGGAAGATCGTAGATAAGAGGATTTTTTTGGAGATTTACCTGGTTAGATTTTATAACATTAACACAATTTGCAGGCCTCTATTACAGCATAAAGAGGCCTGCCAAAGGTTTGTACCCTTTAGATGCTTTTACTCACAGAACCACTGGTTTCCAATGATGAATAACAAAGAAAATCATAATCAATCTTCTGTTGTGGAAGTGAAAGTCAAGCCCATTTAGAAATAAACAGTGTGAGTAAAGAGTGTTCACATCTGTTACATGAATTAACAGAGCTGACTAAGCACCGCTGCCCCCACCATCTGCCCAACACCCTTGGTTAAATGAGCTGAAAACTGTTTTAAAAGACTGTCTCCTGGTGTTTTTGGCCGCAAGCACAAAATAAAGGTGTCACACCAAACAACAGTTTCAAAGGATTAGAAACATTCTGTCACAATTCATAGGTTTATAGAGTAAACACATTACAATTTTAATACATTTTATATTTTAATTGATTTTAAAATGTATTCCTGTGATGGCAAATCTGAATTTCTGAAAAAGTTGTGCTGCTTGATATTTTTGTAGAAACTGTGATACATTTTAGTTTTGATGAATAGGAAGAACAGCATTTATTTGAAATTTTGTGACAATGCAAATTGCTGTCACTTTTCGATCAAATTAATGCATCCTTGCTATATTAATTTCTTTAAAAAAATCTTACTGCCCCCAAACTTTTGAACAGTATTGTATCTTGTCACTATGTATGGTAAGTACTTACACATCAGCTGGGGTGATATGAAGCTAAAAGCTAACACGTCCGTCCTGACAGGAACTGAATCTCTGGCGAGGCTGGTGATGGTATGCCAATCGTAACATGCTGGGAAATCGCTCTTTATTAACGGGGATCAACTGATTTAAGTTGTTGGATGCCACAGCTCTCAATGTACTGCAGTTAACACTAGCCCTTATTTACATTTTGAAACTCAGCTGGCACCGCCAACTCATATGGCCTGAGGGTACTCTGCCATGAAAAATTTTACCTAATGCCAAGAACTCTGGGAATTGGCGAGGGAACAGGTGCTTTCTTCCACAGCTGCCCTCTGTATAATCAGAGCTCTAGTGTGGGTCTCATTCATATGAATGGAGAGACTGACATTCTTCTGATTGGAATTTTGCTTAGGCCTCATAGGCATGCCGACTGAATGCCTGAAGTGTCACACATGACACTGCCAACACATGCCTGTGTCGCTGGTTGTGTTCTGGTACTTTGCCAGAAAGGATATGATGCCTGTATGGGGTTTTTTTTTATCCACATGCCTCAAAATATTAATTTTTTAAATTGTAACATTTATGGTAGTCCACAGCTTTGCAAAAAAAAAAAATAGACTTTTGCCAAGGAAAATAAAGGAGGTGTTAAGATTAGTTGAAGTCCTTTAGGAGGATTTACTGATTTACTGAGTGGCAGATGTTTTCTCCATTTACTGTATGTAATCTCTGTGGAAAAATGCACAGAAAAGGCAGCCACAAACTAAAAATAGTCTCTCAATTTCCACCTCCACCCACATGCTTAAACTTTCACCTGAGGAAAAAATGAAGGCCTGGAAATCTTGGACTTTTTCCCATCCGTTTATATCTGTTAACTCGAATTTGAGCACTTTTTTTTTTTTTTTCAGAGAATGTTGTCATCGTAACTTCAAAAGACCTCAAGCACGTTTGTTATCGTTTATATCTTGGACGGAATCATGTGCTTTTCCCTGGATACACGGCCTTAAATTGATAACAGATTGCTTGGGATCCTGTTCTGTGCTGAGGGAAGGCACTTTGTTTTCTTTTTTTTTTTTAAAGGGGGGGTAGTAAATGCTTGAGACTGTAATTTTTGTTTGAATGAGGAATGGACCTCTGCACTGGGACAAGAGTCAAAAGCCTGAGAATGAAATGGAATTGTAACTTTGCACCATAGAAATAGTTGGTGCAACATGATTAAAGGAATAATTTACCCAAAAATGAAAACTCTGTCGTCATACTCGCCAACATATCATTCCAAACCTGTTTGATGTTCTATCTTTAGTAGAGCATAAAAAAAATAGGCAGAATGTTCAGGCTGCTTTTTGCCATACGATAAAAATGGGAGGGGGGCAAATAACTTGGCACATTGCGATAGATAGATAGATAGATAGATAGATAGATAGATAGATAGATAGCGACCACAAGTTGTATGGACTACTTTTATTTTGTAATTCTTAAAGAGGATCTTAAAGACTCCATATGGTGATTATTGTTTCTTTATCTATGTGGTGATTTTAATATGTTTTAAGACAAACCATGTGCAAATTCATCAGTCAACAGCATTGCTGAGTATTTTCTCCTTAAAACTGCAGTGTACCAATAACAGTCTCACAAACACATTTTGAAACCTCCTGTTTCCTACCGTCACAAACATGTAACCAATCCGTCAACGTGTGGCGTGCTTTTCTCCACTGACTTTCTATGTTCAAAGCGTTTCTAAGGATGCTGATTTTCAGAAGGCAGCTGTCTGACTCTAAAATGGTGATCGGGAACATGGTTTGTGTAACATTAGCAACACATTATTAGCTATTTGATAATGTAGTCAAGCCAAAGGCTAGTCATATCAATTACCGTTATGTGGCTGGCGTTGTAAAGAGCACTACATAAAACGCATCACCATTCTGATACATCGACTTGTAGACGACCCTGTATAATTTGCTCTTCCTCTTCTTCTTCTGAATCAGTTTCTGGTTCAAACATGGCTGAATAAAACCAATATTTGCCCTTGCCATTGTGTAGCATTTGCTACAGTTGACCGAGTGGATCAGGTAGTCTGAGCTGGTGCGACTGAGTGGAGGCGGGGCTATATTCATGGTTCCGCATATTAAATGAAGCAGTGTTTTTTTTTTGCAAGAACATTATTGAACAATATTAACAAACAAACAAAAATAGCCTAGTACAGAATATGAAATGTTTTAATCAGACAACAGACACGCATCATAACATAAGATAAAGAAAAAAAAGTAATAAATAAAGAAATAATTTAAATAAATAAAGAGATGAGTAACTTTAATTAAAAAAATAATAAATGATAAATAAATTAATAAAAGACTAGGGGTTCTCAGCAAGTTTAAGATCCTCTATCAGAGTACATCATTTTAAGGCATTCGTTTTCTTCATTAGCTTTAACAAGGAGAAATAATGACAGAGTTCCCTGTGAAAAACATAAAAGTTTGGAAGTGTTTTCAGGAATCTATTCTTGTGTAAAAAGAATTTCCCAAGAATAACAAATGTGTTAATTTTCCTTTGTTAATTCAGGTAAATCTTCAAATTTAGAAAATAACCAGTAATGCAGATCCTCCCAGAAGGCACGGGCAAATTTACAATCATAAAAAAGATGTTCTGTTGTTTCAATCTGATCATCACAAAAAGAGCAACTGTTAACCACAAAACCAAATCGATATCTCAAAAATTCTCTGGAAGGATATACTCAATTAAGAATTTTAAAATGCACTTCCTTTGCTTTTGGTGCAACTGGAAATTTAAGATATTTTATTCTTAAAATCTTAACTTCAACTCTGAAAAAGTTAAATGAAGCAAGGGTGTAGAGTTACATTCAAGCTATTTTAAGGCATGAAAAAATTATTTTCACAGGGGGAAAAAAATGCTTAAATATGTCACTCTGATTATCAAAGATGAGTTTTACGAGATTAAATTATTGAGAGCTCCTGGTCACCATTCACTTTTGTTGGATGAAAATGAGCATAGACATTGTGTTCCATAGAAGAAAGAAATGGATTTTTCATTTTTGGCTTTTTCTGACAGACATTTTTTTGACTGCCATTTTTTTTTTTTTTTAGTTATAATGAGTTCTTTTCCACAATACATGATGTTCCACAGCTCCTAGAGATTAGGCTTTTCAAGACTGTTTTGAAAGATGGGTTCCGGTCTTCTGAGGTATGGCACAGTGACATCTCTGTAGCAGAAATTGGCAAAAGATGAAAAAAAAGGATCAAGAGAAAGACAACATACTGGTTTTATTAATAAAATGCTGGTATTCGCCAAGAAAGACTGACAGTGCAATCATATATCGCTTGTTTGATGGCTGTCAGCAAAAGACTTTTTATAGCCCCACTGCAAAGGTCTTGAGTGAAATGCCTTTAAGAGGCATATCTAACATCAACAACATTTGGCTGGGAAGATTTCATTTTGTTTGAGGAGAACCATGCTTGAAGACATTCACACATGTATACTTATCTGTTGTATTTATTTATTGTATAAAAGATGAATGATTAGAGATTGAACAATGCTTGAATGTTGAGGAATGACTAACTAAAAGTAGCATTGCTAGTAGCTACATTTTTAATTAGTGCGCCAATATTTATGCTGTCTTCATAATAATTGAGCTTTTTTTTTGGTCATTCGTATTTTACACGAAACTTTAACCTGAGTGAACTGAGGAAATAATCCAAGTGCTCTCCTTAAATAACGTCTCATAGCATTCGAAAATCTGATTTGTTATAGTAGTTATAGTAGTTCGCTGGATGGACCATTATATTGTGAAGCAAACCATGAAATTTGATTGATTATACACTTGTTGTCTATGAGCTGTTATGCACATCACACCTTTAAAATGATTTAAATACAGCATGTAAAATTAAAATAACTTGCAAAATCCTTCATTATAATTCACTAGACTTTCTTTCCGCTCACTGATCTATATATAGACTATAGATATATATGATATCTATATTATAGATTAGTGTTTCTGCAAATTCCGAGTTTCCTACTCGTAAATACTTCGCTCGGAATTATAATATTTCCAATTTCATTTAAAGGGCACATTATTCTCACCTACTTTCATATCTGGCAGTGTGTCTGAAATCGGCCCTATACCCTGATTCATAATTTCCTACATTACTCACTAATATCGTTCACTTGAAGGAGTGAATGAAAACGAGTGAGTGAATTCAGAAACTTGAGTGCGCTGGAAGGGCCTCCGCTCTTTCATAATTTGTGTTTGCTGTTTAATAACCATTTAAAACTTAGCAAACTGGCAGCTCCAGTAGTAAGATTTATCTCGAACTCTGTCATGGAAACTATATATAAACCTTAATTAAACAATTTAATAAACAATTAAAAAGGAATTTATACCAGTACGATATTACGTTATGGTTTCGGACACCACTACAAATGGCTGTCCCCCTCAAATAGTGCCCTATTTAAGGGTATAGGAGGCGATTTCGGACACAGCCTTTACTGTTGTTGTTCCTTCTTCTTTGAACAGATCTTAAAAGCAACAGCTCAACCGTGAGTATTAGGTTAGTGTCAACTAATTAGTGCAGTTATTGATCAGGCACTTGTACAGATGAGACGTTCAGTTAGACCAGGGGTGTTCAATCCTGCTCCTGGAGGGCCACTATCCAACAGAGTTTAGCTCTAGCCCTAATTAAACACACCTGAATCAGATAATCAATGTCTTTAGGATCACTAGAAACTTCCAGGCAGGTGTGTTGGGGCTAAACTCTGCAGGAAAGTGGCCCTCCAAGAGCAGGATTGGACTGAGTTATATACTTATTAGTCAAGAACTACTTGACCACTACTTTAAAAATAACAAAGATAGTTCCAATAGTCTTCCCAACATTGCTCCTATGTCCGATACATTTTTGCAAAAGTCTTCTATCTTACTTATCTGCACTAAGTGGAAACTGGGATTCTCTGGATCAAACTCCCCATACCATTGGACCTGACAATCTGGCTGGTGTGTGTTGGCCAGCCTTGAGCCCTGCAAAAGTAATGCTGTTTGTAATGAGAAATACAAACAAGGGACAGCAGTGAGGCATGACAAGTATGTGTTTCTGTTGGAGGGAGCCCCTCACATGAAAATACAAAGGAAAGAAGAAAAAAAAGAAGTCTAGGCAGAGCCATGTCTAGAAGGAGATCTCAGCTGGGCCCGACGCAAGACTAATGTTTTGATATATTGGCTGCACCAATGCCAGGCCTCCACCGATAGTCCCCCGACAGGTCGCTCTCTGGCTTTCATTCCTCTTGCTCTCTCCCTTGTAACGCCAGAAAGTGTTTGCTCAGGTGGATGGTGACACAGTTAGAAGTGAAGCATGCTCCACCATCTCCCTGTGCACGGCCAAAAGTTGTGTCACGCAGGGAAGGTAAGCTCCCAACCTCTCCACACAGTGGGTGGGAGAGAAGCAGGAAGCTGCAACACAAATACAGGCCAGATAGATGGTGAAAGATGAGGGAGAGACGGGGTGCGAAGGGAGAAAGAGAGTGAGGAAAGAGGAGGAAATAAGCAAAGGAGGTGAAAAGATGGAAAGTATGTATATACACGCTAAAAAGACGAAAATGAAGGAGACGAAAAGCGAGAGGTGGGCGACCACCCGTTTAGACAGTGAGTGCGGGGGCCCGGTTATGGATTTTAAAGTTTATGGTCTGTGGAACTCGCCTTGAAACGGCGCGGTTCTCCGTTTATTTTATCATGCCATGCCGACTCAGAACCTCTGTCAGGAATTCTCATTTTGTGAAGACTAATCACAGTCTAAACACGACATCTGAGTCAATAGGCAACCCCACTGTATTGTTTACTTTTGCTTCCAAACAGTCCCGACATCAGTCTGAGATGGAATTTTGCCCCAGGCCGTTTATTTTTGAGAATGAAAAAAAAAAAGAAAATCGGACGCCATTGATACTTTTGAATACAGTTTAAAGTTAGTGTTATGTTAATGTTATATTAAAGGAAAAGTTCACCACAACTCTGTCACTATATCCTTCGTCATTCGAAACCTGTTTCTTCTTGTGAAACACATATATAGAATCATTTTGCAGCTCTTGCCAAACAATATGTGACCAATGGATGCACCAAACCAAAAGTGGTCCATAGAGTTTGTGTACTACAACAGCTTTGTGTGAAGAACAGGCAGAAAACGAAGTAATTTAAGCCATGTTAGCAACCAAAATGTATAAATATATCACACAGGCCACACTTTTATGGTATACTGTACATTTTCAGATACACTCAAAAGAAAGCCATATATATATATATTTTTTTTTTTTTTGTATACAGAAAAATCTGTTTCATTTCATTATGAACCAAAACCTCATTAATGCATTCTCTTTATTAGCAAAACCATTAGCAACAGATTTATCTCTTTAAAGGCAGGGTATGATTTGTTCCAGAAACATTTTTTGTTATGCTAGTTGAAAGTCTTTTCACATCCTGATAGCAATCACTAAGTTAAGTGGTCTAAACGTATTTATATTGTATATATAGTGTGTGTATATGTGTGTGTATATATATATATATATATATATATACACATACACACACACACACACACACACACACACACACATACACACACACACTATATTGCCAAAAGTTTTGGGACGCCTGCCTTTACATGCACATGAACTTTAATGACATCCCATTCTTAATCTGTAGGGTTTAATATGGAGTTGGCCCACCCTTTGCAGCTATAACAGCTTCAACTCTTCTGGGAAGGATTTCCACAAGGTTTAGGAGTGTGTTTATGGGAATTTTTGACCATTCTTCTAGAAGCGCATTTGTGTGGTCAGGAACTGATGTTGGACGAGAAGGCCTGGCTCGTAGTCTCCGCTCTAATTCATCCCAAAGTTCAGACAGGACCACTTTGGCAAATTACTTTGAGTTTATTGAAACACAAGTTATCTTTGGCAGGATGGTTCCTTATGGGGGTTCTTGCTCCATAATTAATAGAACATACAAGAGCTTTAGCATTAACCCCCCATGGAACCATCACCTTTAGTGATATACAGACGATTAAGACACTTTAGTAATGTCTTTAAAGCGATACAGTGGTAATGTGTAGACGTGCAGTGAATCCCGGGACGTCTATACTGTAGCTTGGCTATGAGGATGAGTGTCTCTCGGCAGTGAGGTCCATAACAGCTAGGACTTGAAGCCTTGGTAATCTGAAAAAAAAAGAAGACGACAGCCAAAAGGTGCACAGTAATATGCGGATACTTCTAGTGGGGAGGGAGGGAGGGTTGCGAGCAGTTTGAGCATACTTCCCGAGCAGTAATGCCACGTGTATATATATCCCCAGTCTAATAGGAGAATGGTAGTGATTGGAACGATTTGACGCCTGACTGCGTCAGCTGACCGCAGCACTATGCCTATGTGGCCTGACTGAACTAACGCTGCGCTTGATGTGTTCTATCGGGTTGAGGTCAGGACTCTGTGCAGGCCAGTCAAGTTCCTCCACACCAAACTCACTCATCCATGTCTTTATGGACCTTGCTTTGTGGTGCGCAGTCATTTTGGAACAGGAAGGGGCCATCCCCAAACTGTTCCCACAAAGTTGGGAGCATGAAATTGTCCAAAATGTCTTGGTATGCTGAAGCATTAAGAGTTCCTTTCACTGGAACTAAGGGGCCAAGCCCAACCCCTGAAAAACAACCCCACACCATAATGCCCCCTCCACCAATCTTTACACTTGGCACAATGCAGTCAGGTAAGTACCGTTCTTCTGACAACCGCCAAACCCAGACTCGTCATCGGATTGCCAGACAGAGAAGCGTGATTGGTCACTCCAGAGAACACGTCTCCACTGCTCTAGAGTCCGGTGGCGGCGTGCTTTACACCACTGCATCCGATACTTTGCATTGCACTTGGTGATGTAAGGCTTGGATGCAGCTGCTCGGCCATGGAAACCCATTCCATGAAGCTCTCTACGTACTGTTCTTGAGCTAATCTGAAGGCCACACAAAGTTTGGAGGTCTGTAGCTATTGACTCTGCAGAAAGATGGCGACTTCTGCGCACTGTGCGCCTCAGCATGCGCTGACCCCGCTCTGTGATTTTACGTGGCCTACCACTTTCTTGGCTGAGTTGCTGTTGTTCCCAATTGCTTCCACTTTGTTATAATACCACTAACAGTTGACTGTGGAATATTTAGTAGTGAGGAAATTTTAACGAATGGAATGAACCTATCACGGTACCACACTTGAATTTACTGAGCTCCTGAGAGCAACCCATTCTTTCACAAATGTTTGTAGAAGCAGTCTGCATGCCTAGGTGCTTGATTTTATACACCTGTGGCCATGGAAGTGATTGGAACACCTGAATTCAAGGATTTGGAGGTGTGATTTATTTTAGTTTTATTTTAGAAAAATCAGCATGTATTAATTTTGCATATTCATATTTCAAATGAAATATAAAACTCAGCTGATAATGATGGCAATGGGGCATGATGAGCTTTGTACAGCGAACCCACTAATTACTCAACTCTAATTAATGAGCTCTGATTAGCACATCCTGATGATATGACAGGCCGATCACATACATGACTGATAGTAAACAGCACACTCAGAAACTCTTGCAAAACTCGCTGTGAAACATAACAGACCTGGAGATGTGTTTAGATGTTCTTAAATGACACTTGCCCAAAGTTAGTGTTGATTTACAAGATGACGGTATATTTTAACAGCAGTTCCCTCTGAGGTGTAATAGGTTGTCTGAAAAAGCAGAGGCAGGAAATGAAGGCTGCTATCAATGAGAATGCCTCACATCTGGATGCAATTATTTGCCCTCGTTCTTTTTGGCAAGTGATAAAAGATTTAGCCGTGCAGCTCTGACATAATTTTTTCAAGACAAAAAACAATGCTCAAAAAAACTGTACAGTAATTCAAAATACTTCGGCAGAGTGACAAAATAAAAGTGAAATGATTGTGATATGTTATAATGGTGGTTAAATCTTTCAGAGGTGGCTATTATTAAACTGTACAATCTGTATGACCAGGGGTGTTGGGTCAGGACGATATGTTTGAATATACATTGTATTAGTGATTTTACTGTAATAAATGAATCTGCATGAGTCATATAAAAATATTAAAACATTTTCCCCCGGTTTACAGACAAGGCTTAAGCCCAGACTAAAATGCATGTTTGAGCTGTTTTAACTGAAAGCAACTTGAGTCAACATATCTTCAACTAAGTCTCAAAATGCAAACCAGTAATGTGTTTTTCTAAGGCACATTTATAAATGTTACTTAACAGTCCTAATTGAACTAAGGCCTATAATCCTGGCTTAATCTAAGCCCTGTCTGTGAAACTGGGTCTTTAAACCTTAATCATTGGAACATGTAAAAGATTTTTGGAAGAACATTGGTGTCCAAACACCATTGGGCCCCATTGACTTTATCATAGAATAGACAAAGACAAAAAAAACCCAAAAAAACCCCCCCAAAAAAAACAAAAACAAAACAAAACAAAAAAACTGAGGCATTTAAAAAAAAAATAATAATAATAATAATAATTCCTTTTGTGTTCCATTTGTTGACACACAAATAAAGTCCTCAAGCAATATTTAGAAGAACAATTGGATCTATTTAAATAAATATACATAATTTTGCCGAGTATAAAATTAACGCCAAAGCAAATATAGTTGCCATTTACCACTTCAAATTGTTGAAAACTTATGAATGTTCTTTTCTCAAGTTTTAAAAGTTTATATTCAAATGAACTACTATGCACACCCTTTGGAGATAACTTAATCCATTTTAATGGAAACTTATACAATTAAATTTTAAATCTTAAAAACAGCCACTGCAGTTTGCAAGTCATTGTGTGAGGATGGCAGACTTTGCTTGCTGAATACCAAGTGCAAAATTACGCAACGAGGAGGTATAAATATAAAAGTTAGGGCAGGGTTCTGTCAGTGTGTACTCATACTGAATCTCTGATGAACAGTAAACTCCTCCAAATTTCTTGCGACATGCTGGAAAAATGGCAATTTAGATGGGTTTGCTCAGACCGGAGGGTGAGGTGGACTTGAGTGAAAGCAAATGACCTTGGTGATTACACCTCATATTATTGTTCCTGTCATCTGTTTTCATTGGCCCCAGGGATGGTAGCCATGACAACAGCACATAGCAGGCCAATCGGCAGTGACCCCGCCGTCCTTTGCATTTCCTGGTGTGCCCGTGATGAAGGGAGGCTCTTCCAGGGGCAAGGATCTCCGTGATGAGGCAGGGTCTCCATTTCGGCTCCAGGTCCCAAACCTCTTTCATTCTCCCCCCTTCCCCCCATTGCTGTTCAATCACAACAGAGCTCCTGCCTGATTAGACCTACATTGTTTAAGTTCTGTGACAGAGCTGCTTAATTGTATGATTACCTAAATTGGCCTATGGGACCCCACCACACCCGGGTGTCACTCTGGACACTGGAGCTGGAGAGGGGGCCTGTCAGGGCTCATGAATTGGGCCCCTGCTTGATGTGCTGTTTGATGATGCAGGCCAGAGAGCATGACCAGTCAGTGTTATTTCTGGGATGATGTTTCCCTGAACCATCATGTGGGAGCATGAATCCAGATTTAAATAATTCAGATTGTGCTTGGGCAGGTGGTCTGTCACTAGCTTAAGGTAAATATCTTGGCACAGCTTAGGTTCTTGCTGTTTTTGTATCCAGTATTACTTCATTGCCAGTCCTTTGACAAAGTAATGTTTTCTCTCTATGAAGTAGTTTGTCATTTCTCTGTGTGTTTAAATAAAGAATCATTATAGTATGTGGGCCAGTGACGAATAAGTGTGTCTGTGATAATGAAAATGAGTTTAAAACAGCTGTACCAACTTCTTAAAAACTCTTTATATTCATGTTGGTTTTATTTGGTTTATGGAAAAACGTTTATATCATTTTCAAGAAAAGTTTCAACTGAATGATTTTTAAAGTGCACTGTCACCATCAAGTAAAAAGTAATAACTTATTTTCCACCTTGAATCATTTCCTTACACATCTTAATCATCGTTTTAAAGGTATTTTATACCAAATGGTTAATAGGGGTTTCTTTTCAAAGATTTTTAAAGTGCCCCTATTATGGTTTTTCGAATATTCCCTTTCATGCGGTGTGTAATATAGCTGTCTGTGAATGTAAACAGTCTGCAAAGTTGTAATGTCACGATAAATAAAGTTATTGTCTCCCAAAAGAAAGAATCGACTCTGAATCGCCTAAACGAGTCTTCAGGAATTTGAATCCCAGTCTGTTACAGCTACACGTCACTAACTATCACATTTGCATAATGCCCGCCTATGTTCTACGTTGTCCGCCCGCAAACAATTTGACCCACCCTTCAATGCGGGATTCGCAAGACGCTTGCTGTTGAAAGATGGGTCAGTACCAGTTTATTTGGACCAGCTTGCTCCTCAGAATCACAACCTGTAAGTATGAGTAATTATTGATGTATATATTTTCTACCGGGTGTTCAAAATACGTAGTTTTAGGTTTTATATTCTGTAAGTCTCTGGCTAACCGGCTAACTCATGTTATTACTGTCTTACTGAAATACTTCTGCTAAGCAGCTGTGGGACACTATTACCTAAAACTGTGTCTATTAATGCAGATTGTCTGTCATTCTTACTACTTTGAGTAATGATGAAGGATTGAGCAAAATTAGTTTTACGAACATTAATGTTACATCAGTCATTCACGTTAGTGCTCGGCTTTGTGCTGTTATTGATACAGTTCCCACATGTGCACTGCAATAAATTAGAAATATACACATTGGTTAGTTGATGGACATACACTTGTTAATGCTGATGGTGAGGAATTACAGTTGCAACATCTCATAATGTACATTAAACTGAGTAGCGTATCACTGAGAAACATCCTGCTCAAGTCGTCCTTGCGATGGAGGTTTGGTTCTAGTTCTTTCAATGTTTCATCATCGGACTCGCGCTCAGATTGAAGTGGTAAAATTGATGTCATCGTTACCATCTTTACAGTTTGTACAATCACTGAGCTTTAGGAAGCCTCCGGACGGAGCTGAAGTTCAGTTATGGTAATGGGCATTTAGTTTCCGAAACACGTACTGTAAGCAGTAGACCAATCACAACAGACTGGGCCATCTGGCCAATCAGAGCAGAGTAGGCTCGAGGAAAGGAGGGATTTAGAGAGACTGATTCATCCGTTGATTCGCTTGAAAATCATTGAAAAATGTGGTGATGTGCAATTATGAGAAAACAAAAGTGTTTTTTGACCTTTGATGCATGTACACCTGTTGTAGGAGACCTCCAAAACAAAATCAGGAGCCTTTAAAATAGCATAATAGGAGCATTTTTCCACTCTTTATGATATCATTTGTATCACTTTTGATTTTATGGCACAAAATAACATCAAATTCATAATAAAAAAGAAATACATTGAATGAATTGCATTTTGAATTAATTCAAAGACAATTATTTGTCATTGACCCATATACTACTATGATTCTTTGTTTAAACACGTAGAGCAATGATACAAGCTACTATTTTTTTATTAAATATTTTTACATTAAATAAATTAAATAAATGAGGTTCATGTCAATGACTCATACATCTCACACTAAAAAAGCATACACTTTACGGTAAAAAACTGGCAGCTGTGGTTGCCAGAAATTTACCGTAAAAATACTGTAGCAACATTTTAGGTTTTACGGTAAATTTACAGTAAAAAAAGTCCTTAATTGATATAATGTAAATATACTAACCTATACTTTTGTACCTTTGTAATACACTGACATCCACCAAAAACAAGTGGTTATGAGAAAGTCACATAATGAATCAAGCAACTTTTCCACAAGCTGAGAAGGTAAATACTAATAGAAGGTGCACTGTGTCATTCACACAAATACTAAACACCATCATTGTAACACACGACATTAACAAAATGCTATAAACATTAATTTAAACAACATTTGATGTCACATAAAACCCTAATGTACATAACTGATTATGTTAGTAAGAAGAAACATATAGTAAAAAAAAATTAATGCATGGGACCATAATGAGAGAAATCTATTATTCTGTCTACCATTGATTAGGTTGTGTACTCATCAGATATATAAATCATGCAAACAAAACTTGCATACTTACTGAGACACATGTTTAAGAACAGAGCAGTGAGAATAGCATGGGTGGAAAATCACACTGTAAGTCATAAGGGTGTTATGTAACTACTGGGTGGAAACTTTGAACTGTCATCTAGTATACTATTGGACTGATCGATTTGCGTAGAGACTGCATTCCTTACACTGATACAGTTGATACATGAACTGGGAGCCATTACAGTGACTCTGGGAATGAAACCAAGAGGGTCTGCAAGTTTTCACCTTATCGGAAAGGCTTGATTTATGAAACAATGTATTTAAGACATGCAATGAGGGGAAAGATAAGCAGTAAACGTTTGTTTGTTTTCGAAACAGATATACAGAATATAATGTATGGAAATAAATGTATGTGCACTATCAGTACCAGATGTCAAAAGTTAAATACTTTGCAGAGCGAAAATACATTGCACGAAAACCGAACCTTTGTTTCCTGTCAGGAGGCAAAAAAAAAGTAAGCATTATTTACAAAAGCACACAAATATTTGATCACCCCAGGCAGGGGGTCTGAGTGTTGTAATGACCCAGTCGGCAGGCTGCAGTCTGTTTATGAACACAGTATTGAAATGCCATTGAGCCCCTTGGGTCAGCCTTTGAAATGAAACAGATAAGATAATTGGCCCTAATAGAATCCAGAGAGCTGGTTCAGCGAGGCTTTCCCCAGGACCTTTCTCACTTTTTCTGGTTTTCCTTTTATTATTTTTTCTGTCTCTCTCGAGTTTGCGTTTGTGAGGCATGTGGAAGTCGCTTCTTAATTTAAACCAGGCCCAGCTCTGCCAGACCTTGCATGGAGTCTGTAGCTCGCAGACCTTTTGAAGTTGCAAAAGTGTCCGGAGAGCTGTTGGCCTTCTAATTTGGCTGCCGTGGTTTTTCTAATTTGCGCACTTTAATGCTGACTTTATTATGAAGGAAAGCAGCCATTATATGTGCCTTGGGGCATTCGTGTGGTTTTGGGCCCAGTGTCAAAGGTCACTCCAGAGTATATAGAACTGGTTTAATCTGAGATTTTAAAAGCTGAGATCACCAAATCGCATCCGTCACAGAAGCTAAAGTAAATGTACTAGTCCAAAACACTTGATTGTGATCAGGCAACTACTTTTAAGAGATGCAAACGATCATGGGAATAAAGTGGAAAGACTCCAAGATTTCCAGGCCTTTCTTTCTGTCCTCAGGTAGAAGTTGAAGTATGCATGTGTGGGTGGAGGAAGAAACTGTAAAACAATGTGTGCAACAAAACATTCAGTTTCTGCGTTCTTTTACTCCAACTACTTTGTGTCAAGGATGTAACGCTCATTCTTTTGTCCTGTCTATTAACTAATTAAAAAAATACATTAAAATGATTATACACCTCTACACTCATGCTGGGTTGTTTAAATTTTTAAATTTTAAACCCAATGATTAGGTTTGCCCAGATTTGACCCAAACATGGGTTGAAATCCAGCATTTTTTAGAGTGTATATTAAAATTCATTTCAATATTTTTGGAGGGAATAAAGTGAAAAATATCAGGGTGTTACAACTGTCCTGATATCGGAATGAAAAAAGACTTACATTTATTAAAAACCTTCAGTAGTTTGGCTCAAACTTTTATTGTTATTTCTCAGAAACTGCTTATTAATATTTGAAAAACTTGTGTCTGTAAAATCAAAGTCATGTTGTCCATCCAACATGCAGAAACATGCAAAAGAAAAAAAAGGAAATGACATCATAGAGGACACCCGCAGACCCTCACAACTGTGTTAAGGTCAATAAAGTTATTGAAATAATAAGACAATCTTTTTATGACAAGAAAAGTTTAGTTCAGGTTGTAAATTGTCATGTGGTTGCTCTCAAACTTAATGAATAATTTTTGATATTTGTAAATTTTAAAAAAATTACCTTGGAAAATGTATTTGAAAATACTTGAAAATAATGGTTAAGATGAGTTATTGAAAATGGTATTAAACCTTACTTAATGGCTCAGCATTGAAATCCATATTTATCTTAACATCATAACTGCAAAATAATTACATATAATGCACCAGCAACCCCAACACGCAATATTTGCATTATTCTCTGAAATCAATGCTCCATATATCTCTCTAATCTAAGCGTATGATTTAAATATAACTTTCCAATCAATCATTGTACATATCATGCAGCTTTACAATGTTGGTGAAACGGCAAGGAAGGAGGATGGAATGGCGTTTTGGAAACACGTTTTCCTTCAAGGCTGGTAGTTTGCACTCATCCACAGCCCATGAAGAGTTAATGTGGTGTGTCGCAGGGAAAAGGCAGTAATTACTGTCCCATGCCACTGCATGTTCAGAACACTCCACACTTTTCGTGAATGTCCACATTCTTTGGGCAGGCTAATCAACACGATCAATGGTGCCAGACAGTTGAGCTTTAAAACAGCGTTACGTTCTGCCATGCCTCTTCTACCTAGTTTCCCCACAGTTTCGTCTTATCGGACATGTGGTATGTGCAGTCGGAAAATAGTTATGCCAGCGGGCAGATTTAACATGTTGATTTCAGGCAGAAAGTCCTAATGGGCTGCTGTTGACCTAATGGGCCTGCTTTGTTCTCAATGAGTTATGCAATTCTCACGATTTTCGAGGATTTATCACGTGTTGACAACACAGTGATCAACAAGCTTTCATCACTGGACATTCACAGACTGGATTTTGAGTTTTAATGTTAAATATGCAAGCCAGGAGATGATAAATGCTGAAACAGTTTAAAGAAATAATTTGGGTTCAAATTAAGCTCAACTGGCAGAATTTGTGGCATAATGTCGATTATACTACCAAAAATAGTTTTGACTTGTCCCTTGTTTTCTTTAAAATAGTCAGAAATCAAGGTCAAAGAGAGGCACTTACACACTGTAAACCCGAATAAAAAATTAAGGCAATCCCAGCCCAGTTTTTGTTAAATTTAAAGGTGTGTAGTATTTATGAGGATCTATTGACAGAAATGCAATATAATATACATAACTATGTTTTCAGTGGTGTATAAAGACCTTACATAATGAACCGTTACGTTTTTATTACTTAATGAGCCATTTCTATCTGCATACACCGCGGGTCCCCTTACAGTGAAGTCACCATTTTGTGCCGCCATGTTTCTACAGTAGCCCTAAAAGGACAAACTTCTCTACAGAGCGCTAGTCACTCTCTGCTCTCTCCGACGACGACATTTTTGTCCTGTGTCGGCCACCGTAGCTTCTATAGGGAAAGGGAGTGGTGAGCAGTGGGAGATTGCAATTCACAACCTCACCGCTAGATGCCGCTAAAATTTACACACTGCACCTTTAAGTTAGTCTAAATTAAAAGAAACAAGTTCATAAAACTAAAAAAAAAAAGAGATTACTTAAAATGTGTCAGTTTTGAGAACTGAAAAGAAAAAGAAAGTTCTAAATACTCATAAAAGTGAATTTGTTTAATTAAACCAATTAATAATTTTGAGCGTTAGGGTTTACAGTGCAGTAGAAGTAATTGGAGCCAAATTTTGGAGGATTTAAAAGCAGAAAATGTATGCTGATAATTTTATAAAGCATTTACATTAATTAACTTGTGTATTATTTGAGCTGTAAAATTGTTCGAATAAATTGTATGCTTGTTTTATGCATTATGCTGTCATAGCAACAAAGTAATAAGATATACACCACCCTTGAAAAGTTTAGGATCAGTAAGATTTTTGTTGGGGTAAAGAAATTAATACTTTAATAATAATACATTTTGGTTATAGGCGCCTTTCATGGCACTCAATGAAACCTGACAAGCAGATAAAATAACAACACAAAATGACAAAGGCCCTCAGCTTGGCCTAAACACACACAAGTGCAGACCTCAGTCTAGTTCACCCAAAAATGAATTTAAATAAATGTATTTATAAATAAATAAATTTTGCCATCACTTACTCACCCTCAAGTTGTTCCATACCTGTATGAGTTTCTTTCTTCTGTTGAACGCAAAATATATTTTGAAGAATGTCGGTAACCAGACAGTTGACAGTAGCCATTGACTTCCATAGTAGAAAAAAATATATAATGAAAGTCAATGGCTACCGTCAACTGTCAAATCCCATCAAATCAAATCAGCCTTGATGACCATGAAAATGTAACATTTAAAAATCTTACCTCAAAATTTTGAACGGTAGTGTAACAGAAAATGTTAATGTAAATGTAAGCAATTGTTTTCCACACTGAAATCATGTTAACATACATTACATCTTGTGGCTTTACTATCAAAATGGTGAATATTTTTTACATTTACGGATGGGTAATTCACTTCCATAAGTGCCTCACTGTAACCCAGATATTTTTTTAAAAAAAGGAGTGACAAGTTGAAATTAATTTTTGTGATAATCAACATTGTCACAAATGCTGTCGATTGAGCTTAACTTGTATTGAATCTGAAATATTCCTTTAAGGTTTAAATGAGTATTTCCTGCCTGTAGAAATGTCAATCCGCACACTTCAAGCTGTGAGAAAGAGTCAAAGGGGCAACCCCAGGGTTGACCAAACATAAGGCAGGCTGACCAGATCCCAACAGCGAATGCGTAACACAATACCTGCGAGCATGCCGTGGGATGCTTTGAACTTGATTTAGTACCCGGGTCACAAGCGACATGGTTTGCCTCTCTGCAGGTTGGAGCCAGTTCCCCGGGGACGCCAGTCCCTTACACACAGATAAGTCAGAGCTTGATGTCATCCTCCATGTTACGACAAAGAGACTTGAGATTAACTAACAAGCTGCCCTGCAGAGATCACTCAGACATTAGATATAGCACATAGAAATATTATTAGTTCCTTTAAGGCTGGCTTTACCAGCAGTCTATACTGTATGTAATACAAATCAGACTTTCAACGTTGCCAAAATGCATTATACGCAGTCTAAATTCCGATTGCATTGCAGGATTTTTGGGAAACTACATCAAAGGTCCGCTGAGAATAAGAAACAGAACCACATATCACATCAAAACTTCTGATTGATGAGATTCGTCACATTCTTATTAGATATATATTTTTTAGATATTTAATGTAATAGGCCTAATAGTCTACAATATATTGTAGTGTATTAACAGAGATTCAACCCTGCACACAGAATTTTTGTTCTATACCGAACAGATGTGCTCTGATCTGAAAACATTCTTTAACCCTTTTACTATTGAAAATTCATAAGAGGCAATACAAATATTGGGGATATTATACAATATACAGGGCTAGTTGCTCAGGGAAGTTCAATCAAAAGTCTAATTGCTGAAACTAAGCTGAAAAAAGGGTATTTTTCATAAATGCCAGGACATTTGAGATATTTGAGATAGTTGTCAGAGGCCTTTTCTATGCTTTGTACAGTTGAATAATTACTATATTTAATATTTCGTTTTACAATATTTCCTATTACAATGCTTCATATTTGTTTTACTGTTTAACATTAGCTCAAAAACTTGTATTAAGCTGTTTAATGGCAGTTAGGTACAACTACCCCCAATCTTATTTATTTTGAATGTTAATACTGTATTTATGTACTTTTGTCATTTGCAATCAAAATTTTGCTTGTGCTTCTCTAATTGTAGAATCTCAGGTTATGGATTTATATTAGCTGGACTGAAATGTGACACTTTTAACTATGAATTATAATAACAGTCATCCTGCTGGGAAATGTACTGACAAATGCGTCAGATTGAGTCACCTTCATCAGAACCGATGACGACGGTATGATTTTCTCAAAAGACCTGCAGAGCCACAGCGTCAGGAACTAGACACTAAATGATTTTTAAATATGTTTTATATATAGAGTAAAACTGAGTTTTATATTTCTAAATGCTAAGACTGATATATATAGTTTTAATGAGTTGGTTTTGTCAAAAGTATATTGTGAGAGATTTAAAAATAGAACAGATCATACTCATAACAAGTGCTGCAACTTCTAGTGGGCAATTAGATGTGACACATTCTTCACACGTTTATATATATATATATATATATATATATAATCCTTAGTTTATGGTCTTATAAAACAATATCAAATACAATATTCTAT
Source organism: Coreius guichenoti (assembly GCA_039654105.1). NCBI lineage: Eukaryota > Metazoa > Chordata > Actinopteri > Cypriniformes > Gobionidae > Coreius > Coreius guichenoti. The sequence goes on from CM077176.1 coordinate 22,157,263, forward strand.
CATATCAACAACAACAAAATGACATGAAGGTCTGTTTATAAGGTCAGATAAAACTAACATGCTCTCATTAAAAAATACAACCATCACTTTTTAATATAATGTATTTCATTTTGATAAGCATCTTACATTTACAGTACCTGGAAAAGAAACCTGTTTGGAAACTTTATCATTTTTAATGTTTTTGAAATAAGTCTCTTATGCTCACCAAGGCTGCATTTATTTAATCAAAAATACAGTAAAAACAGTAATATTGTGAAATATTATTACAATTGTTTTCTATTTTAATACATTTAAAAATATATTTTATTCCTGTGATAATAAAGCAGAATTTTCAGCATCATTCAGTGTCACATGATCAATCATCCTAATATGCTGATTTGGTGCTCAATAAACATTTCTTATTATCATCAGTAATGAAAACACTTGTGCTGCTTAATTTTTTGTGGAAACAATGATACCATAAAAACATTTGTGGTAATATTAAAATAGAGAGCGATTTATACTTTTATTCATGAAGGAAGCATTAAATTGATCAAAAGTGACAGTAAAGACATTTATAATGTTCCAAAAGATTTCTATTTAATAAATGCTTTAAAAAAAAAAATTGAAATAAATTTAATAAATGCAAAAAAAGTATCACCATTTCCACAAAAATGTGACCCTGGACCACAAAACCAGTCATAAGTCGCACGGGTATATTTGTGGCAATAGCCAACAATACATTGTATTGGTCAAAATTATCGATTTTTCTTTTAATGCCAAAAATCATTAGGATATTAAGTAAACATCATGTTCCATGAAGATATTTAGTAAATTTCCTAACGTAAATATATAAAAAAATGTATTATTAGTAGTAATATGCATTGCTATGGACTTCATTTGGGCAACTTTAAAGGCGATTTTCTCAATATTTAGATTTTTTTGCACCCTTAGATTCCAGATTTTCAAATAGTTGTATCTCGACCATACATCAATGGAAAGCTTATTTATTCAGCTTTCAGATGATATATAAATCTCAATTTAAAAAAAAATATGACCCTTATGACTGGTTTTGTGGTCCAGGGTCACAAATATGAAGCAGCACAACTGTTTTCAACATTAATAATAATAAGAAATGTTACCTGAGCAGCAAATCAGCATATTAGAATGATTTCTGAAGGATCATGTGACACTGAAGACTGGAGTAATAATGCTGAAAATTCAGCTTTGCCATCACAGGAATATGTTACATTTTTAAAAATATTTATTTTGCTTAAATAAATGCAGCCTTGTTGAGCATGACTTTTTTAAAAACATTAAAAAATAATTGTAATGTTTTTAAACTTTTGACAGTGTCATGTTGCATGAGTTCCAGATTAGAATACAAATTCTAGCTATCTAATTACAAAATAAAAGCATGAAATGTGAAATTATTAGCATTTTGCCAAAACATGCTTATATAGAGGTTAAATGATAATGACCCTCCTGTTTTAACCTCAAGGCTGTTCTCTGCCTTGTTAGCCTCAGTTACGCTTCCTGACATGCAGAGGAAGGAAAAGGGGAATCATTGTAATGCCCAAGAAACAACACATCACTTATCTTCCTCATATAGCAGTGAAAATAGGCCTGTGTTTCAGTGCTCCGGTGGGCGCAGGTTAATGACTCTATGGAGCTTAGTAGCTGTTCAGGAGCCGACCCCATAGGAGGGAGAGCGGGGGGTGTCGTTAGGGTGATTGCCCCTGGGCCGGAGAAAGTGACGTAGGCCATTTGACTGGTAAGAGCATCAGTCACACATTGTCTCTGAAAGATTCCTTAGTACTGAACATTTCAAGGCAAGCTAAAATACCATGAGATGCAGAGCTTTAATAACGAGCCAATCATAACATACCTAAGGGTTCACTTTTTGCTCCAGTAAATGATTCTGGAAAAGTGCATTCATTTGACATCTGTGGGTATTAACAAAGTGCTCTGTAGAAGCTTTAAGATGTCTGAAAGGACTTATGTTTAGACTTGTGTTTACTTAACGGGGCTGTCAGAAAGTTGGCCATTTTAATGAGTCAGTCTCCTTCATGAAAGTTGACATTCAGTTCTCTTTTCTTTTGCCTGACAATGGCGTTATTTCATGCCAGAGCTGCGATTGTATTATGCATTTAGCAGTATTTTCACTATAGTCACTAGGCATATTCCTTCGTAACAGGTTGAACCCAGATGGGGTATTTTACTGGTGTTAAGTGATACAATATGAACCGCTTGATAAAATTTCAGAATCTGATTGCTTTGCCTTGGGGATATACTTTGTTTACCATGAACAAAACCAATTCACTGAAATACCAAACGCTATAAGTAACAGTAATGCTACGAATAAATGAATAATACATTGATGTTATTAAAGGAGTAATTCACCCAAAAATAAAAATTCTGTCATCATTTACTCACCCTCATGCTGTTCTTTTTTGAATTATGACAACTTTGAGTGAATTTACGTTCAACCAACAAGCTACATTGAGTTAGAGGAACTTAATAGTTTGTAGCATAAACACAAATTTTTAAGTTAAGTTAAAAAAAATTAAGTCACTCCAACTACTAGAGTTGTAGCCTTGGAACCAATTAATCTTATCTATTTCAGTTCAAATCAACAGCTATCATAGCACATGCTAACATAACTTATATATTTAATGAACAAGTAAGATATTACTTCTTACTGGCGCAATCATTGCTTATAGAGTGAATGTAGTGTTTACCTTTATGTATCTTCAGCACAATGGTAGCCACAAAAACTTCAACATTACAGAAACTCTTTTAAATGTCAAACATAGCCGCATTAAACACTAACGGGTCTTTCCCTTCACTAAAAACAAATAAATTAACACTTCATTTCAACATTTATTCTCCTTATCCAGTCCTATGCAAAGCATGCTGGGAACTAGAAATCCACTGCCTAATTTCCAAAGTTATCAAGACAATTTCATGAAGTTACTACAACCTAAATTGTAAATAAAAAAAGCCAATTAACACAGAAATTTGAGAGTTGTAAGAAATCGTAGGAGTTGAAATTACGGACGATATTAAGTTGATGTAATGATCGACTTAATTGTGTCAACAGAACTCCACAAAATAAGGTTTGCAACTTAAAAGGTTTAATTAAAACATTAAATTAGAATTTTTAACTTGCAACCATGCATTTATTTAAGTTGTGGTAACAGGTCCCCTGAATTACTTTTTAGAGTGCATTTGATGTTATTGGTTTGATATTACTGATATTTAAATATGTTGCCATACACTGTAAAAAAATTACATGATCAGTAATTTATTACAACATATGTTTTTACATTTGCTCTAACTCGTCAAAATAAGTTAAGCAATTTTCAACTTTTTTTATGTTATACAAGATTCAACAAAATTTTTTCAAGTCAGTTTAATGTAATTTAAGTTGAAATGACAAAGATCCAAATTGATTGTACTTAACTTTTACAGTGTTTTAGTTTACAGTGTCATTAGTTGATCAATGTTTCAAACCTTTGGACACCATTGACATTGTATGGACAAAAACAGCTGAGACATATCAAATATCTTTTTTTGTGTTCCACAGAGGGAAGAAAATGATAAGATTTTGGAAAGGCACAAGGTTAAATCTTCATTTTTGGAAGAACTATTCCTTAATTCATTAAAGTAAATGTATTAGGTAAATACATATAATTATAGGATTAGGTACAATTTATTGTAGATTAAAATTATATTTTAGGTCCAATCGGCATCCAGCCTTCCATGATGTATTTCTTAAGCTCGTTTACGAATCAGTTTTTTTTGTATTCTTTTTCAGCTGAGCATCCAGTAAACATCACTAAACATTAACAAGAAAGTTTGAAAGCAGGACAAAAACTGCTTTAACTTCCACGTTCTGTTTATCCGTCCTGCAGAAGACAAGTCTATTTATGGACAAGCAGATTGCACAAATAAACAGTTCTCTAGATATGAAAACTCTGCCTTTATTATTCATGCAACACCACAATGGATTTGTGTACTTCTCGTGCAGTGTTCTGATTGCCTGTTTATTTTCACAGCAGCCCTCCTGAGCCAGTGGATGCTGGGCCAACCACCACGAGGTGCCAAGTCTCTCCAGCCATTTCCTGTGTGTGACATCATTGTGTATCCCCTAGCGGCAGCATGATGCGTGTCTTGTCTGCTCCCTGGGTGGCGTGTGCTAAGCATTCCGTAAACATGGGGGTTCAGCGCTCTCTTTGTTGAATGAGTTTGAAAGGGGACTTTTGATGCTCTGTCACTCTTAATGCAACACTTGCAGCACTAGGCCAAATACAACCAAACTGTAATTTAACTACCATCAGGCTGCAACACTTGATCTTTCCTCATTCCCAAAAAGCTAAAGGATGTCAGCTTGCTCAGTGAAAGTGATAGCATTCTCAGAGGCAGGAAAGAAGGGCCATTTTTTATTCCTGATTTTAACTGCACTTTGATTTTGTAATGAAAAGACCCATAATGTGCCTGTAGGTTTTTGCCCTCCTATATGAAATCACATAAAATTAAACAACATTAGTGACAATTCATTTATCATTTGTGAGCATAATCAGTTTATAATAATTGATCATGCTTTTTTTACAAGCTTTTAAAGATGTATGGTATAAAAACTATGGTAACACTTTAGGGTCCAGCTCTCACTACATAAAGTTGCTTATTAGAAAGCATATTACTAGAAAATTGGCTGTTTATTAGTACTTATAAAGCACATTTATGCCTTATTCTGCATGACCATATTCTACATCCCTTAATCCTACCTAATACTTAAATTTAACAACTACCTTACTAACTGTTAATAAGCAGTAATTAGGAGTTTACTGAGGCAAAAGTCGTAGTTAATAGTTAGTAATACAAGTAATATATATATATATATATATATATATTAAAACAGGCCTACACCTTAAAACATCTTAACATCCGATATGTATATTATACAGTGAAATATATTTTACAGTTTCATCATCTGGATAAACAAACCATGAACTACCATGAATTGTGCATTTCACATTTTTGGTAAATGATCAAATCGATTCAAAGTAAGGTTTGCTTTTAGGTATTTTACAGAAGTAAACAGTTTAACTTTTTCCACAATAATTATAAAATAATCTTGACAACCAACATACCATTTGACCACTTTTATATTTAAGATTAACTATCTGATGTTTTGCTCTTAAATTATTATAAGAGTAGCCTATTATTGAAATTGAATTAATTCACTTTGCTCAGATAGGAAATCAGATTTTAAAGTGTAGGCGGCCTGCAGTATCTGTTTTATATAACCCTAACTCAAACCTTGACCTAAGCATAACTGTAACCCTGCACCATCTCCAGATTATTACCGCTCTACAGTAATGTCCCTCTGTCTAAAGAGCCCAAACCTTTTATGTAGAAACTGCAGCATGTCAGATGACAAATGTTTTTTTGTTTTTTTTTTCAAAAGTACTTTTATTTATTTACGAGCACAAGTAAAATAATCACAAATGTTTGAACAAGTAAAAATATGGAACGTCCAAAAGTGATCATTAATAGTGATAACTGACAGGTGTTAAAGAAATTTACAATTCAAAACATAAACGTTTAACATCTTACACATAAAAATATAAAATGGTTTGCAATACAGAAAGTCAAGGGAAAGCAACCGTTATAGGCTATTTGGGAATAGTAATAGCTATTTAGCTGAAAAATGGAATAAAACATGTTGCTTCACTGCGCACTTCCGCTAAATCACAACGCACGTACGCACGCACATTGTCTTTTTTTACCTAAAAAAGGTACTACTTTATTGAAAGATGAAGTAGGCCTATTATCGGCGCATCCAGTAAACTTTAATGGGTGGCGTCAGTTTAACGCTTTGCGTGTGATTTCAAAATGATTGCAGCTACTTCTGCAAGTTGCACCTGTTTCCAGGAGCAGAAGATCTGCTTGTCGTTTTAGTGGAAAATTATTTTCCTCCATAAAGTGAATTGCCAGCATTTGTTGAGTTGTAGCTGTAGCGAGCCAGCTGTGTAAATGAACAAGTGCTCGCTTTGACTTTTTTTAACCCTACATAAATGTTCGTTTCACTTTTTTAGAATACTTATTATTTCGATCATTTCGGTTTGCACGGAACAAAGAACCAGTTTTTAATATAGGCCTAGAACGTAGATGATTTTTAAGAACTCTGCAACCCACGAAAAGGTTCGGCTAATAGAATAACTTTTGTTTGTGTAGCCTATAAGATCTGAAATTCCATATTTATAAAATACCTAATGGATCTGAATAATATGTTTAATAGCCTTTTCAAAATAACAGTTACAATAATACTGCATAATATTGGTGTGTTGTTTAGGAAAGCTGATCAAACGGGGTTAACAGCTTTACGCGTCAAAAGATCATTATCGGGTCATAATAAAAGTAATTTGTGATGTGACACCACATCATAATTATCTGAACAGTTATTAGCGTACCATTTACAAAATATATTCTTATGTCTGACGTTCTAGACAAGTAGGCCACAAACTCACGTTTCGACCGGACGTAAAAACAAACAAACAAAAAAAGTCAAAGATATGCACAATGATGTTGGATAAGCAGCTCCATCTTGTACAGTACCTGTTAGAACAGCAATTCTACACGGGTTTCTTTATTTGGGAAACTCCCACACGCGTTCTTCTCGACACAGGATCCCACAGGCTCGTGATTTAGAGCAAAAATCTGAAATCACCGTATAGACCTCGAATCTCCGAGGACAAGCAGCGTCTCTCCACGCGCTCTATTCCTTCAAGAAAAGCCAACGCTTTGTTTCTAAGATTTTCAGTATAGTCTATTTAAAGGCGGACCTCAACATCTGAACATCTGTTCAATTCACGTGACTCTAAAATGCTAACATCTGTTCAAAATAAGTTTCATTCGTGTGCCTCTAACATCCATCTGCCAAATGCCGTACAAGTGGAAATGAATTCAAACTTTGTTCCAGTTTTCTCCTGACGTTCACTAGAATCTTCATGACGTTTATGTAGAAATGAGACATGTGCACTATCAATTAGGCTAAACCAATATTAGAGCACCTAGAAAAGTTGTCCACAATAAATTATTCGTATCATTTTTTTTGTTTGTATGTCTCTCAAGGGGGTTTTATTTAGGTTAACATTACAGCTGCTCAGCATACAGGCCAGCTTCATCCCCACCTTCCCATGTCCTGCTGAAGGCAGCTTAAATTTCATAGACATCTGGGAATTCCACACATGCCTCAAAATCCAATTACACACCTTCAAACGTGCACGTGCTTTTATTTCAAATATTCCATGTTTCCAAAATACTTTCCCAGACTTCATATAAAACCAAAGGCGACTGACAGTACATTACGTATATTATTTAACGCCAAATACAAACCACGGACGTAACGAAAAAATATACACATGCCTTTGTTATAGCAAGATAAAAACGCATTTTTAAGCTTTATTAATTTATATTAATCATTCGATTTTATCCATTGAATGTAATGACACATAGGCTACTTTTTATAAATTGCAATGCTCTTTTTTTTTTTCTTTTCTTTTTTTTACACAAATGAATTAATCTGGACAACAACATAACAACACAACACAGACAAAACTAATGAGTAGCTTGCGTTTTTCCTGCACACAGTATTTTTGGAGCAGCCTCTGGCTATACATCCATTTCAGTCCCTGGAGATTTGACCCCATGACGCACGTGTGTATTTGTGAAGCTCTATAGATGAAACCGATGATATTTAGTGCAACTGTAAAAACAGAGTTTAGACTTTTAAATTTGAGTTGTACATGCAATTAATCCAAACCTGTTCTCTTGTCCTCCTCGCTCCATCCCCCCTTCCATTCTCTTACATTCCATTTTGCATATTGTATTGTATAAGTTACAAAAATAATCTTGTATTGATAAAAATTTGGGACCCCGTTTTTTTTAACTAAAGGTACAAATACCATGTTGTTTTGCATTTTTCAGTTTTATTGAACGTATTTTGTTTCTGGTTTGCTTTTCATGTCAGTCAACCAACTATTAAACTCATTCGTCATAAGACTAAATGAATTAGTCCCCCCCCACAACCCTCCCTCCCTCCCTAAATGTTTCCTAATCGGATATAAGTGAATAAACTCTTATACTAACGTGAATATTTCTTAAAGGTTCTTCATCTTTATTGCAGAAATACACATTTATTTACAAAAGTAACAAAAAATAAGAATGCATTTCGACACAGGATACATTTGCCTTCATTTCAAAAAAGTGTGTCATCAATAAATAAATAGAATTGTACTAAAACTTTATATTTTGCACAGGATTCGAACTAGAGGCTTCATTCCCCGTCATCTCATCGACAGTCCTTGTGATGCAATTTCACTTTCTCCAAGAAAGTTATGCACAACAGAATCTTCAAACTAAAAAAAAAAAAAAACATGCATATGCACACATTTCCAACATTCGTCGTCAATAATAACACTCGCGAGGAAGTCCATATGCAGCGCACGCGCAACAAATCGCTGTCCGTGGCCTTCTCTCGATAATAGCCATGACCTCTGTTGGAACATTTGCCGTTTTCCCCAAGATTATGAAGGAATCTAGCATTGTGTCTGCGCATTGGTCCTCGTGTTTTCCAAGTTCGTGGCTTTCACCTGCGAATAATAGCATGATTTAGGCGGGACAATATTTGCTATAGGCAAAACATTATTTACAGAAACCCCTTGTTCTGAGAAAATTGTAATCGATTGTGGAAATGATGTGCTACAATAGGCCGTACTGATAGTAAACAAACTCAGTTGCATTAGCCTACATAATGCAATAGCTGTTTAGCAACTTTTTTAGATGTAAGCTATATTTTGACCAATCTTTATTATTTCTATTTCTCAAAAAAAGAGAGGAAGATTGTCAAAATAAAGCCATACTGCTAGTAAACAAATCCAGCCGATCTGAATTAGCTGGCTTTACAACTTGTGCCTAAACGTGTAGAATTTAGTCAAGGTTTTTGAGAGAGCTTACTTAATTGTTCACAATGCTACATCATTAAAGGCGAGGGATATTGTAAAAGCGTACCATCTGAAAACAAAAACAAGAAAAGTTTCCCTGCGCACTAGTGAGATGCAGACATGGACCAAGCGCCCTCCATCCTCCAAACCGAGAACGCGTAGCTCAAGCGCTCGTGAGCAACATAACTACAACTTGCCATCTTGGAGTCCAGCTCGTCACTCTGTAGAACCTGACAGAGAAAATCGATGTACCTGGCGGCGAGTTTCAGCGTCTGTATTTTGCTCAGTTTATCGGATGGTAAAGTTGGGATGATTTTGCGCAAAGCCGCAAACGCTTCGTTGAGCGACTGCGTCCTCTGTCGCTCGCGCACGTTCGCCATCACGCGCTGTGTCTGCAGCTCCTCAAAAGACTGGGGGCTGTTGCTGCTGTTGCTAGACTTTTTCCCTCTTTTCCCAAGGGTCGAGCTATCGGAATCCTCCCCGTTTTTCCTGTTCGACCGTCTTTTTCTCCCGCTTCTCTTTGGTGGCCTGTCGGGCTCTCCGTCGCTGTTGCTGAGACTGTCCGCGGGAGACACGGGGGAGCTGGAGGAGTCTCGCGCGGGCTCTTCGGGCATCTCGCTCAAGACTGCTGAAAGCGCGTGCGAATGTAGACGTTATTCCCTCATGAGGGTGAAATACAATTCCACGCGTACGTTACTTATTCTGTAGGAAATAACTAGGTATCCAGGATTCCAAGCAACTTTGAGTTAGGTTGAAAGGAAAAAGTTGGGGAGTTCTTATAGTCTGGTAAAGTGTTTGTGAGGAGAGAGATGATTGGCCAAGAAGGCTTAAGACGCGAGAAGAAGGGTGGGGGGAACTTTTCTTTTAAACAACTCAAGATATTTTCCTTGTCAAGTCTGACAGTTCTTTGGTGAATAGAAAAAAATAACGATTGCATGCTCAACTAACTAAAATGATTCGTTGTGCTTTGATTCGATTTTGGAATCAACTCGGTATTTCCTGTGGAATTATAACTTAATTCGGTTATTGGGTCTTTGATCACACGAAAATATTTTATTTGAGCCAAAATCACAACGACCACGACAACATTTCGCTTCTGAGAAAACATCAAATAATAGTCCAGTGAAACATGAAACTTATGTCAACAATTTTTAATAACACATAGCCTATCTGAAGAAACGGTTTATATGAAGTATACAGGTTCAGCTTGATTTGTGTTTAGAAATTAATTATGAATTATACATTCACTGTAAAAAAAAAAGTATTTTCACGATTTATCACAACATTTTTTTCTTTTGTCAAATCAAATCATAATTTTGAGTTTCTGTTGATTAAACCAATCTCCTCCGTTGTATTAACTCAGTTTTTTTTTATTTCAATGAACATAACATTTTAAGGCAACCAGGTTTTTACAGTTTAGAACTATATCTGAAAATATATCTAATTCATAATAATATTTTAATATTCAAATAAGTGGAATTCAGACTGTGTACACTCTCGAAAATACTGGGTTGTTTCAAATATTTTTTTTTAATTACATTTTTAAACTCAGCGGTTGGGTTTGTTCATATTTGACCCAAACATAGGTTGAAACAACCCAGCATTTTTTAGAGTGTATATACAGTAATTTCCATGAAATATATTACATAATCTATCTTGATTGTGACAGCCTTTCACTTGGGAGAACAATTTAAAACCCAAACCAAGACATAAAACCTAAACATGTCATGTGCAAAATGATCAGTATCTATATATTTTTTAACACATAAATAAAGTACTATCCACTGTAACACTGCACAGATTTGTAATTTTATAGTTTTGTTTAAATAAAGTGAACTGATAAACGTTCTCCACCAGAGGTCGTGATATTCTGGTTGATGTAGTTTGTTCATTCCAAAGTCATAAAAGAATTACAAGAGCTTGAATTTAATTGGCAGTGGACTAAATCAGAATAAAGACACAAATTATCTTGAAATCAATCAGAAAATCATACTGATCTGGAAGACTGGCAGGTATCCAATATAATTTTTTGACAATATAACTTTTTTTACTTACATTTTCACAGCTCACCTGATAATAATGTCAAATCATCCCGAAAAATCTAAAGACAGAAACAAATACTCTTGTCTTACATTTCCACCCTGTGATGCTTCATGTTCTAATCCAGGGACGACATTACAGAGTACAACACACACTACTATATCCGAAGGTCTTTCAACAACCAGCTGATAACCCTAATAACACTTGGGTTACAGCCCTACCAAGGGGACATAAATTATCTTGCTAATGTCCAATATTCACCTCTTGCATAATTTAAAGTTGTTGCACAATTTGTGCAGCTAGGGCGGGGGATTGATAAACATGTTAGGGGATTTTGGTTCGGCTCAGTCCAATGTTTGTGCAGTCTTGTTTCAGCTCCCTGGGTCTCTTAAAAGTCAGATCCTGGATTCACATTATACATCTAACACCACACACGTGGCACATAATCGATTTCCCTGCACAGGACTGCAGAGTGAGTGAGGATTTTGACTTGCACTAAGTGTGTGATGATGATTCACACTCTGACTCAAATATCGAGATGTCCAAGAATCTGATATTTTACAGCTCTTCCCACTGCAAGTGGGAGTGCAAGGCCAGATCCAGCACTGCTCTAGAGCCAGACCAATGACTGCATTATCATGTATTAGCCACGCTGTGAAAGGAACATCCTGGTCTTTTTGGGCCTTTACTCCTGTCATGTGCTGAAACAAGCCATCAACATTGTATGTCTGCATGTATTACTATATGGACTATCAAATTAACTGCTACCTCATCAACAACTGTTCTTGAAAGGGAGGAAAAAGCTTTGATTTCAAAATGTTGAAGGCTCTTTAGGGGGTTCTTCTTAAGCATATCCATCCCTTTCTTATGATGTCCTATAGTAACCAAGTTGTTTTGACCATCTTATTGTATACTTGAAAGTCATTTATAGGGATATTGTGAGCAATAGAACACCAAAAATTAGGTAATTTCATAATTTTTAACATCTTTTCTTCAGGTACTGGAGAGCTGTTTGCTGGAGGGCTTGGGTTAGCAGTTTATTCTCATTAAGGCCCTCTGTGAACTAACGCCATGATGAGAGGCAGACTCCAGACAACATATCGGCTCTTGATAAGACCTGTCTGGACCAAAAAAGAGAGAGGATGCAGGTGAAGATTAGAGAGGTGAGGATGAATATAAACAGATTTAGTCTGTCTGGATCTGAGGACTGGGCTATGAATGAGTGCTTTCAGTGTGGAGGGCTGTGCTGGTCTGGATGTGGCTAGTCTCAGCCTCAGACATCACGCCCACAGACCGTTGGCTCAACCGCTGATACGCAAGGCACACAAAATGGAAAACACTTTCGAAGTCGTCATCTGATTGGTTGCATTCTACAGGATTTCCAGGAAAGGTGTGGGTGTCGTGTTCTTTGACAGTCTGCTTGGCAACAAGTCGAACCTTCTCATGGCCGTTGTGTTTACAACTGTGAGAATGAGTGCTTATCAGGATCAACTAAATGCTGGATTTTCCCATTTTTTTGGAGGCTGATGTGCCATTGTTGCAAAAAATTATTTATTGGTTGCATGCCGGTCTGTTATTGTAGGGACATTGACTTTACATTTTCACAGCCTCTTGGGGAGTCCTAGGCCAATGAAAGCTGCTATGCAGTCCAGACCTTCTGCCGTCAGTCTGAAGGTCTGGCTACGCAAGACTAAAGCCCGGAACACACCAAGCGTCTGGGTCCAAAGTTGCCCTGACACACCGAGCCGACGCTCGACACCCGGCGGCCAAGTAGCACGTCCGTTCTGTGCCTGCGTAAGAGGAAATACCTTTCTGTACCAGCAGGTGGCAGTAGCTTAACATCCAATCAGAATGATCAGATGGCCTGACTGACCGACGAGCTCCGACGCCGATTCAACATGTTGAATTGGCCAAAAAAAGCCAACGAGGACCAACTTTAGCCGACGGTGCAGAACACACTGAGAAAACTTAGTCGGCCGACGCACAAAAACTGACGAATGGCCGACCGTCGGCTTGGTGGCTTAAGATGTGGTTGGATCATAGACTGTAAAAAAAGATGGACGACGCACCTTCACTCTCTTCCATTGTAGTGAAGCCACCAATGTCCCAATATGGTGCTGACATCTTGCACTGATTACGCTCTAGTGTACAGTAGTGAGCGTGAAGTGGAGCCACGGTATCAAGGCCTCACCCACGCTCCCACAGAATCGGTTAGTACAGTTTACTGCAGAGCTGATTATGTTGGTGTGAAATAAACAGTTATGGAAATGTAGAAATTAAAATTAAAGCTTCAATCTCCCACCGAAGATCCCGAAAAAAAGTCTGTTGGTGCCTCAGTGACTACTTCGCTCAGAGAAGCTGTCAATCTCAGCTGTCAATCATGATGTCACACCCCCGTTTTTATAGCATCAAATAACTAACTAAAACCAAACTTATTTAAAAAAACGAATACTTTAACTTACATCAGCGTGATAAAAACGTCCTAAAATGATAGAAACCATCTTTGGAAAAAATGTATTTGAAGTGTAATTAATTGAAGTGTAAAACAATTGTAATTGTTTAGTTTGTCTCACGTCCCATTAGATTACATGGAGAGGGCAGGGTTTATGAGCTATACTGCATCCAGCCACCTGGAGGTGATCAAAACATTTTGGCTTCACTTTTCAGGACTTGTGCGGCACACTTGGGTTGGATTACCAACAGAGAAGTGGAGCATGGCGATTTTGAGCATTACAAATGCAGTTTGCATTCTTCCTGATGGACTAATGACTAATGAGACCTGAGCCAAACAAGCAGTGTTGTAATCGAGACCAGCTCATTCGAGTCCCAGTCAAGACCGAGTTCAGAGAGGGTTGAGTCCGAGTCAAGACCGAGACCAGAGAAAATCCCCAAACAACATTAGAACTTAATTTGATTAATTTGATTGGCGTGCACAAGAATGACTGCCGAAAAATTGCTGCCTTTTTAATGGAAAAGTGTGAATGTGCCGGAGGGAGAGAGGGCGGGCGGCCTTCTGTCAGACATTTTTGTGGGGAGATGCTAAGTGTTGAGACTGTCATCAGTCATCGTATCTGTATTCATTTTATTATTTAATTAAACGAGATTTGGTTTTCTCTGAGACACTTTTGTCCTACTTTGTAAACAGTAAATATATTAAAATAACACAGCTGAGACAAATAATGTAGCAATGTGACTTTCTGGAAAGCGGGATCACTACAGGTGGATGGCAGGTGGACACAGCGTAAAATAGAAGCGAGAGCGGGCGGGTCACGGGTGTGGGAGAGAACCTGGCGGGAGTCTTTGCACTAACGTCTCAAGTCATGTGCAGTTGCGCACAAGAAAATCACCAATCATTGGACGTGTCAATCAAACATCAATTTAAAGAAATATTAACATACAGTAATAATCATAAATTATTTTGAATGGGACTCGAGTGGACTCGGGAATAAGTCCAATTCCTAATATGTCTGAGTACGAGTCAATACCAAGTCCAAATGCACACGAGTCCATGACAAGACCAAAACCATTAAAATATGGTCTCGAGACCGAGTTCAAGACCGAGTCCGAGTCTCGAGTACTACAACACTGCAAACAATAATTGTTGAGGGAGCAGTTTAAAATATAGTGCATATCAATAAATATTTGTAGTGACAGGATGGAAAAAAGGCCATGAGTAAAAAGAAGTCAGTGTGTTTTACCTCAAAGCATGTAGGCTGTTTCCAGCACAGCTTTTGAATCACCAGTGCCAAAACATTTTTTGCCCAATTTTACCTCACCCGAGTTGTGAATGTGCAAAAGAATGGCAAGAAAAAAAAGTCTTTCTAATTGTCCTTGTGTGATGGGCCAAAATTCAAACACAGGTCGATTCACAAGCAAATGAAGTCACATCTTTTAAATCTTTCCCTGCCAGCGCCAGCATTTTTGATTACTTTCACAAAAATGTCATGGCCCTCAGAATATAAAACCTCAGATGAACAACAACACATGACCTATTACACTGTGACATATTACCAAAATCATCACCCCTCCACCAACATGCTTGACTTTTTGTATGAGGTGTTTGTGCTGATATGCTCTTTTGGTTTTCACCAAACTTGGCGCTGTGCATTATCTCCACATCTCCACTTTGGTCTTGTCTGTCCAAAGGACATTGTTCTAGAAGTCTTATGGTTTGTTCAGATGCAACTAAGCCGTGCTGGCTGCCATGTTATTTTAGAGAGAAGATGCTTTCTCCTGCCATCCCTTCCAAAAATGCCATACTTGACCCATCTTTTTCTAATTGTACTGTCATGAACTTTAACATTTAACATGTTAACTGAGGCCTGTAGAGTGTGAGGTGTAGTTGTCTGCAATTTTTCTGAGCATTACACAGTCTGATCTTGGGGTGAATTTGCTGGGACGTCCACTCATGGGAAGATTGATGTCTGTTTTGAATGTCTTCCACTTGTGAATAATCTTCCTCACTGTAGAATGATGGACTTCAAATTGTTTGGAAATAGCCTTGTAACCCTTCGCAGATTGATGGCAGCAACAATTGCTTCTCTAAGATCATTGCTGATGTCTTTCCTCCTTGGCATTGTGTTAACACACACCTGAATGCTCCAGACCAGCAAACTGCCAAAAGTTCTGCTTTTATAGAGGTGATCACACTTGCTGGTGATCAGTTAATCAAAGGCATTTGATTAGCAATGCCTGACCATTACTTACCCTCTTAATTCCTATGTTAACAGTAAGGGTGTCCTAACTTTGTCACCCATGGCTTTTCTATTTTGGCTTTATTTTTGCTAAGTAATGACACAGTGTGATATGTCATGTGTTGTTGTTCATCTGAGGTTTTATTTTCCAAATTAAGACCTGCCAAGGACCAGATGATTTTTTTTTGATTATGTCCTGATACAGAAAACCATGGAATTCAATAGGGTGTCCTAACATTTTCACATGACTGTATATCAAAAGAAAGAACAGAGACTAAACAAAAAACCTAAACAAGCAAACAACATAAAAACATTTTATTCTAGCTTAATGCATTCTTTCTCATTCTTTTTTATTACACGACACCGTTTTCAACTAAAAACGGAAAACTTTTTATGCATTTCGGCCGTTAATTTACACAACTACAGCGTTTTGGGGCCTTAAAATGCAAACTTTTGAAAACAGATTTCAAAGTGCAAGTTTTAGAAAACAATACCGTTATCGTCTCCATGTAAAGTGCAAAAAGGTGAATCTGTGAAAACGGTGACGGCATACGTATTACATGCTTAGTCTATAGGCGTGCGTGTTTGGTGTGAGTGCCCTGTAAAAGAATGTTTATGTGCGCAGGCGTGTAGTCTTTCTTTAAAAAGTGACATCGCCAACTACTGGCCTGGCAGCAAAATAAAGCGTTTTTAGCCATTTTCACGGATCCATGTGAAGGGGGATTGTTTTGATAACGTTGTCATCTGTGCAAAGAAAAAGCTTTTCCGTTTTTAGTAGCCTACATTGTTGTTAGTTCAAAGAACAGCAAACCAATTACATTCGAAAGTCGTATAGACCTTATGCGCCAGAGAAACAGAACGAGCAGTTCATTCATAAATCCGTAAGATCTTACCTTCATGCTGTGGAAATACAAACCGGAAGACAGAACACAATGAGCGCTGTGTTGAAAAGGGGCGGGGCTACATAAGGTCTATAGTGTGTGGCATTCATTAACAGAATTCGTCCTTTACTGAATTAACATTTGACTTTTCACAACTTTCAGTGATGTCCGTCTTGTAACAAGTTTTGTGTAGGCCTACTTGACTTTCCAACTTATTAGTCATTCATTACTGACTGGTTGTTCATAAAATCAACGTGTCAGCAATACGCAAAAACACAGAAAGAGTTTTTTTTTAAAAATAATAAATTACATTTTCATAAAAACACTATTAGCATGACATATAATACAGATTCCACACACTGTAGACATACTGTATTATAAGGTAGGGCTACATTTTATAGCCATACACACTGTATACACAGCCTAAAGAGCCTTAAAAGTTTTCCGAAAAGTTTTAAAGTTAAAAGTTTATCAGAGATAAAGTTTAGCATGACAAGTCTGCTCTGACAGCGTTAATTTTTCAAGACCCATTTTAAATTCTGAGCCATTTTCAATCAAATTTGTGTAAAACTGCTGAATTTATATTTATACAATAAATCTGTTTAAGGCCCATGATCTGCTTTATGTTTTTAGATTAGACACTGTTCCATTGTTTTAATGTCCTTGGGGCCACTGAGTTGCTCCATACCAGTCCAAATCATTACTCAGAATGTCACTGCAGACCACACACACACACCACTTTCCATAGACATAATTATTTTTATACTGTACAAACTGTATATTCTATCCCCTAACCCTAAACGTACCCATCACTGAAAACTTTGTGCATTTTTACATTTCCAAAAAACATCACTTGGTATGATTTATAAGCTGTTTTCCTCATGGGGACCAAAAAATGTCCCCACAAGGAAAAGTATTTTGGATATTGCCATCTTTATGGGGATATTTTGTCCCCATAATGTAGGGTTTACCATGACACACACACATACACACACACGCACACACTGGTATTTTGAATAATTTTACCTTTTGTGTTATAAGTAATTTAGAAAATGTTTTTATTTCCATTGACGGGATAGTTCACCTGAAAATGAAAATTCTTCCATCATTTACTCACCCTCAAGTTGTTCCAAACCTGTATGAGTTTCTTTCATCTGTTGAACACAAAAGTTATTTTGAAGAAATTTGGTAACCAAACAGTTGACGGTAGCTATTGACTGCCATAGTATTTTTTTTCCATACTATGGAAGTCAATGGCATTATCATCCCGCACATGCTAATCTCATATATAAATATATTACAATTTAAAAGTAAATATGGATTGTTCTTAAAAGGGACATCTTCCCCCATTTTACCATAAATCGCTGGGCATCTGTGGCACAGTGACAACAATAGCAAATGCCAGTTACGTTGCTCAGATCACTATATGATTCTGCCTGAAGTAGATTCAAGGGTAATGCAGAAACAAATCTTTCAGAAGATTTGAAACAGCAGATATTAATTTTTTGTGGTTGGAACTACAACTTTCGACCTTTCTTGTTTGCATGACTTTAGGAATTGATCGTGCTCTTGGGCACATTAAGCAAGCTAACATGCAGTATAGGCCTACATATCTTTTATTCCATTTAAATATATATACATTTCGATCAATATATTTTAGCATGTCAACAATCAGTGTCATTTTTGATGAGTGCGCATAAGGGAACCCCATGGTGTGAAGGAGAGGGAACCTGTGATGAAAATGGAAAAATAGTCCTCAAATGATGGTTGCTACAGCAGCCTCTAAGGAGAAATTATGTTGTGGAGAAAGCTGCCGACTGAAACAACCGCATATAACCTACAGGAGTAAAATGTACACCAATACTGCATGTCAACATGATTACGTGCTTTTTGTTGTTTTTTTGTAAATTAACTATAAAAAATTGACATTAATTGTAATCTTGAATTGATTCATTAGCTGAAGTTATTACTCTACCTCCTGCATGTGACGTTATTAACGGCAGTCCTATATTAGGGGCTTTCGCACCGGGTAGTTATAGGAAATCAGTTATAGGAACTAGCCACCTGGGCAGTCAACTAGAACAAAATTTTCCCCTGGGGCCATTTTTCCTGGTTGCATTTGCACCGCCAGTAAGAACTCTGAAGTGACGTAAGCCGGCCGACAGCGACATCATTTAAGCGCGGCTTTTAACATGTCAACAACTGGAGGATGGAAGACACCATGATCGGTTGAGAAGTGCCTGGACTTCTGCGTCAGTCCATCACTGTTTTCCATGTTCATGGAGTAAGTATATACTGTGTATTTACATGTCTTTTTAAAAATGGCAGGTGCCGGTTTTTTGTATGGCATTCGTTTGGCCAATCAACGCACACTTGCAATCAGCGCCATTGCCTATTGTTCTAGGTTAGACCCTACTACGAAGTAGGATTTAATTTAGTCCCCCCAAAAGGCGTTCCTATAACTAAAATTGTTCCCAGTTCCTGCGATGCAAACACTCCAAAAAGCAGTACTTCTACCAATAGTTATAGGAACTATGAAAACGTTCCTCAGGTGCGAAAGTCCCTATTGAACCAACTTGGTTCAAATGACAGACGTGCAACCATGTTATTACAATTTCGAGAAACAGTCGCAATTTGCTAGTTAATTTCTCCAACGATGCATCATAAATTAAGCAGCAACTTACGTTGTTGGTGTGTACCAGCATGCTATGAATCAAAGTGAAATACTTAGTTATCAGCATACTTGACTATTTATATGAACTTGAGTTATATTACTGCGTGTTTCTTGGTGTGTGTGCGATGACAGTCAGGGTCACATAGAGTGCTACAGCTGTGTGTGGGGATGAATATGGGACGTTGGGGTAACAGGCAGAGGTTGGGGGTTGTAGGCTGAGGGAGTGCAAGCAGGGGAGGGACCGTGCGTCCTGTGCCAAAAACAACAGAGAAAGGGGACGGATGCTCCCGCTGGCTCTGCAGCCTGCACTCGAGGGAAGCTTAGCCACAACGTCCTCCCACCAACACTCCTAAACTCTGCAGCTGGGGGAAGAGAGGGAGAGATATAGAAAGAGAGAGATTGTGTTTAGGGGTCATGCACTGGTTGTCTGAGGTATTAAAATTTGTGTGACCCTTTCGATTCAAGTGGGGTACTTAGAGCCACAGACGGCTGAATATTTTTCGTTTTGTCAGCTTTAAGGCCTCACGTTACACTGACAATAAATTTTTCAGAGGTTTTTAGAAACAAGAGATCTCCAAAAAAATGTGTGGGAGCAACAACATCTCTCCTCTTGTCTGCACCATCACAATTTTTCCATCACACCAACTGTTCAATTCACCTACAAGCGTAGTTTTCCCAGGGAACCACTCCTGCCTGTCAGTACACAATCACTGGCCTGCTAAACAATGTTTTTCTTGGAAAGATCCGCAGACAGCCACAGTTTCTTTATTATGCACTGGCAGAAATGTGTGGTGAAAACTCACTTTAGCCCAAAGAATAATCTGAATTCATGATATTGGGCTGAATATCACGTTACCTCTCGTAGCTTCTAGCGGCTTGTTTGTTTAACTTTAATGAAGTGACTTAACGGCACGACTATGAAGTTCCCATCTCAGCCAGTGTGAGTTGCTCAAGGGAGACAGACGGATGGACAGAACGATGAAGACAGAGTGTGAGAGGGAGAAAAGCAAAGAGTTTGCGAGACAGGCAAATAGAGTTGGAGAAAGTCAAATAGCTCACGGAAGGCAGAGCGTGAGAGTAAGACGACTGCTTGAGAGATACAGACGGTGAGCGAGAGGAACAGGCAGCGTGAGAGAGAAAGTCTACAAGGAAAGAGGTGCAAAGTGAGCAGTGAGAACTCCGCCACCCTTCAGCCCTTCCCTGCGGGACGCTGAAAGCTACACCCCTCCTGAGTGATCTCCAGGCCACGGTTCCTGGAAACGCCACTTTGAACTTTTTAGTGCTGCCCTATAGAAGCTTTCTCCTGAGATATGTAGGGTTCTGCTCAATGATAAATAGAGACTACTACAGCCACTGTAGAAGAGTGTTGGTACGTGCCGATACATAAACTTGAAATAAGGCAGAAATATCCTCAAGCACAAATGGACATGACTCTATAGTTGTGTCCCGGGTGATATACAATACACTATGCACTTATAGTATGCACTATGTACTCAATTTTATAAGGCTATTTTGTCATCCAACATTAGAGCCTGATAGCCCCGGTTAATTAAGTGCATCATCAGGGTATTTGAAGTGCACTTTTTCTTTTTGTAATTTTTTAGTATGCACTACTCAGTACTCACTCACTACACACTACTCACTCTATTTATAGAATAGTGCATTAGTACGTGAAATGTCTGTAAAATAATTTGGCTCTAAGCTAATTTACGAAAATTGTAAAAAAACAAACAAAAATAAAAACTACTAAATAAAAGTGTTTTGTGTCCAAAAGAATAGTATTGTGAAAAGGGTATACCAAATGTTCCCTGATTATGTACTTTTTCCTGTAGATTTTTGAAGTGTGGATCGCTTTGGAGGTAGCCTGGATGCCAGCCGAACTTAGCCCCGCCCACAACATTTGAGGTCGGGAAGTTTGGTCTGGACTTGATCCGTTGTGGAGCAACTATGCTCGAACCAGAGCTGTTCGGTCCAATCAAATTGGCAGGGCGGGCTTTATACGATGATGGACAGATGATCAACAGTAACGTAATCATCCACGTCACCAAAGAGCACTTGGGTTGAATTTGTTCTAATCCTAAACGGAGAACTTGTTCATGTATGCATTCACCTTTACTATTTCTCTCAAAAATGATGATCGTGTTGGTAAGTACTCTGTGTATCCTGAAATTCTTTTTACAACACCGGCAAAGATCGTTTACACTCATCTTCTTCTTCCAGCATGCGTGCAGTTGAGTTCTGTTGACAACTATGGGTCGCTCAAGTAAACGTACGCCACTTACTCCGTTGCTCTGAGTGGTTGTAGGCCTATCCAATTGAGTGCAGAGGCATTTTCTTTCCTGGTTCGGTTGAAACACGCCCCATAATCACAGCCCAGTGGAGCAGTATCAGACTCATATTCTGACTAGAATCTGAGTATGACGACGTCAGGCTACTTTGGAGGAGGATTCGGTTCAGAACTACAAACACCAAAAAAGAACTACAAGTATGGTGGACGTGGAAGTATGCCACAAGAGGCGCACTAGTGGCTGACGCTAGAGGCTGTGTCTTTAGCGTCCTTGTTAGCGCGCCCACCTCCCACGCCGGAGACGCTTTGAGTGGGTCGAGTAGGACTGGTTACATATGAATGCCCTCTCAAGTCGTATTTACCACTGGGAAGCTCGGGGATTATTTTGATACCTGAGTTGGGCGGAAACAAAACTTTAATCATGGCGAAGGGGAAAACAATTACTGCTGTGACAGGTATGTTTTATTAGTTAAGTAGTGCATATTTACATATACAAATAATCATTTGAAGCATATTGTATGTTTTATACACAGTGAAATACCTGTATTTGACCGTAATACCAGAATCGTCAGCAAGCTGACTATAGATAGCCCTGTGATTGAACATTGTTGTCAATGAATAGGACACTAAATATTATTTT
Organism: Coreius guichenoti; assembly: GCA_039654105.1. Taxonomy (NCBI): domain Eukaryota; kingdom Metazoa; phylum Chordata; class Actinopteri; order Cypriniformes; family Gobionidae; genus Coreius; species Coreius guichenoti. The sequence goes on from CM077176.1 coordinate 22,179,469, forward strand.
TGTTTTAATAAGATTTGCACCATAAATAGGCGGGAATATAGTGTCCTCCATGATTCCTGTTCTTTCCGACAACAAAGCATTTGAATGCGACGAGCTCGTAATCATGACTTCAGAAGTTGGAGGAAGTATTTCCGACTAAAAGGGGTTTGAGTTTTATAGTTTGATATTTATGTATTGTTTTCTTTTCTGTATTATATTTCATTTGCAACCAAATTGTGAACTTTTATAAATATACAAAAAGCACAACAGCAAAACAAATACGTTTGACAACTATTAAATTCATCATTATGCAAAAAACATGAGCGTTCTCAGCACGAAAGACCCACGAATGATACAGGAAGAATTGTTTTAGTAGTATAAATTTAACCAAATACAATGTGGAGTGTGTATATGAGGGTGTTAACTGTGACAGGTTGATTGACAGAATGGTGTACGGTCCAATTTTATGATATGATAGTTTGTCCCAAAGCCTACTTTTCCGCTATACACTCAAAATTATCTACCTTTTCTTCTCAAAAAGAGTACACACTTTTAGGGCATACAAGTAGTCATATTGGGACGTAACGTGCATTTCGTCAGGGTGAGTGGCTATTTCCTATGGCACCTGAATATTTAATAATTTAGGCCCAGACAAAGGAATGGGGCCTTATGAAGACTGTAAATAGTTGATGTTGTTAATTAATTTAAGTTGTAGTTGTGTTTACTGTTCTGATTAGTTTTACATATGCTGTTTTGAGTTAAATTATGGTGTTTTATATTAAATCACCATCATAAAGATTAGTGTTCATTCTAACATACTAATTCTGAGAACGTGCTCGGTGCGTATGTTTAACTGGCTATTTTAGTTATGCAAGTATTTTGCAGCAACTAATGTTATTGCATCCTGTAGATTGAAAAAGTCTGATTGAGATAACTCCACTTTAAGAGGTTAATATGCAGATTCATTTATGAATTTCAGTGAACATAATAAGATGTTGTTTAATACTTACTTAACTGAGTATAACTTTGCAACCACTTATCTTGAAAAATCAAAAATCTATTTTTATACAAAAAACAGAATGAGGTCTTTGTCAAGCCTTTTTCAAAAAAAAGATTTAAGTACAAAAAATGTGTGCAAGTTTCTGTTTATATGTGCACTTATGCATGTGTGTGTGTGTGTTATAGCAGGTATTTGAATGTGCACCTGCAGTTCACGCCTATAACAGCCATCTGCTGGACATTAGAGAGGTGACGGCAGGTCGCTGTTTGTCTGTTCAGGATACGACTGACTCCCAGCACCGTACATGACGGGCTTGTGTTTAATGGTGGACTAGGGAGAGGCTGAATGATTCACTTAGACAACAATAAACTAAAGCCTGAATCATGCATATACAGTTATCCAAGAATAAAAAATATTTAGAAATTGTAGTATATCCAAATGACGATTATGGCTTATATATTTATTTTCAAAGAAAATAAAAAAAACTGAAGGAAACTGTTCTGATTAAAAAGGTCTATAATGTTTACTTGAAAAGCAAAATAGTGAGATAAGATTTAGACTACACCTTTTTGTTAATTATATGTCTAAATCTAAAGAAAAGAATTCAATTGTGTAAGAAAGGAAAAAAGTCTTAGGCCTGGTTTCACAGACAGGTTTTAGATTAAACCAAGATTAGGCCTCAGTTTAATTAAGACACCCCCCGCCAACCGCCAAATGCGGGTGGATTTCAGCAGTGGCGTGAAACACAGTCACTCCTACTAGCCACTTTGGTGGGTTAAAATTTATACATAATATTTTTCAAGTCTTTTAAAAAAAACATCTGAAATAATAAACTAAGTAAAATGTAGTGTTGTCAAAAATATAGATTTTTCAATACATATCGAAACTGAAATATCTGAAACGCTTCCAACACTCATTTTCCGCAGAATAGATACACGATACCAGCTGCGCTTTCTCACTCTCTCATCTCTCTGACCCACTTACAAAATGTTTTACGTATACAGCTAAACGTGTCTCCATGTGTACGGGGCCTTAGATAATATTAAAAATATCTATATGGCAGTTTTTCCCCATGGTATCGATGTCAAATTGGAAACTTTGGAAAACCACTAGACACAGTGGCTGGTGAGCAAAAAAGTTAATGTCAAGCAAAACAATGGCACTGACATACACTATATTGCCAAAAGTTTTGGGATGTCTGCCTTTACATGCACATGAACTTTAATGACATCCCATTCTTAATCCGTAGGGTTTAATATGGAGTTGGCCCACCCTTTGCAGCTATAACAGCTTCAACTCTTCTGGGAAGGCTTTCCACAAGGTTTAGGAGTGTGTTTACGGGAATTTTTGACCATTCTTCTAGAAGCGCATTTGTGAGGTCAGGCACTGATGTTGGACGAGAATGCCTGGCTCACAGTCTCCGCTCTAATTCATCCCAAAGGTGTTCTGTCGGGTTGAGGTCAGGACTCTGTGCAAGCCAGTCAAGTTCCTCCACACCAAACTCGCTCATCCATGTCTTTATGGACCTTGCTTTGTGCACTGGTTCTTAAGCTAATCTGAAGGCCACACAAAGTTTGGAGGTCTGTAGCTATTGACTCTGCAGAAAGTTGGTGACTTCTGCGCACTGTGCGCCTCAGCATGCGCTGACCCCACTCGGTGATTTTACATGGCCTACCACTTCGTGGCTGAGTTGTTGTTGTTCCCAATTGCTTCCACTTTGTTATAATACCACTAACAGTTGACTGTAGAATATTTAGTAGTGAGGAAATTTCACGAATGGACTTATTGCACAGGTTGCAACCTATCACGGTACCACGCTTGAATTCACTGAGCTCATGAGAGTGACCCATTCTTTCACAAATGTTTGTAGAAGCAGTCTGCATGCCTAGGTGCTTGATTTTATACCTGTGGCCATGGAAGTGATTGGAACACCTGAATTCAATGATTTGGAGGGGTGTCCCAATACTTTTGGCAATATATTAAAATATGTCAGTGCCATTGTTTTGTCTCAAGATGCACACCAGTAATGTTTTATTGCAAGTTGCTTTCAGTTAAAACAGCTCAGACATGCACTTTAGTCTAGGACTAGATTTAAGCCTCGTCTGTGAAACTGGGGGTTAACATCTTAGAATTTTGCCTCTCAAGTTTCACTATTTTTTACTGGAAAACAAGACAAAAAAATCTATTTCAAAATGTTCTTTTTGCAGTGTAAAACTTAATAAAGCACTAAAGATGGTGATATAGGTAACCTCATAACAAGGTTTCCCAGAATTTCCCAAATTCCCGAACACATGCACACTTAATCAGTGAAAATAAATAACCCTCCGTCAAATTTCCACTCTGATCTAGGATCAGATGGAGTGTACCAAAGGGTGTACTATGGGAAATCACCTCTAACATTTACAGTCAATTAATGAGTCATTAATAAAGTTGGTAAGCCTCGTCTCCCTCTGACCACATCCTTCAGTGCACTTCTCCATGCCTGTGTTCTCCATTATAGGCGGGGTTGGCAGACCTCAGCTGCTACAGCGTCAATGTGACTTGTCACAAGAGAATTCCCTTCATCTTCTCCATCTAAAGCACTCACCACACACGCCGCTACCTGGTAGAGCCCACTGTTTGAGTGGTCAAAACAACAAAAGCTGCTGTATGTCTTATATATACGGTAATGTATCAGTAAATTTCAACCGAGTGTGATAGCCAAGGGCAACAGTTATTTTTGAACTTCAGTCAGTAGAACTTTCTGCACTCAAAATCAACTCAGCGGCACCTCTGAAATGAACCACACAATGACATTTAAATTTCCAAGCATCTTCTGCCAGAGTGATGAGCCAGCAAACGATACGAGAGGACTACTTCCTGTCTCCACTAGTTTCCTCCAAATACTCAGTCATATTGTGATTGCTGTGTGGTTTAATGCTCAGAGAGGCAATTATGGAGAGAACGTCCCACTGGTCCAGGTTACCCCAAGTTCTCAGTAGCTCTGGGAGGGGAGAAGAGCAGAGATGATTTACACAGCTCATCCCTCAGACACCGCCAACAGTGAGTCACAAAATCTTTGCTCGTATGAGTCAGTGGAACAAGGTCGCCGCTCATCCAGACAAGCGAATGTGGAAAGCGACCAGCAAGAGAAACAAACTGACTGATTTAAAGAAACATTGTTCCAGCTGATTGAGCAAGTTGTCCTCTGATAACTATCCATAAAACATTTTCCATCTGAACAGGGCGTGTTTATGTTTATCTATGATAAAATGGGGGAAATGCTAAAATGTTAGTGAGATGTAGGGAACAAAGTCCAATAGTCGGAAAATCCCATTCATTTTCTCTATAGAGTAATTGCTTTTTAATGATAATGTGCAAACCTTTCATACCATGAAAGATGGCATAAAAGTGAAGATATATACTAGAAGCCAAGAGTCAGTGTGATTGCTTTATATAACTAATCACTGATGACATCATTAATAAAAACACAAGAGATGGGAATGCTTTGCAACATGCCACAATTTGCAACTAGAGGCTAAAGTTTGAGAACAAACTTTGATGTTGGCTTGAGAAGCCTGAATCTCGAGCTGAGACTCAAACTCAGGTCGCCTTGTGCAGAGCTGCGGCATGTCATTCTTATCAGTTATTTTGTCTATGGGGCATTATATTTCTGTCATGACAACTCCTTGAGTGTTTGGCATGATAATGGATGTGACAATGTTGATTGTTGAAAGTGGACTTCAAAGATTTATTAGAGCCAATGTGGGATTTTTTGGGAGAATTTTATTTTTACAATCTCTCATACAAGAATAGGTTCACACTTGTTCCTTGTTTTCCCCCCCAAATAAACCTATTTTTGTGCTTCAAATCAGTCACTTAAAACTCTGTGTTTTTTTTAATGGAAAATAATGGATTTTTTTTGTCCAAGAACCAAGGTCGCTCAAAAAGTGTGATAATACATTTAAAATATGTATTTAATTTTAATGTATTTCATTTTATTTTGTAATGTGTATTTCTTGGATAAAAATATTTACAATACTTAATCAAACATGTTATTTTATTCTCAAATAATACAAGAACTTTCATCACCAGGTTTAATAGTAATCACAGATTTTGTCTAAGTGCAAGTAAATGATATGACACATCTTGTTGGATCCAGCGTGCTTTTTGTGAACTGGACAAAATCTAGTCCCGCCCTAAATATTGCAACTACTGTTTCATGCCACCCTTACTGTTTTTGACACCTTAAGAGAGATAAGAAATGCATGAATTAGAAAATAAATTGTTGGACATGCTTAATGTAAAAGATGAAAGAGCTATTAAGCAGCAAAAATGAACTCAATGTGGTACTCGTGCTGACTGACACACACCCAAAGCTGCCTCAGACATCATGCAATCCCTTATTCAGTTCTCTTTAGCAGCTTATTGTACTTGAACTGTCAAATGTCTTAAGTGAACTTAACAGTTGTGAAAGAAACCGCGTGTGCAACAGTGTATTGGAGCCATGCAGCTCTTAAAGTGACAGCAGCCTAATATACTCCTGTTGTCTGTGTCCTTCATTTTAATCAAACAACAAAAGAAAAAAAAAGAGAATCACCCACTGCTCTTGGCTGAATAACTGTATTAGCTTTAATAAAGAACAAACTATATTTACTCCATACAGTGAAGTATAGTTTAAATATAGTACTATACAGTGTTTTATTTTACATTTGATTATTAAATTTCTGTATTATTTCTTACTTGAAAGCTACTGTTAAAAAGACTAAAACCTTGATGTCTTAATGAGTTTTAAAAACAAAAACTACAATGAAGACATTTTATGGATGTGCTTGGATGACCAGGATAGTCTATAGATCAAGGAAAAGGCAAGCCTCGCATTTGTTTTCTTATCTGTAATTATTGTACTTTCTTCCTTATTCACATCATCAGTCACAAAATTATTAGAGGCTATTCAGAGAGTAAAGGGAGAAGTCACATTTCTTTTACATGGGTTATAAATCAGGAAGTTAATAAATTGTGTGTTAAACGACTTCTTGCCCTCAGCATATATCATGGGAATGAACCAAATGAAGCCCTATATACCCAGAGGACAAAGGAATGCTTCTGTTCATAACCATGATTTGTGAATGGTTCACAAGCTGTCAGCTTCAGAGACACAAAGTGGAAGATGGGAGAAAGGGGGCAGCAGGGGTTGAGTTATATATAGGGAACAGCGCCCTCTAGGATCCTGACAGAGACAGCATTCAGATATTTCACTTGTCACATGGGGCCCATTTCTGAAAGGAGAAAGGATATGTCCAGTAGTGTATTGCTGTTATGTCATGCCTCTTAAAGGGACAGTTCACCCGAAAATGAAAATTCTGTCATCATTTACTCACCAAGTTGTTCCGAACCTGTATGGATTTCTTAGATATTTTGAAGAAGATGGGTAACCAAACAGTTGATAGGCCCCACTGACTTCCATTGTATAGACATTTTCATTTTTGGGTGAACTATCCCTTTAAATGAATGAATGATGGGGTTCTTTTTATAAATTAGGCTATATCAGTAAGGTTATGGAGTGGTGCAGGTATGACGTCACTTTGTAGGCCAACCGGCAGTTAACATCGCACTGGTTCACTCGAGAAAAACCCAATAGGATTTTCCCATAGGCTTTTGGATTATCGCAACAAACAAGCTCTGTGATCAACAAAAGTTTATGATACTTAGACGTTTTGTCCATCAAGATAATTATATCAGATGAACACAACTTTTATTAATTTTGAAGCCTAAATGCAGTCGCCAGAAGTAAAAAGCTAAAGGTAAACAAACAGACTACACCACGGTCGCTCGACTTAACCATCACTAAGCTTCCCACAACTCTTTCAGTTTTTATCTCAAAACATTTCCCCAGAACGTTTGAGTTAAACTAGTTTATAAGAGCACAATTATTGAGGCTGTAAAAGCGGACTGAGTTTACCTGTTCAGCATGATGACGTTTAATGTCCCGGACAGCCTCTGTAGTCCCATTTAGCCACTTGTTAACAACCGCCTTGTTAACAAGACAGTAACAGCTTTAAAAAAAATCACAAGCCAGGTAATACTGATGTATTTTATGTCGTGGAATAAAACGTGAAAGTGTCTTGAGCTTGTGTTCACCACAGACCTTATTTCAGCCATTTAACCAAAACCCCATTCAAAAAACCCATTGACTTCGGGGCGCCAGAACCGGAAGTGCTAAAATGCTCTACAAAATTATGTCATACCTGCACCACTCTATTGCCTTTGTAGGCCATTGCTAAATTTGAACACTCTTTAACTGAGAAATTGTCTGTTCTAGTATTAGAATTAAGGTCTCATGGGCAGAAAAACAACACATTTTGTTTCAAAATATTTATTTGCATGTAGCTATTCAGTATATATTTTATGCTTCGATTCAGTTGGGCCTAATTACTTGATGCTCTTGGCAGGAGGGAAAGGGGTCAAAACAAAAGGTAAAATCACATATTCCTTTGTTTTTATAAAATAGGTTTCAACAGGGTTTTCAAACGTGTCAGTAATTATAAAAGTTCGATAAGTCGAAGAATCCAGAACGTAACAACAGTAGGCCTACGCTGGAGCGCTTTCCATTGCGATTAGGTAAGGTAATGTAGCAGACGTTAAAAAGTTGTCTGCCCTGGAAGTCATTATGTAATTCGAACACGGCCTGTAAATATCTGTAGATTTACATCTTCTTCTGTAATCCCTGATTGCTTTCTTCTGCTGTTAGGCACTTCGTGCTCCACTCGGGTGCTGACACGTTTCACCAGCAGATGTCGCTGTTGTATTGTAAATTCCGAATATTAGCAGCTATTCACAAGGTCATTGACCGGCATGCTTGTCCTTAGTTATTAACTAACAGCATTTGGGTTTCCATCTGTGACTGCAATGTTTGTGCTTTTTGGCATTCAGTAGTTAGAGCGATTTTGCAAGGTGCTTTGAACACAGCCTGGCCTATTGGAACAGTGTTTAAAATGAGTCTTTCTGGGAAAACCTGGATGCAGATCCGAAGGTTGGAAGCTTTATGGTAGTGAGGTGCTCCTGTTGTGCGTAGCATGCTTCACTGGAACTTCCTGACAGGCCAGAGAAAACAGTCAGTGTGATCATTTCCTCTCTCGCGGGCTCTCACTTTCTCCCTCCCACATACACACATAAAGAGTTTGCCTATGCTGCTTATTTTTAACCCTATGAAGTCTAGCTATTGTATAATATTTAATACACACATTTCTAAGGCATCTAAATTACAGGCATGCCCTTACGAAAATTAACCATGGTTTTATTATAGTAAAAGTGTAGTAACCATGGTTTTTTGGCTAATTGATTACCATAACCACAGTTTTACCACAAATACCATGGTTAAACTATGGCTAGAGTAGCAAAGCCATGGTTAATTTGTGGTTACCATGGTTTAACTATAATATCCATGGTTTTTTGGTTTTATTTGTAGTAAAACCATGGTTCATTTTCGTAAGGGTGATGTTGTACACAGTCTACTTACTATATGCCTTCTGTCGTCTGATTGATAGTGTGTACTTTTTTGTAAGTAAAATGTCTTTTAGTATAGGCTATCTAATTTAATTGGGAAAAAAAAAAAAAAAAGATCATTGTATTTGGCCCCAACTAAGACATATAGAGATATAGAGTGACTACTGCTATTTATATGCAGTTTATGTAAGTAGACTGCTATATTGTAAGATCTCATTGATTTCCATTACAAGCTATCAAAATTTCAACTTAAAGCAATCTTTCAGCAACTTCACTAAACTGCATATTTTTGCTCAATTTGGGCAAACGATTATTCTGACTACTATATACCATGCTTTACGAGGTTAACATTAAAATACCTAATACCTAACCTTTTAACCTTTCGAGGGTTTGACATATATTGAATTCTTCTGTATTGCAAACTAACACCACCACACCTGAGTCTTCATACAGTTAAAGAATGTCTGGAATGTAATTTATCCATGATTGTGTCCCTCAGCAAACCAGGAATAAAGTTGACTCGCTTACCAAAAATGCTTAATATTAACGTTATATATATATATATATGTGTGCAACAAAAACAAATCCTTTAGAATGGTCGTATTCCAGGATTTATTTTTATAACTTTAACTGAAAGTTAGCTCCTATCTCATGAAAGACAAATAATCATGACCCAACTTAAATTAAGTAATTCTACCAAAGACTTTAGATATGAAAAGATGGTGCACTCATATTACTATGAATAGGAGAAAGTGCAATGCGCAATATGGAATAAGTCCCACCTTCTAAATAAAAGAGCCAATTGGCAATTGGTAAAGTCATTGCAGTTGCCTTTAGAAGCTCCAGTTTCTATAGAATGAGTCAGTGTTCTGAGTGCACACTTGTGACTGCACATGTGCATTGGCAAGTCCAGCCTGAAAAAGGATTTTTTTTGTCATGATTTGAGCATTTAAAAAACAAAATTTATGAGACAGTTGTTGTCAGATTTCTAATATGAAATTTTATCATAAGCTTGGTGAAAAGCTTTAGATAATTTATTGTTTCCCCATTCAAAGAGATATGAGCTGCACTTGCATGACTGAAATAACTTCCCGAGAGGCGTTTCAAAGATGGCCGCTAGGTGAAATAACTTGTTGTCATTAAAGGGTTAGTTCACCCAAAAATGAAAATTCTTTCATTAATTACACACCCTCATATCGTTCCAAACCTGTGAGACTTTTGTTAATCTTTGGAACACTAATGAAGATCTTTTTGATGAAATCTGAGAGATTTCTGTCCTTCCATTGACAGCTGCACAACTGAAACCTTTACGCTTCAAAAAGTTCATAAAGAGATCGTAAAACTAATCTATATGAATTGGGGGGTTTAGTCCAAAATTTTTGAAGCGCCACGATCGCTTTAAATGATGAACAGACTGAATTTAGGCTTTTATTCACATGAACATTCATCAACTCACATATCAGTTATGGTAAACGGAAGCTCAAGCATGTTCGCTTGACATGCGTGAACCAGTGAGGTTCATTCTCGTGTTACACAGCATGTTTGAGCTTCAGCAAGAGCCAATGAGGTTCATTATCGTGTGTTACGCAGCACGTTTGAGCTTCCGCAAGAACGTTTGAGCTTCCGCAAGAGCCAGAGGTTCATTCTCGTGTTACGCAGCACGTTTGAGCTTCCTCAAGAGCCAATGAGGTTCATTATCGTGTGTTACGCAGCACGTTTGAGCTTCAGCAAGAGCCAATGAGGTTCATTATCGTGTGTTACGCAGCACGTTTGAGCTTCCGCAAGAACCAATGAGGTTCATTATCGTGTGTTACGCAGCATGTTTGAGCTTCCGCAAGAACCAATGAGGTTATTCTCGTGTTACGCAGCACGTTTGAGCTTCAGCAAGAGCCAATGAGGTTCATTATCGTGTGTTACGCAGCACGTTTGAGCTTCCGCAAGAACCAATGAGGTTCATTATCGTGTGTTACGCAGCACGTTTGAGCTTCAGCAAGAGCCAATGAGGTTCATTATCGTGTGTTACGCAGCACGTTTGAGCTTCCGCAAGAACCAATGAGGTTCATTATCGTGTGTTACGCAGCATGTTTGAGCTTCCGCAAGAACCAATGAGGTTATTCTCGTGTTACGCAGCACGTTTGAGCTTCAGCAAGAGCCAATGAGGTTCATTATCGTGTGTTACGCAGCACGTTTGAGCTTCCGCAAGAACCAATGAGGTTCATTATCGTGTGTTACGCAGCATGTTTGAGCTTCCGCAAGAACCAATGAGGTTATTCTCGTGTTACGCAGCACGTTTGAGCTTCCGCAAGAACCATTGAGGTTATTCTCGTGTTACGCAGCACGTTTGAGCTTCAGCAAGAACCAATGAGGTTCATTCTTGTCGTGTTACGCAGCACGTTTTGAGCTTCAGCAAGAACCAATGAGGTTCATTATCGTGTGTTACGCAGCATGTTTGAGCTTCCGTAAGAGCCAATGAGGTTATTCTCGTGTTACGCAGCACATTTGAGCTTCCGCAAGAACCAATGAGGTTATTCTCGTGTTACGCAGCATGTTTGAGCTTCAGCAAGAACCAATGAGGTTCATTCTCGTCGTGTTACGCAGCACGTTTTGAGCTTCAGCAAGAACCAATGAGGTTCATTATCGTGTGTTACGCAGCATGTTTGAGCTTCCGTAAGAGCCAATGAGGTTCTGTTCATTCTCGTGTTAGGCAGGACGTTTGAGCTTCCGCTAGAACGTTTGAGCTTCTGCAAGAGCCAGAGGTTCATTCTCGTGTTACGCAGCACATTTGAGCTTCCGCAAGAGCCAATGAGGTTCAGTTAATTCTCGTGTGTTACGCAGCACGTTTGAGCTTTCGCAAGAGCCAGAGGTTCCTTCTCGTGTGTTATGCAGCACGTTTGAGCTTCCGCAAGAACGTTTGAGCTTCCTCAAGAGCCAATGAAGTTCAGTTCATTCTCGTGTTACGCAGCACGTTTGAGCTTCCGCAAGAACCAATGAGGTTCATTCTCGTGTGTTACGCAGCACATTTGAGCTTCCACAAGAGCCAATGAAGTTCAGTTAATTCTCGTGTGTTACGCAGCACGTTTGAGCTTTCGCAAGAGCCAGAGGTTCCTTCTCGTGTGTTATGCAGCACGTTTGAGCTTCCGCAAGAACGTTTGAGCTTCCTCAAGAGCCAATGAAGTTCAGTTCATTCTCGTGTTACGCAGCACGTTTGAGCTTCCGCAAGAACCAATGAGGTTCATTCTCGTGTGTTATGCAGCACGTTTGAGCTTCCGCAAGAACGTTTGAGCTTCCTCAAGAGCCATTGAAGTTCAGTTCATTCTCGTGTTACGCAGTACGTTTGAGCTTCCGCAAGAACGTTTGAGCTTCCGCAAGAGCCAGAGGTTCATTCTTGTGTTACGCATCACGTTTGAGCTTTCGCAAGAGCCAGTGAGGTTCAGTTCATTCTCGCGTTACGCATCACGTTTGAGTTTCCGCAAGAACCAATGAGGTTCCCTCTCGTGTGTTACGCATCACGTTTGAGTTTCCGCAAGAGCAATGAGGTTCCCTCTCGTGTGTTACGCAGCACGTTTGAGCTTCCGCAAGAGCCAATGAGGTTCCCTCTCGTTTGTTACGCAGCATGTTTGAGCTTCCGCAAGAACCAATGAGGTTCATTCTCGTGTGATACGCAGGATGTTTGAGCTTCCGCAAGAGCCAATGAGGTTCATTCTCGTGTGATACGCAGCACGTTTGAGCTTCCGCAAGAGCCAATGAGGTTCCCTCTCGTGTGTTACGCAGCATGTTTGAGCTTCCGCAAGAGCCAATGAGGTTCATTCTCGTGTGATACGCAGCACGTTTGAGCTTCCGCAAGAGCCAATGAGGTTCCCTCTCGTGTGTTACGCAGCATGTTTGAGCTTCCGCAAGAACCAATGAGGTTCATTCTCGTGTGATACGCAGGATGTTTGAGTTTCCGCAAGAACCACTGAGGTTAGTCTCGTGTTACGCAGCACGTTTTGAGCTTCAGCAAGAACCAATGAGGTTCATTCTTATGTGTTACGCAGGACGTTTGAGCTTCAGCAAGAAGTTTGTTTTCAAGCAGGTTCGGATGAGCTTCTGTTTCTGTCCGCTGATCAATGTTTATATGTGAATAAAAGCCTAAATTCAATCTGTTCATCATATAAAGCGATCATGTCCCTTCAGAAAATTTGGACTAAACCACTCAATTCATTTGGATTAGTTTTTAGATCTCTTTATTAACTTTTTGAATCGTCAAAGTGTCTATGGAGGGACAGAAAGCTCTCCGATTTCATCAAAAAGATCTTCATTTGTGTTCCGAAGATGAACAAAAGTCTTACAGGTTTGGAACATCATGAGGGTGAGTAAATGATGACAGAATTTTCATTTTTGGGTGAACTGTCCCTTTAAGGGACTTTGTACAAACCAAATCTACACTTTTACATTTTCAATAATAGCAAAATAGATCTCACAGTCCCTAGATAGTTCCCCCACACACTGCCTTCACCTTCTCGCCCATGTCCACAGAATGATGCAGGGACAGATCCCTTTCCAGAAACAGTCTTTTCTGTTCACTGCTGGCGAGTCTGCAGGTGAGCCAGGTGGAGAGGGTGCAGCCCAAGACGCCCAGGCTGGCCAGGCAGAGGAAGGCCAGGTGCAGATAGTACAGGCTGTTCGTCCGTTTCACCATCGCACGCACAAACTGGATGTTGAGAATTCCCCCGATTAGTCCACAGATGCAACAGGCTGAAAACAGGATCATCTGTGATGTGAGGCGGAACAAAACAAGTATGAGATAACAGTAATTACATAGCATTATAAAAGTTTCGCATTACACGATAGTATCATAAGAGTGATAAAGCAGGGATTACAGACAATTTACAAGCTGATGTCGATGGCTTACAGTGGTTGTTATCTCTGTGAATGTGTGTATAGATTAGATATGAAGTATTTATATTGTTGCGCATTGTCACTATCCTCTTACAGTTGGTCCAGTTCTCTTCTTCGCACACAGTATCCCACATAGTCCACAGACAAGAAACTGAAAAACAGGGATCTGTTACTGAGTTTACTATGTCAGATTCTAGTACAATTTCATATTACACATTCTGGATATCATATTTTAGTTGCCCATTGGAAATTGTAAAGGTAAAAATCACTCTAATTAACTCCATACTTAAAAATAAGAATAATTACACAATTTAAAATGTAAATATAATATAATATAATATAATAATAAACCTTGTTTAAACCCTGCAGTCAATAATTTATCTCTTAAAACCATTTTTGATCATGAAAATGACATTGATTTTTTTACCTGTGAAAATAATTTCTTCATGCCTTCAGTTTACTTTGTAGAACAAAACATCAAAGTATCAATAAGTTATGTTTACCACAGGCTTTATTTTACTTTTATAATTTTAAAAACATTATAAAACCATAGGAAAATCTCAAGGGAACCGGGCCGAATTATTCTTCTGGGTTCTGACGTCATCCCTGCACGACTATGGTGTTGACTGATGAATTTGCACATGGTTTTCTATATTAAAAACACCACATAGACATATAAACAACATTTTCACCACAGGGGGTCTAATGTAATGGAGTACTAATGTAAATGATTATAACTGAATAACTGATTAACATTAAGTGAACAAATAATAATAAATACAACAGTATTTGACAGAAATATATACAATAATATAATATATCAATTAATTAATATAATACCTTATTTAAGACAGAGTTCATGTGAATGATAATAATTGAATAACTGATTAACAATAATTGAACAAATAATAAATTCAGCAAAGTATTTAACAGAAAAATATAATAAAATAATATCCATCCATCCATCCATCCAGCAAATTGCTTGTCCTATAGGGTTGCGGATAATAATAGAATAGAATAGAATAGAATAGAATAGAATGTGTTGACATGGAGTACTTCAAAACAATACTAATATCAGGTTTAAGAGAAAAAGTGGTAGAAATCACTTTAATTGAGTAAAAATCAGCACACAAGATAAGAATTCACCATTTTATCTGCAGTTTACACATTCATATATGTAACATTTGTAAATAAAAAAAAAAAAGTATATCATTATTATATATATATATATATATATTTTTTTTTTTTTTTTTTTCATTTTATTATTCAGATTTAAGTCCATTTTATTATTCAGATTCAAATATAGTCATATATTAAACTCATGCAGAAGATAAATGAACATAAATGATCTCTAACTTACACACGTGCCGCTCCATACCGGTGTAGAAAAGGAGTTTTGGTTCTTCTGTGGCCACAGGGATTGTGTGATCCCCAGCACACCCAGAGAGATGCAGGACACCCCGAGTCCCATATGAAAGACAGAGAGGACCAGCAAACTCCAAACAAGTGCTCGCTTGGTGCACATGTTCCTCCAGGCATCATTCCTCAGACTGTGAGAAAGAGTCAGAGGGAGAAAATCCCTCTCTCACCTCGCCAGCCAGCTATTACAGATCTTCAGCTACACATTCCAGCTTTAAGAAAAAACTGAACTGTTTAGTTTTAAGTTTCATGTGTCAGTTTTGAATATTTTTTTTTTTAAATTATAAATATATTTTCTCAATAAATAAGCAAAAATCTCCTAAAATAAGCAAATGCAAAAATTAATCTGTGTGCTGCTCCTGCTTTTCACTGCATATAAATGCATGTTTCTCTGATTTCAGAACTCTTATAAGCAGTTGGACATGTTGGTCACATGACTACCTGATATTTAACACACAAACATTAAAGACACACAGCCTACTTCCCTGAAGACTTATTATTAAAGCTGAGTACTTAAAGGGATAGTTCACCCAAAAATGAAAATTCTGTCATTAATTACTCACCCTCATTGTCGTTCCAAACCCATAAGACTATCGTTTGTTCTGAGAGATTTCTATCCCTCCATTGGCATTCTATGGATCTACCACTTTCAAGCCCCAGAAAGGTAGTAAAGACATCATTAAAGTGATCAATGTGACTCCAGTGGTTTAACCTCAGTTTTATGAAGCGATGCGAGTGCTTTGTTTGCTCAAAAAAACTTAATTTACCACTTTATTTACAAAATATTAATCTCCAATGTGCATTCACGCAACAACGTCTGCTCTCGCTTCAACACAACACGCATGCGTCGTGGTACTCAAGTGAGATAAAAATGTTGTAAATAAAGTGATAAATTATGTTTTTTTGCGCAAACAAAGCACTCGCATCATTTCATAAAGTTGAGGTTAATCCACTTGGATCACATGGATTACTTTAATGATGTCTTTTCTGGGGCTTGAAAATGGTAGTTGCGTAGACTGTCAATGGAGGTATAGATCTTCAAAAAGATCTTCATTTGTGTTCCGAAGATGAACGAAAGTCTTATGGGTTTGGAATGACATGAGGTTGAATAATTAATGACAGAATTTTCATTTTTGGTATCAAAGAGATTGTTCATCCATCCAAAAATTTGAATTCTGTCATTAATTACTCAACCTCATGTCATTCCAAACCTGAACTGACATTTTTACTTCTGTGGAACCCACAATAAGGTATTTTGAACAACTGTTTTTGCCCATACAATGAAAGCATCAAAACATCATTTTTTGGTTAAATATTTGAATAATTCAGTAACCTTCTTTTGCCAATCTTTACCTTCCTAGTCCCTTAATAGCAACATAACTGCAGGACATGACTTCCTCACTGTTTCTATCTGACAAATTTAGTATAAATGTAGTTTAACAAATGTATTATGACAGCCATGACTCCGAAATAGCTCGGTGAGGGGTGACAGGGATATATTTTTATCTTTAATCATTACATAAACTCCAGATACATGGCCCACTATCTACGCTGATGTGCTCAGATGCCCCTCAGTGAGTGTAACACTGCTCGGCCACCCTCTGCATGTGATCCGGTGAAAGGGTCCTGCGATAAAGGCAGTCACATCCCATTAATCTCAGTTCGATGTGCCTCAGTGCTCATGAAAAAAGGGGCTCTGACACTGCCGAGTATGGCCGCTCTGTGCTAATCTACCTCCAGGCACTTCTCACTCACTCTCTGAGATCTGCAGCACAGGATGAGATCTCTCCGCCTGAAAACCTTCATTAAAAATGTGTTAAATTGTTATTTTAAGACTAAGCATGCAAGTTAAAAAGGTAGCTGGCTAAATTATACAATGCAGTTCTATTATAAAACAAAATACACTCTCATTCAGTGTTATTAATATAACTTTTTAAATAACCGCATCATAAAAACATTTTAATTTTGCTTTATGGTGACCTGCTAGCCACGTTTCAGGAAGGAAACAACAACTGCACTACACCGGAGGTCACTGTGTTGAAGCAGTGCAATGTGAAGCCTGCTGTTTTCCCTGTTTGTGCCTCTGAAGTGTGAAGCCAGTATGTTTTCCGGTCATTACTCTTGTTTTTCCTCATTAACATGTGGTTTCACAGGCACGGTGGTGCCCTGCAAGTTCTAATCTGGGTGGACATACAGCACATCTTGCCCACACAATACTTAGCATGGAGAGTAAACTCTCATCTTAGCTCTTTCATGCATGAATTATGGCAACCTCAGTAAGGATATTTTTTCTTATGTGTTTTTATTGCTCTTAGGGCATGAAAAACAAGATTTGCACATATTTTTCAAAGAGATTTTCAGTCATCCATTTGAGTGTTACACATTTTTGGTTTTAACTGATATATTGAAAGAGATATTGTATTAAACATAATACAGTTATAACACAGCAATAATGTGTGTATTTAACAAACCATTGAATAAAATGATATAAAATCATGTAAAATATATACTAAAAATATAATACAGCTTCAATTATTGCAAACGCAAATGAGTTTGTTTGTTCCCGTTCAACCAGCAGACGAAGAACTTCATGCAAGTTGAACTTTGCGGGTCTTTGATATCAGAACATGAGGATGTGATTCCATCAAAGATCTGGTGGAGGTACAAAACTGTGGAAACCCAACTCAGACTATGTAGAAAATGCTTATGCTTCCTTGGGTCTATCAGAGTATGTTGATTTACTCTTATTAGCTTATTAATTCTGATTATGTTCAAAATGGACACATTTCTACAGTAGCTCTCCTCTAAGAAAACCTCAGACTGAAATCTACATTGATCTATTGATGTTTTCAGACTGTGGAAAAACTCGCAATCAGGTGTTTTCAATCTCATCTGAAATGAGCAGTGTTAGGAGTAATGAATTACAAGTAACATGCATAATGTAATCAGATTACTTTTCTGATGTAACAAGTAAAGTAACGTGTTACTGAGTATGTTGTTATGGGAAGAAGGAGACGGGAACCAGCGAACATTTAAAAGGCTTTAATCAAATAAACAAATAAAATGAAAGTAAAATGCAGGCAGCCCCTCACGGACTACTGCCGCGCACACACATAACAAAACGTAAACAAAACACAACGTCCAGGCCTGGTCCTCTCTCGTCCTTCACTGTCGTCGCTCCTCCTTTTATACGCCCAAGCTCCTCCGTGAGACACTCGCCCCGTTCTCACGGTCCCTCTGCCTCGTCCTGCTTGCCACATGACGCATTACAAGTAACATGAATCAGATTACTTTTCTGATGTAACAAGTAAAGCATCACAAGTAACATGCATAACGTAATAAGATCACTTAGATTACATGTCTGTTTTTGACAGAAAATCTTGAATGTTAGGTTGACTTTTCTACCATGTAATCTCAGAGTATCAATTACTTCGAACATAAACAATTAGTCTCGCCACAAAAACTCTTAAGGACAACCAAGAAATCCCATGAATACACTCTATAATAGGGTTGTTTTTGGTTGGAAAGTATAATGAAAAGTTTTCAGCCATAATATGATGATCTTTTAATTTTGATTCTCAGGGAGAACTGTAAACTCTTAATGGAGCTTATTGGATTACTTGTGCTTACAAAATAACATTCATCTTAGCATTTACGTCTAAATAATGAACACCTAACTAGACAAAACTCTTTAAAAGACTTTTATTCTACCCCATTTCATTGTAGGTAATGATCTTAATTCTTAAAGCTGAATTGGCTTTGCTCTATTGCTCAATGGATGCCAAAGGTGAGCTGCTTGTAGAATGGAACAAACCAGTCCTTGCAAATTTCTTAGCTGCTTTGTGAGGTAAGACGTACCATTTCCTTGCATACCAGACAATATGATGTAACTCCATACAATATGAAAACAACAGCTAAGTCTTCTCACCAAAAGTTCAAAATAGCAGTTAATGATGTTTTGGCGAGGCATAGTAAGGTAGTTTCTAGTATGTTACTGGATGTTTTCCATTGCTCTTGCGCTAAAAAAGCTCTATTATCCCCAGTTTATCAAGCCTTAATCGGGCCTCCCACTCTTTTAATAGACCTGCTGACGTAAAATTGCATAGAACCAAATGTTAAAGGAAGAAAAAAAAGAGTAAATTCAGAACATCATTGAGGTTTTTGACACAATGTTGATATCCTAATATATTATTACGAGTCAGTGTTGGGGGTAACACATTACAAGTAACGCAAGTTACGTAATCAGATTACATTTTCAAGTAACTAGTAAAGTAACATTTTAAATTTACAACAAAATATCAAGCAAGTTACTTTGTTTTCCCCCGACTGACACTGTCCTGTCTCCATGTTGAGAGAAATCGGGAGTAAGTGCAGAGTTGCCGTGTGCGCTGTATAAGCATGATGGATATTGTAATTCTAGACTAAATGTGAGCATACATTTACTCATCTCACTTTCACAAAAACATTCACTATCCCTCAAAATAAAATAAAAACAGTCAAACGTGAACTTAGAATATTATGCAAACCTGCAATAATTAAATATGTTAAATAATATACATATACTTTATGCATTTAATCTCACTTTATTAAAGTGTTAGATCGGATGGACCCTTAAACCCTTCAAAAGGAATAGTTTACCCAAAAATGAAAATTCTGTCATCATTTACTCACCCGCAAGTTGTTCCAAACCTGTATGAATTTCTTTCTTCTGCTGAACACAAAAGATATTTTGAAGAACGTTGGTAACCAAACAGTTGATGGGCCCCATTGACTTCCATAGTATGGGAAAAAAAATACTACTATGGAAGTCAATGGGGCCCATAACATTTTTGGTTACCAACATTCTTCAAAATATGTTAAATACTTTTGTGTTCAGCAGAATTTTAATGGTCCCTTTTGAACATTCTGGTGGCTATAAGTAACGTTGCACCTACATGTCTACATGTAATACTCTAATGAGAGTTAGTTGACATGTAGTTGCAAAGTTACTTATAGTCACCAGAATGTTCAAAAGGGACCATCAAAATAAAGTGTTACAGAGGAAAGAAATTCATACAGGTTTGGAACAACTTGAAAGAGTAAATTAGGACAGAATTTTAATTTTTGGGTGAACTAGGGATAGCAAAGTCTTTGCTGCTGACCTTCGATAATCCAATTCAACCCCAAAAATGACTTTAGATACACATCACATTTGTGTTTCATTCTTTTGTTTTTATTTCTGAAGTAAGAGTGTTAAACATTCTTCAACTGCATCCTATTATTCTGCAATCCAGAATGGCAGCACAGCTGAAAGGTTTGTTTGAGCTGCGCCCTTTAATGTACAGGCATGAATTTGCATTTCCTTCAGCCTGAGGTTTATTCATTTCACTTTTGGTGTGAAAAGGGCCTTTACATTTTCCACAAATAGAACTTTTGTGTTTTTTGTTATTAAGTCTTCATTTATATAACGCTTTTTACAACATAGATTGCTTCAAAGCAGCTTTACAGTGATAATAGGAAATCAATTTTGTTTTAGATGAAAAGCTAAAGTAAGTTTTGATTGATTAATTTCTGTTGTAAAAACTCATTAGTTATTTAATTTGGTGCCACTTAAACAACACCATCCTCAACTAAAACAGAAAACCCCCAATGCGTTCCGGACCCCATCCGCACGGCAACAGCACTTGGTGGCCTGAGAACACAAACCATGAAATAGGTTCGAAATAGTTTTGAAATTATACCATCATCATCCCCAAGCAAACCCCAAAAAAGGCGAGTCAGTGAAAACGGTGACGGCATGTACGCAAGCATTACGTGTTTAGCCTATAGGCAAGCGCGTTTGAATACGTATGTGTGTATATGTGTTTTTATTTGTACAGAGGGGAAGGGAAGGGAAGGGAAGGAGGTCTTCACAGGGGAGAGTCTAGTTGACACGGTCTCTGCCGACACTTCAGGACTGTGTTGTGGTCATGTTTAGGCGCAGGTCCACCATCTGATCTGGATTCGGCAGACTACAGTAAACCTCGGGATAAACAGAGAGACTAACATTAGTGTAGATGCCGTTTTTTTTATGATGTAACGAGTACATCAGGTGTTATGGGAAGTGTTCCCGGTTCTGGCAGACCTAGTTAATGCAGCCTAACAATCAATTAACTGATTTAAATAATAGAAATTGATAATGTTCTATGTGTATGCCATAAGAAAGAGATGTGTTTTTAGTCTAGATTTAAACTGACAGAGTGTCTGCTTCCCGAACAATGCTAGGAAGACTGTTCCAGAGTTTAGGTGCTAAATAGAAAAAGGATCGACCACCAGCAGCTGATTTTGATATTCTAGGTATTATCAACTGGCCAGAATTTTGAGACCGCAATAGACGTGATGGAGTATAATGCGTTAAGAGCTCGTTCAAGTACTGGGGAGCTAAGCCATTTAGTGCTTTGTAAGCAATAAGCAAGATTTTAAAATTTGTACAATGTTTAATAGGGAGCCAATGCAGTGTTGACAGAACCGGGCTAATATGGTCATACTTCCTGGTTCTAGTAAGAACTCGAGGTGCTGCGTTTTGGACCAGCTGCAGTTTATTCATTAAGCGAGCAGGGCAACCACCCAGTAGAGCATTACAATAACCTAGCCTTGAGGTCATGAACGCATGAACTAACTGTTCAGCATTTTGCATTGAAAGCATGTGCTGTAATTTAGATATATTTTTAAGATGGAAAAATGCAGTTTTACAGATGCTAGAAACGTGGCTTTCAAAAGAAAGATTGGTATCAAAGAGCACACCCAGGTTCCTAACTGACAACGAGGACTTGACAGAGCAGTCATCAAATGTTAGACAGTATTCTAGGTTACTACATGCAGAGGTTTTTTGTCCAATAATTAAAAATTCAGTTTTTTCAGAATTAAGTTGTAGGAAATTACTAGTCAATCAATTTTTTATATCAGCTATGCATTCCGTCAATCTTGTGAATTGGTACGTTTCGTCAGGGCGCGAAGAAATATAGAGCTGAGTGTCGTCAGCATAACAATGAAAACTAACGCCATGCTTCCTAATGATATCTCCCAAGGGTAGCACGTACAGGGTGAAAAGCAACGGTCCTAGCACTGAGCCTTGCGGTACTCCATACTGAACTTGTGAACGGTATGACATCTCTTCATTTACTGCTACAAACTGATAGCGGTCAGATAAGTATGATTTAAACCATGCCAATGCAATTCCACTAATGCCAACATAATTTTCGAGTCTATTCAAAAGAATGTTGTGGTCGATAGTATCGAATGCAGCACTAAGATCGAGTAACACTAATAGCGAGATACAACCACGATTGGATGATAAGAGCAAATCATTTGTAACTCTAATGAGAGCAGTCTCAGTACTATGATACGGTCTAAATCCTGACTGGAAATCCTCACAGATATCATTTCTTTCTAAAAAGGAGCATAGTTGTGAGGACACTGCCTTTTCTAGTATTTTTGACAGAAAGGGTAGATTTGAGATTGGCCTGTAATTGACTAATTCTGTAGGATCAAGTTGCGTTTTTTTAATAAGTGGTTTAATAATAGCCAGCTTAAAAGTTTTCGGTACATATCCTAATGACAAAGATAAATTAATGATATTAAGAAGTGGATCTATGACCTCTGGCAGCATCTCTTTCAGTAGCTTAGTCGGTATAGGGTCGAGCATACATGTTGATTTAGATGATTTAATTCCTATAGCAATGAATGAATAGAATTTTACCTCAGAGACACTACAATGCACTGTCTAATGCGATACTGTAGTAGATGGTTGTATAGTTATAATTTTCTTCCTAATATTATCAATCTTGCACGTAAAGAAGTTCATAAAGTCATTACAGCTATGCTGTTTGCTAACGTCAGAAGTTGAAGCTTTTTTTCTTGTTAATTTAGCCACTGTATCAAATAAATACCTAGGGTTGTGTTTGTTTTTTTCTAAGAGAGTCGAAAAATAAGCAGATCTAGCAGTTTTTACGGCCTTTCTGTATGCAATCATGCTTTCTTTGCATCTAAGCTAATGTCAGGAGTGACGCCAGTCTTTTCTTATTTGTTCATTATATACATTGTGTATAATAATGAATGAAACTGCTTATAATTGACTTTCCAATCAAATGTTTTAATTTAAGAAATGGGGGGGGGGGGGGAATCTAAAGAAAAAAAAAAGTTATTTTATAAATGTATCAATGTCATTTAACCTGTATTTGATCAAATTGAGTTGGACCAACTCAATTACATTTCATTGCATGAATTTGTTTTTTGAGATGGGGCTTCACATTTATTGGATGGAAATATTGCCAGAAACAGAGACATTTTTCTTTTTTTTTTATGTTTTACAGAAGAAAGTCTGTGAAACGATGATGTTTTGATGGACTATCCCTTAGTTCAAAAATCATCTGTTTCTCAAGGATTGACTTTATGGTAGCCCATTCCTCTAGCATACTTGACTTTTTCCTGGGCTTTTATGCTGTTATTTTTGAGTACATAATCATGACTTGGTAAAAGGCTAATACAGCTTAGCTAAACTGAACTTTTAGAGGGTGACACTGAACAATAAACTGCTTAGCAGGATAAGGCCTAGGTAAACACGCAAGTTAAATAAGCAAATAAGCAAGTGAAGTACATTTTTTTCAGCTAACAAGGTTGGGAATTTTGAGAGACTGTGCTGATGTGTGACTGAGAACGCCTGAGATCTCTAAGCAATGGACCGTACTTCCTTTTGAAATAGTTCAGAGGGTCTAGCATGACTTAAGGCTAATGAGCTTTATAAGTATCCTGTATTGTAAATGAGGCTGTGACATTGAGGTCATTAAAGAACCCATTGGTGTCAAAATAATGGCATCATTTTTAAATCAGTGAAAGGAAGTGAGGATGAGCTGCACATCGCTACACTAGCCAGAATGCAATGCATATATAGTATCATGTGTGGACCGGTTATGATATGCTGCCCATTGTGCATTTCCCATTAAATTAAACAAGGAGATATTTTAGGCAATTTAATGAAGTAATTTGGAGATTAAAATACTTTAAAACATATTTTTATTATTATCTTTGCCCATTATTATAGAGCTCCTTCATGACATAAGTGGTTATATTTGAAGTATTATAACAAATCTCAAAGTGTATTAGCATTAAAAAATACAACAATACAAACTGGATTAAGGCTGTTCTAACACAGGAAAAGTTTGCAATTATACAAGGACCCTCACTCTTAAACACTGTAGTTAGTACACTTAAAATGACAACTAGAAAAACACAAAATACAAAAATAGATAAATACAATTCGCCAGTATATAATGCAATACACTTAAGTATTACAAATATATGATGTTAGATCTTATACCTAGTATAATGGTACATCCTGGGATAGTGAAATTATCAATATACTGATATACTGAGTCACATTCCAAGAGGGCCAAAATGCATGTAACACTTACCAGACATTCCACATACAGCTTCAAACATTAAAACATACTCATATAGACACTTACAATTCAAGCAATATTGTTTAAGTAAAACAAAGAAAACTGGTGACCTTGAGGCAGTTCATCTAGAATGAAAATATATTTCAGATTTAATTAATTAAACATTTCCTATTTCTTTTTCCACCAACAACCCTTAAAAACATTAATATTGCATAAGGGACTTAGTAACAACTCAAGAGTCTTTTAAGAATCGGATAAAGGTTTTCACAAGTTTGTCAGTGAATTCAACATGAAACAGCAGTGACTATAAAAGTGTCTATAAAACACAACACATATAATATACAGACACGTATATAGTAACAAATATTCAGTACTTTTCAAAGAAGGGATTTCATCAAGGGTAGATGCCACCAAAAGTAATAATGACGTCTAAAAATATGGCACAGCTATCAGCATGAACTCAACATGATCACCTCAATATGAAGTGCAGGTGCTCCAAGAGTTGTCCCCTAACCTCTGAGGAAGGCAGATGCCCTTAGGATCTCCATGCAGTTGACAGTGATGAGAGCTCCAGTGATCTGTCTCCACTGCTTGGTCACTGGGCTTTTCATCTTATCCAGGGCCAGGTGAAGGTCTTGAATCATATCCCTGTAGCCATCCCCGTACCGCTTACTCCAGGCATACAGGAAGTCATATGCAGGCTTCCACATTGACTATTGAATAAAGAACAATAAATCAAATCAAATATATGACTAGGATTGGGTTAGAGCTTATTCTGAAAATCATGTCAATGATAATTTAATAATAAATAACAAATTTAACAAGGTACTTAATAACAGAGTGCTTATTTACACTAAGTGCAAATAGCCTGCCTTGTTGGCAGAGGCTATTTACACTAACTCGGCCCACTGATGTCTGGTTGGGCCAGACAAAATTACGGAAGACGCTGAACTGTCAACAGTAACAATAGTGTAGGGGTAAGGTGCGTGGCAGAAAGTTGACGCAAAACGACCCGAGTTTGAATCCGTCTTTTGCAGAACGCGCTCTACTCCCTTTTTCCATTAAATTTGAAAATAAATTTTCCATTAAATTTTCAATAAAAATGAAGAAATAATTTGAAAAGTGAAAATAACATGTATAAAGTCACGTGTGTTTAATAATAAAGTGTTTATCGGTTGGGGAAGGTGTAGGGAGGGCTTTATTGTGTTTTTTACACTATGTTATTATTGCATACCGTTTAATATACAACAACAACAAGGTGCAAATAATTATAATAATATAAGTATAAATAGCATCTAACTACTATTTACACTTATTCCAAAGAAAATTCTGCTATTTTTACAGTGTAAATAGTAGATCGCTAAGAAAATGCTACTATTTTCACTTCATCTATTGCTACTTGCACTAGAAATAGAATCTATTGGTATTATAAACTTAGTGTAAATAGCAGCTATCGCTAAGAAAATGCCATTTTTACTTAGTGTAAATATAATCTAGTTGCTATTTTCAATAAGTGTAAATTAATGCCATTTAATAAAAAATAAAAATATATACTACTATCTTTTTGATTTTAGCTCACCTGGGCACTAACTTCTCCATTTTTCCCTTTGTGTGGTGCCTCATAAGCAGCAATCTGGGCACTGGAGAGCTTCCCTAATCGCTCGGCAAGTTCCCGCCATCGCACTCCAAGTTCTACTGCTGTGGACAGAATCACTATATCCTGGATGAGATGGGCTACTACGCCTTGAACATCCATCTTTAACAACCCCTGTGGGGAATATAAATGATTAAAACCTTTGTTTTCCTCAATTTTGTTGTACATAAATGTATGTCTGAATAAAATATACGTACAATGATAAGCTCATGCTGGAACTTTTTCTTAATCTTCTCTGCATGACAGTCTTCCTTGAGCTTTTCTAGAACACAGGCCACCTTCTCCGCCTCAGTTTCAGCATGTCTCCTGGATATGGTGTCAACCGAGACCTCAGAGTAACCGAGAGCCTCAGCAAAGGTTCTCCAGCATTTGACGTGCTCTGTGACCAGGGTCTGAATAGCAGAGTACATGTAGGTGAGTTTTTTAAAAGGAATTGTCATATTATCCAAGAGGACAGGCGTGGTGAGCTTAATTCCAGTGAAGTCAATGACTTGATCCTTGGTTATGACCTTCAGGTTCTTGCAGTGCACCAAGCCGACTCTTCCTCGAAGAAAGCCAATGTACCATTCCTTAACCTTCATCTGACCTACAGATCTAACAGTTTCCTTAGAAAGCAAAGCAATTGTATCACCTTTAAAGTATTCCAGGAGATATTCCACTCTCGGTTGTCTGAGAATTGATTTTATCGCTACCCCATACCATTGCAAATTTACAGGTCTGTCCTGAAACTTCTGGGTGAGGATTTCTGGGATCGATTCCTCAGGAATGGGCATCACTTCCCTCTGACGATCTGACCGTCTGTGGCTGTGTTTTTCCGACCTCAGAGGGGCAGCTTCAGGGGAGGTGACATAGAAGTCTCCCAAAGTGAGACTCTTTGTATCCTTCACCTCAATGCTGAGTTTGAAGGGACTCATTTCACCTCCACCTACCTTGACCAGATCTAACGGTAGATGGAGCACTTTTCCAGCTTTAAGCTGCTCCTGATTAACCTCTTTATTCTGATCCACCTGTTTCACTTCGAAGTTTGGATCCAATACTCTAGAAGCAATATGTAGATCTTTAAGACCCTGTGGGTTGAACTGATGCTTTCCCCAAAGCTCCAAGACAACAGGGGGAAGGTTCCTGTTACCCCTCTGGATATCAGAAAAAGGGAGCCTGGGTGGAATGTTACTATGGTTCAATATGACTAGCACTACTTTGAGCGATGGGTGTATGTGCTTGGGACCGTAGACGGCCACAGTCATATGTCGATCCAAGTAATCCCATACTGACGTTGCAGGTTGCTCCAGAACAGTGGCCTCAGCAGCAGTTATGACATACATTTGCGGTTTTAAATCAAGGAGCTTCATCTGTAACACATCATTGTATATGTAACAGTCTTTTATCTTCTGATAAGGTCCCTCTTTCCTTTGAGAGACTAGACCCACAAAAGAGGTCAAGACTTGGCTTGTGGGGTCATTTTTTACTTTAGCAGCCATTCTCATTTCCAGCGAAAAGCCCCCCGAAACATTGCGGTTACTGAGGTTGACCTCTAAAAGAGGGCTCAGAGTTGTGGTGTAGTTGTTGTTTATTCCAGTGGGAGGATCGAGGAGAACTTTGAGGCCAATTTCTTGGATCTCACCTGGGGGGACATGTCCTTGGGGAACATGAGCAGTGATATCAGTGTCTGGCAACTGCACAGAGCCTCCAGAGTGGTCAATCTTGCAGCCGATTTGAATGTCTGTGGCCTGAGTCTGGGCCCATCCAAGACTTTGTTTCATTAGGCTCAGATCCAAACAGGACCTGGTTAGCTGCCTATGACTTAACCAAGCCATTTTGTAAGCTTCTCTGTCATTCTTCAACCACTCAAAATCAGGATTCAGGAATGGTTCTTGAGAGCTGAGTCTCACTGACCTCTTGTCCTCCTTCTTCTCAAGGCTGTCAAGTATATCCGAGGCACTTCTCCACCTCCCTGATCGGTTTAAATTGTTTTGTCTGGGTGCTAAAAGATGGGCAAAGTTTGTTTCATCTGATGATGTGCTGAGAGAGTCCTCGTTAATACTGTCGAACAGAGATAAGGGATCCTCTTTCAGCATGGACACTCCAGAATCGTAGGTACTGGTGTGGACGATATCATTTAAGAATGGATTTGACCTGGCCATCTGATTCCAGAAGGGGTTGGTAGTTTGTTTCGGATTTTCCATTTCTTTCGGTATGACAGGCCACTCAGAGGTATTTCCAATCTCATAAGCATAACCCCCTAAGAGAAGAGAAGATTTTAAATGTCACAGAAGAGCTGAGAACCAAAATCATAATACATGTATTTGTTATGACAGTTAAATCAGTTTGCATAGTATATTTGTGAAGCAAATATATATTTTGATTTTGACAAATGCAATAAAACTACAATGGCTGAATAAAATAGTAGAGAGAGAGAGAGAGAGAGAAAACATAATTACCATGAAGGTTGTTGTTGTTGATGGTCACATTCTCGTCTATATCTATCAGCGTGCCCTCCGATCTACTCCGAAGCAGATTTCCTGTACGACTGTTTGACTTTAGCTTTGCAGCAGCCATTTTGTATATCCAAGGTCAAACGTCTCTGTCTGCAATGTCAAAACTATTGAAAAAGAATGAACAAATTAACATAAAATATCTGATGTTACATTCTTAAAGGGGTCCTATTATGCCCTTTTACGAAGTCTTGATTTTGTTTTTGGGGGGTACTACAACATGTTTTCATGCTTGATTGTTCAAAAAACACATTATTTTCCACATATTTTACATTATTACAGCTCCTCTCTCCCCAGTCTGGCTCAAACACGCCAATTTCAATGAAGCCCCTCCTTCCGAAATACAAAATGTGCTGTGATTAGTTAGCTGGCCCAGTGTGTTGTGATTGGCACCGCTTAGCGCGTGTTCGGGAAATGTCCCACATCTCCATAATTGCGAGTTCTTCTCTAGTGTAAATATTACGGATGGCGTCAATTTCAAACCAGTTCGACCCTGACAATGTTACCAAACAAGAGGATCGTGCAAAACGGATTTCATGCACAGACTTTGCAAGCATGGACTTCACAGGACGTTTCAGAGTGGTGTTTCTTGTCATTTTCTTATACATTATAGACGCGATGTTATCCACCATTTAATCATGATATTTGTCGGAAAACTAAGGTAATACAAACAGTAATCAATCACAATACCATGGCAAATTTTCCTAAGGAGCGGTGAACAAATCAGTCTGGGCTCACTTGATTTTTCCATTCGTGAATTACAATGTAGTTTGGTCATCAGATGCCTCTGTACAAACTGGCTGTTCATCATGGCTGCTTTTCTCTCAAATTTCTACAAATTATTCGTTCACACAATGTACACACAATGTACACACAATGTACACACAATGTACACACAATGTACACTTGTTTACTGTAATTTCAACCACTTCCTTCACACAAACTGTGTAAGAGAGACGCGGCTGCGCGCCTTGCAAGTTAAAAATTTTGATATATACGGTTTTACGAGCGTACACACCCAAAGCGAATGCACAGCTGTCACAGCGCATGTACTAAACTAAATTCTCTGTAGTGTCTTATTGTGTTTAAAGTGTCAAAAACACACTTAAGTGAATGTAAACATCTGGAAGAAATCGTGTATGTGTATCATTATATTAGATCCGTGGCCGTGCATTACTGTAGTTCTTAAAGGGACAGCAGCCTAATATAACATATAGTGAAGAATATGCAGTTTTATTTTTTCATTTGATTATTCCGTTTCTTACTTAAATACTGTTTTTAGGTATACTGTTTTTAGGTTTACTATACTACTGTACCTGGAAAATTTAATTTATTTCATTCGCATCTTTCTTGTATTATATTTGTCCTATTGTTTTTTTGTTTCTATGCTTATGTTATAATTGCCTTCTGCAATAAACAAAACATGATTCAAGTAAAACTATTCAAAATAAATGTTATTTACAAAAGTGGATGTGTGATATGGTGCAAGGATATGAATGTAGTATTGCAACAAAATATATATTTTGTGCAAAAGATATAGAGTTAAGCTCATTCAACAGCATTTGCAGCAATGTCATTTTACAAAATAATAATAATAATAATAATAATAATAATAATGAATAATTAATAATAATAATAAATAATAATAATAATATTAATAATAATAATCTTTACAAACAAATATCTTGGTTAGTTAGGCACATACAATGCAAGTGAATGGGATCAAATTTTGAAGGTCATATAGGGTCAGCCATCAAACACTGAACTGGACTAGATCCAAAAAGCAACAGTACAAACACAAAAAGGTCTGAGACCACATTCCTACTTAAGTGGACCAAAGGATCTGAGTCCTCTTTCAGGGACAGGGACAGTGTGAACATAAAGAGAACTGGGTCTTTTTTCACTTGGTTCACATCTTGGTCCACTTAAAAGAGTCTGAATTTGGTTCATTTAAAGAGGCCTCAAGTGTGAAAACACCCTTATAAATCAATTGAAACTAAACTTTTAATAATAAAAAACTAAACATAATAACATACCATTTGTTTTTTTTTACAAACATTAATTTATAATTTCATATTAATAATTCGAATTATGCCGTTTATTCAAACAGTAAACATTTAACAATAGACGTTTACAAAATAATGATTCAAACTTTATGCATAAAGAGTCTCATTGAGTCAGTTAGTGAAACTTCTCTTGTTGTTTTGAATCATTTCTTCTGTCATGAGCCTCTGAATCACTGTCCAGTATCCTCTCTGTCCTGTCTCCGGGAATGACTCATTAAATGCGTATTATGCAGTGGCAATGCATGGAAACAGGTCTGTCTTGTCTAAATATCAGTGTCTCTTATACAAAGCTTTGTCTCAGTTCATGGTAAAGGGCTGAGTACTCTATTCAAATCAACACGCGCTAACACGCCCTGCACCAGCCACGTCACAATACACCTGTTTGTCCTGTACCGCATGCAAACGTCATCCCACATTAAAAACATAAGCGTTATATTCTTCTCTAAGTTTATATATTAAATAAACAGCTTACATGTAATATTTTTGGATTAATAAAACGGCAGGACGACACACAAGACACGCTGTCCTCCAACATGCATGCACATCTATTTAAATCAAAACACGTGAAAGACTTGATGTAATCAAATACGTCTTTTTTACTTTTTCTTGCTTTGGTTGGACAAGTACAGAAAACACAGAAAAGTATTTTAAACCTGCTTAAACGTAAAACACTTACCTGAAGCATGGTAGTTTTTCCACTCAGTCTTTACGCGAACTTTTTCATCGTCGGGGAGTGACACCAACTGTACACCTTACACTTCTGTGTGCCTCTATCAGCTTGAATAGTGGAGAAGTGCATAGTGGGATATGTAGTACCAAACAGTCAAACAGTTGTATTGAACGTCATTCTCAGGTTCTCATTTAGACTCCATCTCCCACAAGCCTCCTCTTTATGTACGCACAGAGCGTTGCAACACCTGAAACTCCATGGAAAAGTGGTTTCGGTATGCAAATTCATGAGAGAAAAAAATTGTTTCTATGTTGAAAAATAAAATAAACTACAGCACTTCAAATTCCAATTATGAAATATCACATTTTAATTTCCTATTAATAATAGTCTTTTTTCCAAAGCATTTCCTAAATGTGCTTCTATAAGTAGGCCTAGGTCTATATAAAATTCACCAAATAAGATATGGTTTAAAAAATAAAATGTTGTTTGTTTATAACTTCTTATGACATCATTATGATGTCAATAAAGTTGCGTATTCACGCGAATCACATACAATTATGGACTGTTATCATAAACAGGCTTTTTTGTTATTTCTCAGCTATGTTTTCCACTTAGGTTATATTCACTAACAAAATTGAGAGGTAGCCTAGTATTTTGGTTTGGGGAAGAAAAAAAACATTGCATGGCCTAGTCAAAACTTCCTTTTTTTTAAATTATTTATTATTTTTCATAAATTGTATTATTTTATTGTTTTTCATTTATTTGTTACATTATGAATTTTAAATGTCATATTGAAAGTGCATTTTGTGTGCTCAAACATCAAGTTTTTGATCATTAGCGGACTCCACACCGGATAGGGGAGAGCGGGGCACAAAGTAACACTTTTTGACTTTCTCAGTTTGTGTAAATCCACTTGGGGTTCAGAGTATTTATTTTTTCCCACATTAATTTCACACGTCTAGTACAATTATGTGGTTTTGTTTCATTAATACAGTGTATACTTTTTTCTTGATTTACCCCAAAAGAATAAAAGTGAAATGTGACAACATGCCCCATAGGTGGGCATTGTAACATGTGAGGGGCACATTGTAACATGACCACATGACATCTTAAAATGTTATCTGATCTAATAAAGAAAATATACAAAAAAAACTAAAATATTTTGTCAATAAAATACAATTATTAACTTTTTCATATAAAATAATGGCATTTTTTAATAAACTAATTTTTGAGTTTGACAACAAACACACCACAAAACAAAGCCATACAGCATAGTTCAAAACATAATAATAATGAATAATTCCTGAACATTGACTCTCACTCTTTATTCACCTTTTTCTCATGGTTTCTCAATAGAATTCATAAAAGTATAGAATAGAATAGCATAATTGTAATAGGGGCACATTGTAACGCAGTGTTACAACATGCCCCACCTGCGCAACTGGGATTTAACCCCGGCTAGTGTCTTCTGCTGGTTAGATCAGCATTAAAGAACTATCTCAACTGTTAAATAACAGATTAAAATAATATCAGATTTGTCTCATTTTAAATAAACACACACAAAAAAAAAAAAAAAAAAAACAGAGATGAAAAATTAACTTAAATAAGAAATTTACTTTTGCTATGGTTAAATAAATGTTCAGTGATATCTTCCGAAGATTTTTGAATTTCGGCGCAATTTTTTATCTATATACTGTTGATATGGCAACTACTAAATACACCAAGTTTCGTCATGCTGGCATGTGTGGAAAGTTTTAAAATATGTGTGTTACAACTAACCCCGCGTTACTTGCCTTCATTTCAAGTTTTCATCGTTATTTAGTATATAGAATTTCGATTCAAGACAAGATTGCCTGAAGCGTCAATGAAGGAGTAGCTACTGTAACGTCATATTAAATTATACTTCAGCAGGTGTGCTACACTACTAAATCATTAACACGATTAAATGTCAGTGACCTCCCTCTAGTGGTTAACTTTAGCTAGTTCGGCTATGAATTCGTGGTAACCATTTCGTTAACACTAGTTGAGCTGACAATGCTTTTTAAAGGGATAGTTCACACAAAAACGATTTCACAAATTTCACCCTCAGGTTGTTCCAAACCTGTATACCACTGATAAGGGACGAAACATGTTTTAGATGTTAATAAATAAAAACTAACACTACATTATTAAAAATTGGTATTTTTGTAGACAAAGGTCTCAGATAATGAACCATGTAAGGGAACAGGCTTATTTCTAAATATTTTTTCTAAAAATTAATATTTATTCACTCCATAACTTAATTTGTGTCAACTCTGTCAGACACACTTAAAAGCATGCTAATTTAAAGTCTTGGTGTTCAGTAAAGGAGCTAAGTCATAAAATACATTCTCTGTTTTGTTTTTTCACACTATTATGAACAACCCGGTTTCTAAATTTCTTAATTCTCCTCCCTCCTTTTAATATTAAACATATATCACCAATGTTCTTAGGTAATTAAGACACAATATCATGTAGTTCCATTGATGTTTTAACATTTTTACACAATAAATTGAAAAAAGAATAAGAAATTTCTTTCAAAATTAACAAAAACCTTCACCTGACGGTGTAAAATACTGATGGAGTTGACAAATACTGACAAAGGTCGAGCTGGGGCCAAATATACAGTATATGTAAATAGAGTCATTAAAACAGCATTAGAAGAATTCCCCATATGCAAAAAACATATTAAATCACATTATACAGTTTTATACAGAGTCGACATGTTAAGGCTGTGACCACAGAGACATCAATATTGTTTGTTTAAAATATAAAAAAATATATAACTTCCAGGACTATGTGTCCTACTGTGAGATCCACAATGAGCAGGAAATAGCAAATGCTCCTCAGAGTTAAAGCTGCCCATGACACTGCCTGATTTATTCAGATTTATAAAAAACGCAAATGGAGTACACAACTTTTATAGCTATTTTTTAATGGAAATATAACTCAATATTTACTTTTTGTATTGTTTGATATCTTAAAGATCTCCGCCTTTAACCTAACTGTGTATTTTTTAATTTGTTGCATTTTTAAACACTTTGTTTGGCAGTTTTACATTGTGACCTCATGCTGAGGACAGGTTAAATTGCATGTGTTTCCAAGTATAGTGAGTGATTTTAAAATAATACTAAAGGAATTATTTTAAAGTATAAGCAATGAATGTCCTGAGTATACAAATTTCCTTTAGATGTAACTTTTTAAGTATTTTTATTGTGTTGATATTCTTACTTTTTAACATAAAAAGGGCTTTTGTGTTTGGGACATGTTTTGTCCCTTATCTCAAGAATCAGTGATACATTTCTTTGTTCTGCTGAACACAAAGGAATATATTTGGACGAATGTGGGAAACTGAACAGTTGTGGGGCACCATTGACTTCCATAGTTACAAACTGGCATGGTTACAAACTTCAAAATATCTTCCTTTGTGTTCAG
Organism: Coreius guichenoti; assembly: GCA_039654105.1. NCBI lineage: Eukaryota > Metazoa > Chordata > Actinopteri > Cypriniformes > Gobionidae > Coreius > Coreius guichenoti. The sequence continues at coordinate 22,213,981 of CM077176.1, forward strand.
CAGAACAAAAAAATTTATACAGGTTTGGAACAATTTGAGGGTGTGTAAATGATGACAGAATTTTCATTTTTGGGTGAATTATCCCTTTAAGCATGCATTAGTAATTCCTTTTTTGTTCATAAAACAAATGCATTAAAATGTTTTATAATAATAATAATAATAATTAATAAAAGTTGTAAAATTACAGTTCATTATTTTTCGAAATATTTTATTTTAACAAATTTAACCTAAATCAAACATTTGTATTTTATTTATCTGAAAAAAGATAAAGTTTACTTGCATGATATTTTTAGTTATTGGTTATGCGTTGCTGCGGAGTATGCTAAACAGCTTTTCCATTCTTCCTGATGAAAATCATTTTTATGATTATTTGCATATCCTGTTGAACACTGCCTGCATGAAGACAAAAGACGGTATCACATACACAACTTGGAAAGAGTGCATGACACATTTATTCCATTAAAATAAGATAAAAGACAGCATTAGACTGCTGTCCTAATGCCCAAAATTAGTATCATAGCCACTGAGTTCATGCCACCATCACACAGAGCTTCAGGTGATCAGATGAGCTGGAATGTCATAAGACAGAACGTCTTTATTTCTTGAACACTGGCACCTAATGTTCATCAAAACAATTGATCAACAACAGATAGTGTTATACAACATTAAAAAAAGATCAAAGTTTCCTTAAAGTGGGAATCCAGGTTTCATTAGTTCTGCAGTATACATTTACTGCAACTTGAAACAAAAATAAATCTCCAAAATAAATTATTGCGGTGAGCAATGTAAAGTATAAAGGACAAAGGTAAAACCCTTACCTCCAATACTATTCATATGTGTGACCCTGTACAGAAGTCAACATTTTATTTTTATCAAAACATAAATTTACCGTAGCTCTTGTATTCATTGAGAAACCTGCTGTGCAGGTGTCATGCATATTTAAAAGGGGAGGAATTTTCCCCAGAGCATTTTTTTCTTATGCGGGTTCACTAATAATCTTTAGATCACCAAACCAGTATGCTGACTGCCATCAGAGGAGAAAACTATGCCAATTATTTCTTAGGTCATACTAAAGTTCAGTAGTGCAACCAAGTTTATTCATAAAACTGTTATATAAATATAGAAAGACTGGTTTGCATGTGGCGCCAAAATATGGACTGAGTCATACTAAGACTGGGTTGACCACATGTCTCTTGTTAATATGTGTTAGAGGTCAACACAGCTCTAAAAACAACTCTTAAAAGAACTTAGATATTGTCTTAGGCAGTAAGAACAACAAGCTACTGTGTGTTTGCTCTCGGAAATTTTATTAATGCGAAGAGCAAAGCTGAGAAAAAGAACTATTGTATTATGTGTGAATTATGGTAAAGTAATTGTACTTAATTCAAAACCTGCACATTGAAAGATAACCTTTTTTTAATGATTGGATTTTTGTTCAAATCTTGTGATGAAATGTAAGGGGGAATAAACAAAAGAAGAACAATATTGAAGTGATTTGGGATTTTGGGGGGATTTGAATTGTACCAATCCAGTTTGTCTATGTCATATATTATTCATACAAAAATGTATATTTTATTTGATTTGATTGACAAAGACAATCTGATATTCTGCAGGTTTCTCACACATCTATCAAGCTATATTGAGCTCAATCCTTCAACCATTTTGTCTTGGTGTGCGATATATTTTCTAGCTGATCAGTGTTTGAGTAGCCTATATGATTATCAAACATACTAAAACACTACAATACATTGCAAACAATACAAACACTATGGTATATAGCAAAGTACCACCACACTGCTGGTAGTGCCTATGGGAAATTCTCAGCTGAATGTCCAGAATCTTGGTCATAATGTTGATAATATAATGTTGATGAAAAAACAGACACACCTGCCATTAATTATACCTTTATTTAAACTTTAGGCCAAGGCTTTGTAAATACAACATGAAGTTTTCCCCAATTACACCAATGAAGTGTGTCATTTCCACTTGCAAGTCATTTCCACTTGCAAGCATCAAACTTGCAAGTATTTGAACAGGTATTTCAGCAGGACATTATTACATTACCACCTGTGACCACTTACTGGAATAATGCAGTTGGTAATATCTGTTGGAGAAAAGTGTGGATGCTTCCACATCTCTATTTTTTTAACCAATAAAGTAAAAGAGATTTCTTTTAAAATAATTCAAGTGCTACCCAAGTCACTACCTAAAAAAGTTCAAAAAGGCTATTCCCTCCAGTTGCTCTTTCTGTGACAACTCTGACGAAACTGTAGTTCATCTTTTTTGGCATTGTCCCTTTACTAACATGTTTTGGCAAGATGTATTAAGATTTATTAGGAATGAAATTTATAAAGAATGTGTGTTGTATTGGAAGGATGTGGTACTAGGCTTTGTTGATTATGATCAATCTAAAAAAGGTATATTTTATGTAATTAATCTGCACTCTCAAAAAAAAAAAAAAAAAAAAAGAGTACAAAATTGTACCTTTTAAGGTACAAGTTGCCGTCACTGGGGTGGTACCCTTAAGGGTACACTCTGAAAAATGCTGGGCTAAAAACAACCCAAGTCGATTGGGTTGTTTTAACCCAGCGGTTGTTAAATGTTTGCCCAACCTGCCTGGCAGTTTTTATTTAACCCAACTATTGTTTAAAAATAACTGTATGGCTGACTTAAAATGAACCTAAAATAGGTTGGAAATTAAAAATCAGACACATAATTACTAGAGGCAACAATAATAATCAAAAGGTGAACATTTATTAATAAGCAATTTAATAAATGTTTATTGTTTAATTATTATTCATTTAACTTATTAATAATGTTAATTTATTAAACATATTAATGAATGTTAATTTCCAACATACTTTGGGTTCATTTTAAGCAAGCAATATAGTAATTTTTACAGTAAACTATATTTTTATAGTAAAAAATGCTGGGTTAAAACAACCCAGTTGCTGGGTTTGTCCATTTTCTTTTTAGAGTGTACATTTGTGTACCATTGAAAACAATGGTATAATTGTACCCTAAGGACCAATCGTGCACCTTTAAAGGTACAGTTATACATTTTGTTACCCAAGGAACAAAATTGTACCTCCACTGTACCTTTTTTTCTGAGAGTGTGATCTTGTTACTCGCTAAATTCCACATTCATAAATCCAAATATCTTAAATGCTAAACCTCTCTTTCTTATATTTGTGAAAGAACTTGAAAAATACCTCTTTTCAATTAAATTATCTGAGAACAAAAAAAAAAAAAAAAAACTATCTGTTTGCAATTCTTTTCTTTTTTTCAGTGTCATGTAATTCTCATAATTTATCAATATGTTTAATTTATTATTTCTCCCGTTTTTTTTTTTTTTTTGTATTCTGTTATTATTTGTTATTACTTGTGTATTGTTTTGAGCATCAATAAAAAATAAAAAATAGATTATTCGAACAGTTTTCACGAACTCTGCCATTGGTCGATCAAACATCAAATCCCAACCCCAGACTCACGCCATTGGTTGCTCTGGTGGGGATGCTCAAACCAGCAGAACATTAGGTGCGTTCCATTCGACAGGGTCCCTGCCCAGTGTTCACTGCTCCCTACTCCCTGAGCACGGTATATCAGTTGAAGTAGACTTCGCTGACAATAATCGCTCATTTGGAACGCCCTGCAACGTCATATAATAGACCATAATAAAAAACCATATAATAGAAATATACATTTACAAAACACACAGTATGTATCTAAAAATATAATCAAAACATTGTATTAGTCTATTCGTTTTATTAGTTTACATATAGGCCTACTTGTATATTTAATGGACTATAAACAGATTTGATGCTGAACATGAAAATCCATATGATTTTGAATATGAACAGCTCAATACGAAAATACGTTTTGATTTGGGTAACTATGTATTAATGTGTTCTTAATCAATGGTCTTAATAATTGTAGCGGTCTCATCTCGTGCGCTTTCTTTCCCACGCGCAGCTGCATAGTAAACGAGGTAAATAAAGTATAAAATGACAGGCCTCAGCTGTTTCTCAACACTTTTAATTTGTTTACATATTCATGCAATAGAATATGCGAATACAACAGTCATTGCCATAACCATTCATACTCTAGTTTTGTATAATAATAACTATGAATATTCAAATGCATACGTAAACTCCTCCATCGCAGAGGCGTTTAATAACTCTTCCAACGGCTCTGCTCCATCGTTAGTTCAGACCATAGGGTTCAGACAGGTGATGCGACGCGCAATGACAGTTAGGTGATTTTCGCTCTCCACTTCCTGTGAAGTGATGTATCGATGTTCTCTTCTTCCCTACGCCGTTCGCAGTGCCCTTCGAACTGAACATGTTCGCTCCCTTCGGATTGGAATCTCACTTAAGATGGCGGAGTACCCTGTGAAGTCCACTTCGCAGCCCACTTACGGTCGAATGGACCGCACCTATTGTTTGAAAACGCTATCATATTGACAGGCGATCAATATACTGTATATATTGACAGGCGATCTGACCAATCATAATCCACCATTCGCCGAATCCACCGTTTTATCCGACAAAGCAGTCAGGAGAGTTCATAGATTAATGTTGGTGGATTTGAACTTGAAAAACGGTGTGTGTACTGACGTCTTTCCGCAGTTGAAACAACATTTGTTCTAATGTTCATTCATGTTTATTTGATGCTATAAGTTAACTAGAAGGAAGAGATGATCGGTTCATGAGCAGCTTTAACTGAGGCGCTACAGCGATCTGTCACCACAGATTAAAGAGCCACAAAACGTTATTTATTGTTTATATTCCTGAATAAATTACAAAATTTAAATGTTGAGACTTTGTTCATATCAAAAGAAACCTGCTCTGTCCTGTCTGTCGGTGCGTTTTCAGTGTCCTCTTTGCTTCGCAATGTATTTATCTCAATCAGCTCCCTAGTTCAGTAGTCAGGGCACTGATCAGGGAATAAGTCAATGGGCTTACTCCTTGATCAGTGCCCTGACTAGATGTGTGGCGTGAGAACGTCATGGCTTGTCGGACGTAGCAACAGTAACTAAAGGGGGGTCTTTGCGAACGGTCACCGTGATGTTTCTGCATATAAAATGTTGATAGGAAATAATGATGAACGCGCACCATAGCAGAAACCACTGATGGCAACTGACTAGCACATAACAATGAAAAACATTTTCTGCACCCCATCTTTAAATATTGTGAGGAACAAAGTTCGTACCTTTTTAACATGTTAATCATTTTTCATATAACCCATAACCCAGATTTTTCCGCTATAAGGGCAAAAGTCACAGTTTTTTTCCTTCTGTGCACGCCCACATTTTTTGTGCAGTATTGACTCAGGAGTCAGGAGGAGGCGTGTCCAGGTAGCACAATGCGCTATAAAACATCATGTTACTGGAGTCTTTCTTCTGTACCTTCCTATTGTCTGTCTGCTTGGAGCATTTGTGATCACCACATGGGGTAAGCCAGATTATTTATTTATTTATTTATTTATTTATTTATTTATTTATTTATGAAATATTTGTTTGCGTACTGTAGGACTATCAATGTGTATGTGCTTTCTGGTAAATATTACAAACCATTAAAATATGATATTTTTATATATAAATGTAAATATGGAATACAGTTAACGTTTTGATTTTTTTGTACTTTTTAAAAAAAAATGTAGGCTATTTTATTTTATGCACTTCCGATCATACGTGTCATATTTTAATTGCACTTCACTTCCGTTTATTTTGTAGCTGGTTAGATAACATGGAGGCGGGATGAATAAGTTAACTTATGTAATAATAACACCATCATGCTAGATAATAATAGTAAAGAACACGTCATTTTATGAGTATTTACAGGTACTTTATTTATAAGAATATATGAGTGCAAGTTTCCAGTTATAAATCTGTTCATTGCACCATTCTGTGAATAAGAATTTTGACAGCCATTATTTACATTCCTGAAAATCAGTGTTTTTTGCAATATAGGCTTCTTGTGTTGCCTTTAAGTTTCTTTGCACTCAAAAGAAGGTTCAAATGAGGTTCTATATAGAACTATAGGGCTCTTGACTTATTTTTAAAAACACTTTATGCCAAAAAAAAGGTTCTATATAAGGAGAAATGTCTTAAATTATTACATAAAACTTTCATTTTTAACTGTTTTTTTTTTCTGTTTTTTTCTAGTGATGTTTACGAGCTCATAAAATGTAATTAACAATAATAATTAATTAATTAAAAATAAATCCATAAAATGATCCCATGGGAATCCACATGACAGAACCCTTATAGGTTCTAGAGCCTTTCCTTCTAAGAGTGCGGAGATTTAAAAACTTTTAGGTGCCATGTCTATAAGTTCTTCAGATGAATTTGAATTGTAAACTTCATTGTTTAAATGTGTACCTCATTTTGCATTAATTGTGACTGTTCTCTCTATCTAGCAACTCAAACACTGTGCTATCACAATGAAAGAAGAGCCAAGCGGTCAATTGACAGACCCTCCACCTTACTTGCTTGGTGTGTTATCTGTATTCACTTAACATTTTATGTTTACATTAATTCATTCGGCAAACATTGTTTCCAAAGCGACTTACAATTGTGTAACCTCACTTGTAAGAGCCAACAATATTTGTAGTAAGCAATGGCAAGTCTAAATATATATCATATCTACTTAGCTAGTCTAATGTGTAAAGTGCTGGATCATTCAGAATTAATTATTTAGATTCTGCAGAAACCATAGACTTGCACTGCCTGTTCCTCAAGTAAACATAAACCCCTTTTTTTGCAGAGGTGATACCTGAGGGCTTCGTCAACCTAGCTTACACCCAGGATGAGAAACCTCAGGAAGACACACCAAAGGAGGAGTCCTCTGCCAAATCAAAGGGCAAAGGCTGGTTCAGGTAGAAGCAGCTTTTAAAAAAAAATAAAAAAAATAATAAAAACTGGGCGTATTTGATTTGTATCAGGTTTTTACAAAGTTTAGTCATTTGCAAGTAGATTAATTGATAAAATAAAGAAACATGTAAGACCGTGTCAGAAATTAACCAGAGCTTGAGGCAAAAAATTCCACAAAAAGTGTCAAAAATTCCAGTGGTATTTACAGTGTTCATAATTAAGCCTCTAGTAAATTCTCTGTTTTTTTATCCGCAAGGGACTGTTAGGCAAATTCTGTAAAATTTTAGAGGATTTTTTTTTTCCCATTTAATACATCATTTGACATTATTATTATATTTTGCTTTTTCATGAGATTGATTTAATTTTATTATAATACATTTTTTTATTTATTTTTTTGAGAATTTATTGTCATATGCATGTTACACCAATGAAAAGCTTACTTTGCATCAATTAAAAGAAACCTGCCATGTATATATTTACAAAATTTACATTACACTGTAAATATGTCCTTGTTCAACATTTGTACTGTATTAGTAAAAGAGTATCCTAGTATGCATAAGTCCTTTACTCTCCATAAAACTATATTTAGGTGGAATTTTATGGCGTCTCACTAAGGTAGTTCAATGCCCGTATACCGCCTGCGGATAAAAGCTGTCCCTTAGTCGAGTTGTTTTACTTTTAATACTTTGATACTGGATAGCAGAAGCATAAAGAAACCATACATGGGCTCAGCTACCAATTCTTCAATAGGTGGAGGAGGATCATCAGTGATTTTCTCTGCACTCCTTATACTGTAACTCTTTGCAATGACTGTATGGGTCCTGTACAATGCTGATGTTTCCATACCACACAGACAAGCTGCTTGCTAACACGCTTTCAATAGTACACTTATAGAAGTTCATAGGGATTTTAGATGGCGTTTTGAACTTCCTCAGTTTTCTAAGGAATTATTGCCGTTGTGCTTTCTTGACCATTTGAGTGGTATTAAAGGGATAGCTCACCCCAAAATAAAAATGTTGTCATTACTTACGTACCCTCATGTTGTTCCAAACCTGTATGACTTTCTTTCTTCTGTTGAACACAAAAGAAGATATTTTAAAGAATGTTGCTAACCAGACAGTTGACGGCACCCATTGACTTCCATATTTTTTTTTTCCTACTATGGAAGTCAATGGGTGCCGTCAACTGTTTGATTACCAGCATTCTTTAAAATATCTTCTTTTGTGTTCAACAGATGAAAGAAACTCATATAGGTTTGGAACAACATGAGGGTGAGTAAATGATGACACCATTTTAATTTTTGGGTGAACTATGCCTTTAAATGTCCAATAGTAATAGTAAAACCTAAAAGTTATTCATGTGTTCCTTTAGTATTTACAAAAATTTCAAGAAAAGTTTGTGCTTGTGTTGTATCCTTCCAATTTCTCTTTGCCATTGTCGTCAGCTTGCTTTTTATGTCAGTATTCTCTGGGAAACCACTTTAGACATAATTTATTGTGAAAAATACTATTTAAATACATCTGAACTGAATTACATACATCTAACAGTCAGATAATATTTAATAATTTCTTTTGGCTATAGTATGACAAATGACAATTATTTAATTAAAAAAAAAAAAAAAAACGATATCCAGGCCATTATTTTACTCACATAATATAAATTGGTCTTTAAAAAAACCCAGCCCTAATATTTTAGGATGGAGACATCAAGTTTGCAAACCCATGGTCTCTAACATTTTATTTCATATACTATATTCAAAATATTCTATTTATTCTGTTTATACAGTTTAGACCGTAGTGAGTGTATTAATTAATTAATTCAGTTAAAGTATTTGACATAAATGGCCCCTCAATATGGTTTCATAAAGGGGGATAGAGGGCTTTTTTTCTCAATTGTACTATATTTCTTGTTCTGTTTAAATAGCAAAAAAGAAAAAAAGCCCAAAACGAAGAAAGAGCCAGTGAAATCAGTTGGATTTTTTCAGCTGGTAAGAATGCGCATCTCTTCTACATCACATAATTCAGTTGTAGCTTTTGTAAGCAGTGATGTAACATGCAATGATAAGCCCTGAGGGCAGAAGTCATGTGTTTGACTCAGATGTTTGTTGTTGGGTTGCAGTTTCGGTATGCCACCTGTCCGGAGGTGCTGCTAATGCTGATTGGCCTGCTGTGTGCAGCTGCCCATGGCATTGCATTGCCTCTCATGTGCGTGGTGTTCGGACAAATGACTGACAGCTTTGTGATGAGTGGGCAGCAATATAATATGACAGGTATATTTAATATCACAACACCCGTAATTTTGAAAGGAAACATCCATGTAAACTAATGACATAAGTTCTCTCTATTAAACTCTGTCCATGTGGACTGATTTGAGTTGCTAATGTAAACTTTACCCTTAGTGTTACAGTTCAGCAATCATTTCATAAATATTGACTTTAATGAGGTGGTCTGGAACTACTGGTTTCTGCTAAATGTTTCTGCTAAATGTTTGCAGGCAACTACACCTCTAACTTCACCTTCACCAACAACTCAGCGTGTTTGGCAGGTTCCCCTGAAATAGGCATTGAAGATAAAATGACAAAGTGAGGAGCCATCTTCTGTCAGATTCATTGTCATTCAGTTCACTCATGAATAATTTAATGAAGTTTCTTAATTATTTTTAACATCAGTCACTAATTTCAGACTGTCAGATTCACTTCCTTGTTGATCCTTAACTTAGACCGGTGGTTTGTTTGCACAGACATGCTTATTACTTTGTTGCGATCGGGGCTGCGGTCCTGGTTCTGGGAACATTCCAGGTAATGTTTTTCCTGCTAACTGCTGCGAAGCAAACAAAAAGGATCCGGGAGAAGTACTTCCATGCCATCCTCCACCAGCAGATGTCATGGTTCGACACGCATCCGATCGGAGAGTTGAACATCAGGCTTACAGAGTAAGTGAAGTGAAACCATGTTCCAGACTCTTGTTTCTGTCACCTTGATATGTTCTTGGGTTACATTTCAGGTGTTTAATCTGAAAATGTATGAATCTCCTTTCCCAACGCAGTGATATAAACACAATCAACGATGGCCTCGGGGACAAGATCTGTGTGTTTGTCCAATTCTTCTGCACATTTCTTACTGGTTTCATCATTGGTTTTATCTACGGTTGGAAGCTGACGCTGGTCATTCTTGCCGTCAGTCCCCTACTAGCAGGATCAGCTGCTGTTTGGTCTAAAGTATGTATAAAGTTTCTTTGACTTTTTAGATCAAATGGTTTGATGAATAACCCTATACACAATGTATACTATACACAATTTATTGTATACAAAGTAGGGATGTAACGATTCACTCGTTTTCTCGATGCATCGATTACAAATCCTGACGATGCATAGGCTATGCATCGCTCTTGAAACATGTATTTTTGAATCGTGAATTTCTTTCAGAATCATCATAAGGAAAATGTTCCGTATAAAGAGAACAAATATGGCTTTTCTTTCTATTCCGTGAAGAAAAGTTAGTTTAGGATTAGTTGGAAAAGTGCATGATATTCTATTCTCTCCATGGAAGCATTGCATGTTTAATGTACCTGGAACACTTTAATAAAGTTGTGTAGCCATTAACACTGTCCTACACAATAGTTAGCATTAACTAACAATACTTTTAAAACCTTTTTAAGTTTTGGCTTATGTAAATTTCTACAAATGCCAATTTTTATAGGCTATTAAAATAAGGTGTGTAATAATAATAAAACAATAAAGTAATAATATTAACTAACATTAACAATGGACAAAAGTTTTTTTTGCCCACTCTCTGACCCCCAAAGGCAATGTGTAATTCACACCCTGACTAAGACACATTGGGAAAAGCATTTTAATAATCCTATGAATGCATATAAAAAAATGCAGAATCGAATCGAATTAATCGAATCGCATCGAATTTTAATGTGAATCGTCTCAAATCGAATCATTCTGAATTGGCAAAAATCGTTCTTGAATCGAATCGAAAACCTGTGAATCGTGAATCAAATCGATTCGCTGCCTACCCAAAGATTCACAGCCCTAATACAAAGTTAATATTTTGATCTTTATATATATATATATAAACTTTGTATACAGTATATTGTGTATGATACATTGTATATATATATGTATGTATATATATATATATATATATATATATATATACCGATCAGGCATAACATTATGACCACTGACAGGTGAAGTGAATAACGCTGATTATCTCTTCATCACTGCACTTGTTAGTGGGTGGGATATATTAGGCAGCAAGTGAACAATTTGTGCTCAAAGTTGATGTGTTAGAAGCAGGAAAAATGGGCAAGCGTAAAGATTTGAGCGAGTCTGACAAGGGCCAAATTGTGATGGCTAGACGACTGGGTCAGAGCATCTCCAAAACTGACCAGTCAGGGTGCCCATGCTGACCCCTGTACACCGCCGAAAGCACCAACAGTGGGCATGTGAGCATCAGAACTGGACCACGGAGCAATGAAAGAAGATGGCCTGGTCTGATGAATCACATTTTCTTGTACATCACGTGGATGGCTGGGTGCGTGTGCATCGCTTACCTGGGGAACACATGGCACCAGGATGCACTATGGGAAGAAGGCAAGCCGAAGGAGGCAGTGTGATGCTTTGGGCAATGTTCTGCTGGGAAAACTTTTGACACGTACCACCTAACTAAGCATTGTTGCAGACCATGTACACCCTTTCACGGAAATGGTATTCCCTAGTGGCTGTGGCCTCTTTCAGCAGGATAATGCTCCCTACCACAAAGCAAAAATGGTTCAGCAATGTTTTGAGGAGCACAAGAAGAAGTTTGAGGTGTTGACTTGGACTCTTGGACCCAATCAAGCATCTGTGGGATGTGCTGAACAAACAAGTCCGATCCATGGAGGCCCCACCTCGAAACTTGCAGGACTTAAAGGATCTGCTACTAACATTTTGGTGCCAGATACCACAGCACACCTTCAGGGGTCTAGTGAAGGCCATGCCTCGATGAGTCTGGTCTGTTTTGGCAGCAAAAGGGGGACCAACACAATATTAGGAAGGTGGTCATAATGTTATGCCTGATCGGTGTATATATATACAGTGGGGAGAACAAGTATTCGATACACTGCCGATTTTGCAGGTTTGCCCACTTACAAAGCATGTAGAAGTCTGTAATTTTTATCATAGGTACTCTTCAACTGTGAGTGACGGAATCTAAAACAAAAATCCAGAAAATCACATTGTATGATTTTTAAGTAATTAATTTGCATTTAATTGCATGACATAAGTATTTGATACATCAGAAAAGCAGAACTTGATATTTGGTACAGAAACCTTTGTTTGGAATTACAGAGATCATACGTTTCCTGTAGTTCTTGACCAGGTTTGCACACACTGCAACAGGGATTTTGGCCCACTCCTCCATACAGACCTTCTCCAGATCCTTCAGGTTTTGGGGCTCTCGCTGGGCAATACGGACTTTCAGCTCCCTCCAAAGATTTTCTATTGGGTTCAGGTCTGGAGACTGGCTAGGCCACTCCAGGACCTGGAGATGCTTCTTATGGAGCCACTCCTTAGTTGCCCTGGCTGTGTGTTTCGGGTTGTTGTCATGCTGGAAGAACCAGCCACGACCCATCTTCAATGCTCTTACTGAGGGAAGGAGGTTGTTGGCCAAGATCTCGCGATACATGGCCCCATCCATCCTCCCCTCAATACGGTGCAGTCGTCCTGTCCCCTTTGCAGAAAAGCATCCCTAAAGAATGATGTTTCCACCTCCATGCTTCACAGTTGGGATGGTGTTCTTGGGGTTGTACTCATCCTTCTTCTTCCTCCAAACACGACGAGTGGAGTTTAGACCAAAAAGCTCTATTTTTGTCTCATCAGACCACATGACCTTCTCCCATTCCTCCTCTGGATGATCCAGATGGTCATTGGCAAACTTCAGACGGGCCTGGACATACGCTGGCTTGAGCAGGGGGACCTTGCGTGTGCTGCAGGATTTTAATCCATGACGGCGTAGTGTGTTACTAATGGTTTTCTTTGAGACTGTGGTCCCAGCTCTCTTCAGGTCATTGACCAGGTCCTGCCGTGTAGTTCTGGGCTGATCCCCACCTTCCTCATGATCATTGATGCGCCACGAGGTGAGATCTTGCATGGTGCCCCAGACCGAGGGAGATTGACCGTCATCTTGAACTTCTTCCATTTTCTAATAATTGCGCCAACAGTTGTTACCTTCTCACCAAGCTGCTTGCCTATTGTCCTGTAGCCCATCCCAGCCTTGTGCAGGTCTATAATTTTATCCCTGATGTCCTTACACAGCTCTCTGGTCTTGGCCATTGTGGAGAGGTTGGAGTCTGTTTGATTGAGTGTGTGGACAGGTGTCTTTTATACAGGTAACGAGTTCAAACAGGTGCAGTTAATACAGGTAATGAGTGGAAAACAGGAGGGCTTCTTAAAGAAAAACTAACAGGTCTGTGAGAGCCGGAATTCTTACTGGTTGGTAGGTGATCAAATACTTATGTCATGCAATAAAATGCAAATTAATTATTTAAAAATCATACAATGTGATTTTCTTGATTTTTTTTTAGATTCTGTCTCTCACAGTTGAAGTGTACCTATGATAAAAATTACAGACCTCTATATGCTTTGTAAGTAGGAAAACCTGCAAAATCGGCAGTGTATCAAATACTTGTTCTCCCCACTGTATGTGTGTGTGTGTGCTTGTGCGTATATATACACTATCAGTCAAAAGTTTGGAAACTGTACTATTTTGATTGTTTTTGAAAGAAGTCTCTTCTGCTCACCAAGGTTGCATTTATTTGATCCAAAATACAGCAAAAACAGTATTATTGTGAAATAGTTTTACAATTTAAAATACATTTTTTCAATTTGAATATATTATAAAATGCAATTTATTTCTGTGATTCAAAGCTGAATTTTCAGCATCATTACTCCAGTCTTTAGAGTCACATGATCCTTCAGAAATCATTCTAATATGCCGATTTGCTGCTCAAGAAACATTTATTATTATTATCAATGTTGAAAACAGTTGTGTACAATTTTTTTTCAGGATTATTTAATGAATAGAAAGTTCAAAAGAACAGCATTTATCTGAAATATAAAGCTTTTGCAACATTATAAATGTCTATACTGTCACTTGATCAATTTAATGCATCCTTGCTGAATAAATGTATTAATTTCTTTAAGTTCTTTCCCAAAAAAAAAAAAAAAAAAAACATTCTTACCGGCCCAAAACTTTTGAACGGTAGTACAATGTTACAAAAGCTTTCTATTTCAGATAAATACTGTTCTTTTGAACTTTATATTCATCAAAGAATCCTAAAAAAAAAATGTTTTACACAACTGCTTTCAACATTGATAATAATCATAAATGTTTCTTGAGCAGCAAATCATCATATTAGAATTATTTCTGAAGGATCATGTGACACTGAAGACTGGAGTAGTGATGCTCAAAATTCAGCTTTGCATCACAGGAATAAATTACATTTTAAAATATATTCAACTAGAAAACAGTTATTTTACATTTCAATAATATTTCATAATATTACAGCTTTTTATTGTATTTTTAATAACATAAATGCAGCCTTGGTGAGCAGAAGAAACTTCCTTCAAAAACAATCAAAATAGTACAGTTCCCTTTCAGTCGGTCACGTTCGACGTACGTCGGACTTTACCGACGAATTGGGATCACTTCTGGGAGCCCCTATCAGCTTCGAGTGTATAGAGAACGGGCCAATGGCCATTGGCGTGCGAGATTTGCATCTCGCGTTCCGCCCCGCATCGTGGGTATAAAGCGGAAGCGGATGCCGCGCACATTTGTCATTCACTTCGGAGCCAAACAGGTATCCATGAAAGACTGTTCCTGCTTCAGCAGAGAGAAAGAGAGAGAGCAAGAGAAGAGGCTTTTGTGCTGGGGAGAAGGCACGTGCAGTGACAACCGCGAGCTCACCGAGATCGGTGAAATAACTGCTGTTCTTACAGCATCCTGATTGGTTCGGTGGGGGCGTTCCACGGTGAGTGCATACACAGGCTGCACTATTTCCTGTGTTTTGCCGCGGTTGTTCCCTGGGTGCTTCGGCACGTTAAAAGAGCTCCTTTTAAAAGAGCAACACGGGTGTGACACTACGTCTTTTTCAAGATGTCATTCCACCCGTGCGTTTCTGGATGCGGTCGTTCCCTGTCACCAGCTGACGGTCACAATCGCTGCCTTACATGTCTGGGTATTCAACATGCTGAGGCAGCGTTTGTGGATAGCTCGTGTTCCCATTGCGGGAACATGACTATCTCGGCGCTTAGGTCGAGACTCGCCTACCTTCGGGAGGGTGGAGTCCCCTTACCTATGCCCCGATCTAGTGCTATTCCTGCCCAGCAGAATAGACCTACTTCGGCGAATAGCCAGGGTGACCTGAGGATCACGTTTAGGGCACACCCGCCGAGCCAGCCTCCGTGG
Source organism: Coreius guichenoti (assembly GCA_039654105.1). Taxonomy (NCBI): domain Eukaryota; kingdom Metazoa; phylum Chordata; class Actinopteri; order Cypriniformes; family Gobionidae; genus Coreius; species Coreius guichenoti. The sequence goes on from CM077176.1 coordinate 22,229,310, forward strand.
GCCCCTAAACCCTCTGAAGTGCCGCAGCCGGTTGAGCTTCCGGAGGAAGTCGCTGGCCCCTCCCGGGGTGGTCCAGTGGTGACCTTTGGAGCTCCAGCAGACGATAGGATGTCGATCGCTGCATCGGAGGGGGAGTTTCAGTCCTCGGGGGATGAAGACTCGGCTGCGTTGCCTCCCTCTGGGAGAGTGGCGTTGCCCGAGACGGACCCCGAGCTGACGGCTATGCTTTCCCGGGCCGCCGAAAAGGTCGGGCTCGTGTGGAACCCTCCACCGTCTCCCGAGCCTTCTAGGCTGGATGATTGGTTTCTCGGGGCGGCTTACCCTCCGGTGCCTCTCTTATCGCCAGCAGGGGGTGCTGGCTGTGTCCAGGACGCACACAAGAGGCCTCCGCACACCCGTGCACCCCCTCAGCGGAAGCAGGTAAGTGTTGCATTGCACACTCAGACCCCACTTCGGGCCGCTATGCCGTCCGAGTCGGGTCCCTGCACTCCGCTGCGCTGCCCCGCTGCGGGTACGTCTGTGGTGCCGTTGGTCCCGCTGGTTCGGTCGCTGGGAGCCTGGCTAGCGCTCCCCAGCCCGTCCCGCTGGCTCATCCGTACTATCAGACTCGGCTATGCGATTCAGTTCGCCCGGCGGCCCCCCAAATTCAGGGGCGTTCACTTCACCTCCGTGTCGAAGGAGAGCGCCCCCGTGCTACGGGCGGAGATCGCAGTCCTACTGGCGAAGGACGCGATAGAGCCGGTCCCTCCAGCCGATATGAAGACAGGCTTCTACAGCCCGTACTTCATTGTACCCAAGAAAGGCGGCGGGTTACGGCCAATCTTGGACCTGCGGTTCTTGAATCGGTCCCTTCACAGGCTGCCGTTCAGAATGCTAACGCAGAAACGCATCTTCAGGTGCATCCGTCCCCAAGACTGGTTTGCAGCGATCGACCTGAAGGACGCGTACTTTCATGTCTCGATTCTCCCTCGACACAGACCGTTCCTACGCTTTGCGTTCGAGGGACGGGCATATCAGTACAGAGTCCTACCCTTCGGGCTGTCCCTGTCGCCCCGTGTCTTCACGAAAGTCGCGGAGGCGGCCATTGCTCCCATGAGAGAGCGTGGTGTTCGCATCCTCAACTACCTCGACGACTGGCTGATTCTGGCTCAGTCGCGGGCGCAGTTGTGCGAACACAGGGACATGGTGCTCAGTCACCTCAGCCTGTTGGGACTTCGGGTCAACTGGGAAAAGAGCAAACTCTGCCCCGTGCAGAGGATCTCTTTTCTCGGTATGGAGTTGGACTCGGTCAATCTGACAGCGCGACTCACAGAGGAGCGCGTCCAGTCGGTGTTGAACTGCTTGAATTCGTTCAAATGCAGGACAGCGGTACCACTGAAACATTTTCAGAGGCTCCTGGGGCATATGGCATCCGCAGCCGCAGTGACGCCGCTCGGATTGCTTCATATGAGGCCGCTTCAACACTGGCTACACGACCGAGTCCCGAGATAGGCGTGGCAGAGCGGCTCGTTCCGTGTCTCAGTAACACCGAAGTGTCGCCAAACCTTCAGTCCGTGGTCGGACCCTTCGTTTCTACGGGCAGGAGTTCCCCTAGAACAAGTGTCCAGGCATGCTGTTGTCTCCACGGATGCCTCATCCACCGGCTGGGGGGCCACGTACAACGGGCTTGCAGTTTCGGGTCTGTGGACGGGGCCTCAACTGCAATGGCATATCAATTGCCTCGAGTTGTTAGCAGTTCGTCTTGCGCTGGGCCGCCTCAAAGGGCCTCTACGAGGCAAGCACGTTCTGGTCCGTACGGACAACACTGCGGCCGTTGCGTACATCAACAAACAGGGTGGTCTACGCTCCCGCCGCATGTCACAACTCGCCCGCCATCTCCTCCTCTGGAGTCAGAAGCATCTGAGGTCGCTTCGTGCCACTCATATTCCGGGCCTGCTCAATCGTGCAGCCGACGAGCTCTTACGACAGCAAGTGCTCCCAGGAGAGTGGAGACTCCATCCCCAGGTGGTCCAGCTGATCTGGAGTCGCTTCGGGACCGCACAGGTAGACCTGTTTGCCGCCCCGGACACGTCTCACTGCCAGTTGTTCTATTCCCTGACCGGGGGGGACCCTCGGCTCGGATGCGCTGGCACACAGCTGGCCCCGGGGCCTACGCAAATATGCGTTTCCCCCAGTGAGCCTTCTTGCGCAGACACTGTGCAAGGTCAGGGAGGACGAGGAGCAGGTCTTGTTAGTTGCGCCATACTGGCCCAACCGGACCTGGTTCCCGGAACTAGTGCTCCTCGCGACAGCACCTCCTTGGCCCATTCCTCTGAGGAAGGACCTCCTGACTCAGAGACGGGGCACCCTGTGGCACCCACGTCCGGACCTCTGGAAACTCCATGTCTGGTCCCTGGACGGGACGCGGAGGTTCTAGGTGGCCTACCACAGACTGTGGTAGACATCATCACTTCCGCCAGAGCCCTCTCTACGAGGCGCCTCTACGCGTTGAAGTGGAACCTGTTCGTCGAGTGGTGTTCTTCTCGACGAGAAGACCCCCGAAGATGTTCGATCAGCTCTGTGCTTTCCTTCCTGCAAGAAGGGTTGGAGCGAAGGCTGTCTCCCTCCACCCTCAAAGTGTATGTTGCTGCTATCGCCGCAAATCACGACATGGTTGATGGTAAGTACCTAGGGAAGCACGATCTGGTCGTCAGGTTCCTGAGGGGGGCGACGAGATTAAATCCGCTTCACCCTCACTCTATACCCTCTTGGGACTTATCTCTGGTGCTAACCGCATTGCAGAGGGCTCCCTTTGAACCTTTGCAGTCAGCAGAGTTAAAAATCCTGCCTTGGAAGACAGTACTCCTGACTGCATTGGCTTCCATCAAGAGGGTAGGGGACCTGCAGGCATTTTCGGTCGACGAATCGTGCCTGGAATTTGGGGCGGGTAACTCTCATGTAATCCTGAGACCCCGGCCCGGATATGTGCCCAAGGTTCCCACCACTCCCTTTCGGGACCAGGTGGTGAACCTGCAAGCGCTGCCTTCGCTTACGTGGACAGAACGCAAAGCTTCAGGACCTCAGAACAGCTCTTCATCTGTTACGGAGGCCAGCAGAAGGGAAAGGCTGTCTCCAAGCAGAGGATGGCTCACTGGATAGTGGATGCCATCGCCTTGGCGTATGAAACCCAAGGCGTGCCCTGCCCGCTTGGGTTGAGGGCCCACTCCACCAGGAGTGTGGCCTCTTCCTGGGTGCTGGCGCACGGCGCCTCGCTGACAGATATATGTAGAGCGACCCGCAACCCGCGGCAGTCAGACGTGGCGGAGCGTCCGACGCCAGGTCTAACACTCGTATGCATTGGTGGAACTTGTGTTAGGCTGGGTATCCATATGTTGTGACCCCTACGGCGGTCCCATATGTGTATTCTTCCATAGTACGGCTCCCTACGGCGAGCCCGTGTCTTTCTCTGTGCGGTGTAGTCTCCCGCCTGCATTGGCCGGGGCCACCCCTGGGACTTCCGTATGTTGTACTGCCCACGGCCAGTCCATACGTCTATATTCCACATGATACCTCCCTACGGGTAGGATGTGGCTTCCGCAGCGGCCCCTCGGGGCACGCTTTCCCAGCATTATCCAATACTCTGCTGAGTGGGTCTTGCGGAACAGCAGCAGTGACTCTCCCTGCGTAAGTTCCCCGCCCCAAACAGACGGGGGTCTGAGGGGCTTTCGCTGGGCGCTGGAAGTGGTAGTAACTGTGGCGTTTTCCATAGGGATCCCAATTCGTCGGTGACGTCCGACGTACGTCGAACGTGACCGACTGAAAGGGAACGTCTCGGTTACGTATGTAACCCTCGTTCCCTGAAGGAGGGAACGGAGACGTACGTCCCGTCGCCACAGTTGCTGTACCATCACTGCAGCGGCCGAGTCACTAGTTCGGCTCCTCAGTGAAAAACAAATGTGCGCGGCATCCGCTTCCGCTTTATACCCGCGATGCGGGGCGGAGCGCAAGATGCAAATCTCGCACGCCAATGGCCATTGGCCCGTTCTCTATACACTCGAAGCTGATAGGGGCTCCCAGAAGTGATCCCAATTCGTCGGTGACGTCCGACGTACGTCTCCGTTCCCTCCTTCAGGGAACGAGGGTTACATACGTAACCGAGACGTTTCCAAACTTTTGACTGGTAGTGTATATATATATATATATATATATATATATTAGTGGTGCTTTTTCCCTTTTTTTAAAACAGTGGTTTACTAAACAAATTCTGTCTCTGTCTTTAAATATATTCAGTTATAATTAAAAATGTCATAAGGATAAAAAAAATCTTTCTCTGCGAGTGCAGTAAACTATAGGGAGCCCTTGCACATTAAATGTTACAATTAGCAAGAGATTCCAAACTATTAAATTCAGTTGCTGTTTATTTTTAGATATAATAGCCTAATCAACACTCAAATAACAAATTGTATGCAAACATGTTTTTTTTTTTTTTTTCATATTTTACACATCAGTGGCTGTCATAACTTGTTTTCATGACAGATTTATTTAAACATACATTAAATAAGCTAAGACATCTTCTAACAGGTTAAGTAAATCAGATAATGAATAGGCTAATATAGTGCATATATTTAGCTAAATTCTTCTCTCTAGTTCGTTTCTCTAGCGAACTATGTGTGTGGACACTGAATGACTCGCCTGAGGTAAATGGAATGCTAGGCGTGACATATTGTTTACAAGCTGTTTGTTTACTCTTTCCGCATTTGAAACACTGATTGAGCGATTACACGAAATATGATACGTATCAGTAAGTTGTACTGTATCTTTCAACATACCTTCAGAGAATTCAACGTACCTACAGCATTCATGTGTATTCTGATTCCGCTTAAACTTACAGTGATCTGTCGCGCCACTTCCAAGCGCGTCAAATCGGCATTTATTGTTTTAATTTAGTAATCAAATAGACAGAATTTGAAAGATGACACTTTATTTTTTATCGAAAGTAACAAAACACGGAGCGTACTGCGAGTATTGGTGGTTAAAAGGGGTTCATAGGCTGTAGCTATTCGGGTACTGAAGCGAAAGACACGTAGCCCCAAAAATCGCCTTGCGAACGGTTACACCCTTAATATACCGGTCAAAAGTTTGGAAACATTACTATTTTTAATGTTTTTGAAAGAAGTCTCTTATTCTCATCAAGCCTGCATTTATTTATTCAAAAATACAGACAAAACTATTGTGAAATATTAGGCTATTACAATTTAAAATAATGGTTTCCTATTGTATTTCTGTAGCTAATGCAAAGCTGCATCAGCCGTTACTCCAGTCTTCAGTGTCACATGATCCTTCAGAAATCATTCTAATATGCTGATTTATTATCAGTGTTGGAAACAGTTGTGCTGCTTAATATTTTTTTATAACCTATGATACTTTTTTCAGAATTCTTTGAAAAAGTTTTAAAAAGAACAGCATTTATTTAAAATATAAATATTCTGTAACAATATACACTACCGTTCAAAAGTTTGAGGTATGGAGTAATGGCTGATGAAAATTCAGCTTTGCGTCACAGAAATACATTATATTTTAAAGTATATTAAAATAGAAAAACGTTATTTTAAATTTAAACAATATTACTTTTATTGTATTTTTGATCAAATAAATGCAGCCTTGATGAGCATAAGAGACTTCTTTCAAAACCATAAAATATTATAAATGTAATAATTTGATTTGGTAACTGTATATTGGTAACTGTATCAAGTCAAGTCAAGTCACCTTTATTTATATAGTGCTTTTTACAATGCTGATTGTTTCAAAGCAGCTTCACAGTGTTAACAGGAAAATAATGCAACAGAATTTGATTCGGCTGTACAGCCGCCATGCGGGCAGATCAGTATTTTATTTGATAATTTATTTGAATATTTAGTTTAAAATTTTAGTGTCCCCAACTGAGCAAGCCAAGCCAAAGGTGACAGTGGCGAGGAACCAAAACTCCATCAGGTGGCATAATGGAGAAAAATAAACCTTGGGAGAAACCAGGCTCAGTCGGGGTGCCAGTTCTCCTCTGGCCATCATGCCGTGTCGGTGAGGCAATTATTAGATAGGAATATTCGAAAGATCGGAGTCATCACGCCAGAGACGGGTTTATTGAGGATGCCGTGTCGATGAGGCAATTATTAGATAGGAATATTCGAAAGATCGGAGTCATTACGCCGGAGACGGTATATTGGGATGTCGTGTTGATAAGGCAATTTATTAGATAGGAATATTCGAAAAGATCGGAGTCATCACGCCGGGGACGGGTTTATTGAGGATGCCGTGTCGATGAGGCAATTTCAGTCTAATTGACACGGTCTCAAGTTAAGGTGTAGGGCCCAATATATAATATCTCACTTTTCTGTCGCCTACAGATTCTTGCCACCTTGACCAGTAAGGAGCTTTCAGCGTATGCTAGAGCAGGAGCAGTAGCTGAAGAGATTCTGGTCGCTATCAGGACTGTTGTGGCTTTTAATGGACAGAAGAAAGCAGTGGAAAAGTGAGCACATTCTGTACCTTTCACTCATCAAGTTCACAACAAATTTTTCACTTAAAGGAAAGAGATAAGATTGGGTCTTCTAAATGTCAAGAATGCAACCAAACTGTTTTGAATATGTGCTTATATACATGGTGACAAACAGTTCTCTGTGACAAACTATTTTCTGTATTTTAGGTATGAGAAAAACTTGGTGGAAGCAAAGAACTTCGGAGTAAAGAAAGCCATAACCACTAATGTGTCCATGGGGTTTACACAGTTTGTTATATTTGGCACTTATGCACTGGCATTTTGGTATGGGACAAAACTGTCTGTGGACGAACCAGAGAATTACAGCATTGGAAGGGTCATCATTGTGAGTTTTTAAGACTTTATGTTTCTGAATAAAGATACAGCAGGAAACATTTCTTAATAACCAACAACTTTTTTACTTTTGACCCCAGGTTTTCTTCTCTGTGATGATTGGCTCATTCTCTTTAGGCCAGGGAGCTCCAAACCTGGAGAGCATCGCCAAGGCCCGTGGTGCGGCCTATGAGGTTTACAAAACAATTGACATGGTACAAACTTTCAGTGTTTGTTGTTCATAATAAAGTTATTTTTTTATTATATGTATATATTGTCATTCTGGATGACCTCTTGCAGCCTCGTCCCATTGACAGCAGTTCAAAAGAAGGTCACAAACCAGACCATGTGAAAGGAGATATTGAATTCAAGAACATCCACTTCAGCTATCCCTCCAGAAAAGATGTGAAGGTACAGCAGCATGTTTTCCCACCTGTTAGGAATTTTATCATTCATACTATATACTCTATCTGTTGAAATTATTAGGGCTGCAACGATAATGATAATTTTTTTAAATGGTTACTTTTTAATTAAATTTCTATTATTATTATATATTTTTTTTATAATTATGTTATAGCCAATAACCAATAAATGGCTTTATTAAAATTCAATACTATTTTTGTCTACATAAAAATAAAATGTTAAAATACAAAATTCATCATTTAAAGGCACAATATGTAAGATTTTTGGATTAAAATATCCAAAAACCACTAGAACAATGTTATATATTTTGTTGACTTGTGTACTTACATTATCCCAAATGTTTCTAAGAATGTTTAAATCCAGAGAAATAAGCAATTTTAACCAGGACACGGACCGTGTCCGTGCGTCGCCTATCAATGACATCATACCCGAGTTACCCTTGATTTTATATATTGTTTTATTTGAAAGAAACCATGGAAACACCAAAGACGCTTTAATATATTATGTGTTTTATTAGATAAGGGAACAACTGTTTGGAGACATTTATAGACAGAAAACTAATTATTTTACAGTAATACAGCATTTTCTCCGTCATACAATATGTTTTAAAATTAATTGCATGCCATTTAGCCACAAGCCATCCAGCATTTATTAATATGATATTCTATCTTCTGTGCAACAAGTGTCTCATAGCAGCTGTGGAGCGAACGCACAGAGTAACGTTATAACAACAGTTTTAACACACTCAAATGTATCTAATATGATAAAACAGCGCTGCGTTACCCCACATACGCTTGACCGGAAGAAGAGGAAACGGTCGTCTGCTGCATAATAAAAGTTCTGCTGCTCTCGATCCGTGTGTCACGCTCGTCTCTCATTAGCAATTGCTTCAGCGATCTTGTTCAGCTCCCACAGCACTCGGCCCTGCTCTGTTTCATACTACAGTAACGTTAATAATCTCATCCATTAACGTGATTTCTGCCCGCATCCCATTCCGATTCTTTTCCACTGGCTGTGAGGTGAAGACGACAACTCAATCTCGGCGTCATCAAGCTACGCCTTTGTTTTGAATAGGCGACCTCTAGCGGCGAAAAACGTGTGCCTGTAAATAATAAAAGCTAAGTATACAGTATGAAAAATGGATATTTATTTTGAGATTCGCTAAAGATTACTTTTAAAGTGTTAATAAATTACTTCTTTTAATAATTTTGGTAACACTTTAGTTTAGGGTCCAATTCTCAGTATTAACTAGTTGCTTATTAGCATGCATTTTACTAGGATATTGGCTGTTTATTAGTACTTATAAAGCACATATTAATGCCTTATTCTGCATGACCATATTCTACATCCCTTAATCCACAATACCTAAATTTAACAACTACTAACTATTAATAAGCAGTAGTTAAGAGGTCATTGAGGCAGAAGGTGTAATAGTGAGAACTGGATAAACTAAAGTGTGACCATAATTTTTTATCGACCAATACTGATAAATTTTTATGTCTGTAAAATTGGCTTATTATCGATATGGTGATGATATATTGTCCAGCCATAGAAATGGTGACATACTGAGAAATGATTCAATGTGTCCAATCGCAGATTCTACAGGGAATGAGTCTGAAAGTGCCTCATGGAAAGACCATTGCTTTGGTTGGAGCCAGTGGCTGTGGGAAAAGCACAACAATTCAGCTTCTGCAGCGGTTCTATGACCCAGATTCAGGAGAGGTAACACTGACATGCCCAAAGCATCTTCTAATGAGCAAACATAAATCATTTCACCTTTCAGTTAAAGCTGCATTCCTTCACGTCGCACAAAATATGTTGTAATTCAGTTGACTGAATTCAGTCGTACATGTCAGGAATGAAGAGCTGATTAGTTTATGAAATATGTACGGTTGCAGGTGACTCTGGATGGTCATGATATCCGTTCTCTAAATGTGTGCTGGCTGAGGGAGAACATGGGTATCGTGAGTCAGGAGCCGGTTCTTTTTGGAACCACCATCGCAGAGAATATACGCTACGGCCGAGAAGACGCCACTGATGAGGATATTGAACGAGCCATTAGAGAGGCCAATGCCTACGATTTCATTTCCAAACTACCAGATGTGAGTAGTGTAACATTTTATAACAAGGTTTTGACTCAGTTCTACCCCTAAAGTTATTGCATATAGCAGAACCAAAGATTTCACTTTTATGATATCAATAAATCAGAGTGTCTAAGAAATGCATAAAAATGGAAATGCATAATACACTCACCTAAAGGATTATTAGGAACACCATACTAATACTGTGTTTGACCCCCTTTCGCCTTCAGAACTGCCTTAATTCTACGTGGCATTGATTCAACAAGGTGCTGAAAGCATTCTTTAGAAATGTTGGCCCATATTGATAGGATAGCATCTTGCAGTTGATGGAGATTTGTGGGATGCACATCCAGGGCACGAAGCTCCCGTTCCACCACATCCCAAAGATGCTCTATTGGGTTGAGATCTGGTGACTGTGGGGGCCATTTTAGTACAGTGAACTCATTGTCATGTTCAAGAAACCAATTTGAAATGATTCGAGCTTTGTGACATGGTGCATTATCCTGCTGGAAGTAGCCATCAGAGGATGGGTACATGGTGGTCATAAAGGGATGGACATGGTCAGAAACAATGCTCAGGTAGGCCGTGGCATTTAAACGATGCCCAATTGGCACTAAGGGGCCTAAAGTGTGCCAAGAAAACATCCCCCACACCATTACACCACCACCACCAGCCTGCACAGTGGTAACAAGGCATGATGGATCCATGTTCTCATTCTGTTTACGCCAAATTCTGACTCTACCATCTGAATGTCTCAACAGAAATCGAGACTCATCAGACCAGGCAACATTTTTCCAGTCTTCAACTGTCCAATTTTGGTGAGCTCGTGCAAATTGTAGCCTCTTTTTCCTGTTTGTAGTGGAGATGAGTGGTACCCGGTGGGGTCTTCTGCTGTTGTAGCCCATCCGCCTCAAGGTTGTGCGTGTTGTGGCTTCACAAATGCTTTGCTGCATACCTCGGTTGTAACGAGTGGTTATTTCAGTCAAAGTTGCTCTTCTATCAGCTTGAATCAGTCGGCCCATTCTCCTCTGACCTCTAGCATCAACAAGGCATTTTCGCCCACAGGACTGCCGCATACTGGATGTTTTTCCCTTTTCACACCATTCTTTGTAAACTCTAGAAATGGTTGTGCGTGAAAATCCCAGTAACTGAGCAGATTGTGAAATACTCAGACCGGCCCGTCTGGCACCAACAACCATGCCACGCTCAAAATTGCTTAAATCACCTTTCTTTCCCATTCTGACATTCAGTTTGGAGTTCAGGAGATTGTCTTGACCAGGACCACACCCCTAAATGCATTGAAGCAACTGCCATGTGATTGGTTGATTAGATAATTGCATTAATGAGAAATTGAACAGGTGTTCCTAATAATCCTTTAGGTGAGTGTATATCAGTAACAAATTATATGGATATTTAATTGTGCATACACATTTCACCATTTTTACATTTAGATGACCTTTTCCATCATCTAATGCTACATTAAAGCTAATCTTTAATAATAATTATAATAATAATTCAATAACATATTGAAATACAATCTACAAATATACATTTGTCATATGGTGGTATGCCTAAATTTGCTAGCATTTAAAATGATTGATTTTTCATTTTTAGTGTTCATTTTTTTAATTTAGACTAAATAGACTTTTGATATCGGCCATTTATCAGTTATCGACCATAACATAAAATTAATTATCTGGTTCCCTTAGGTGAACGTGATTTTACCTGGAACAACATTCCAAACAACCCATCAGATTTGAGCGACAAGTTTACAGTTTATGTGAAGTTTAGGCTTACAGTCAGGGTTATGTGCTTCTACATTAGTGTTATTCACCTATCATTTCCCTCTGATTTTAGGGATAAGTTAAGGCTAGGGTTAGGTTTAGAGGTAGGGATACATGGTTAGGACTACTTTTCAGGCAGGAATGTTGTTCCAGGACCAACAAAATGTGTTGATCCAGGAACATGTCTTACTTGGCAAAATCACAGTGACTGCTTAGGGATATAGGCCAGAATTTTAATATTGGTGGATCTCTATTTAGAAATGATCATTTTAGACGAATATGCACTACACTAGTTGTGTTTAGTCTGAAAGTCTTAAATGTTTTAAAGGGGTGTTTGATTATGATTTCCCTTTTTTAACTTTAGTTAGTGTGTAATGTTGCTGTTTGAGCATAAACAACATCTGCAAAGTTACAACACTCAAAGTTCAATGCAAAGGGAGATATTTTCTTTTTAAGAAATCGCTTTTTAAGGCTGGTAGGGACTACAACAAGCTTCTTCATGGGTTAGTGACATCATTAATCTCTAAAATTTACATAAACCTTCCCCCCGGGAACACGCAACAAAGGAGGTGAGGCAATGTTGGGCTGCTTTAGAGAAGAGGAAGAGTTGTTGTTGTAGAGCACTTTTTTTACATCCGTCTTTTTACATTTATTGCAATCCAGTACGTAACACAAAAGCAAGTCATAAAAGCAAGATGACAATATAAGTTATAACTGTAATTAAACTAAACTATACCTGTTCTAACTATCTTCATGCAGCATATATTCTCTGCCTCTGTATGTATCTTACAACAGTTCCCACATGAGCGATTTATAGATTATCATGACAGAATATGCTAATCGATGACTTGAAGATAGTTAACTCCACATCAGCTACATAAATTCATCAACTAACCATTCAGAAACATCCTGTTGCATTAGACATGTTGTCACTTCTTCTTGAGTCTTTCCATCATTGTCATCGTTTCTGACCTTTTCAATGCATGCCTGCTTAATCGGAGCTGCTAACACGAGCTCTTGAAGCTCTGCCCTCTTCTAGAATGGGGGCCGGAAGCAGCAGCTCATTTGCATTTAAAGGGACACTCACAAAAAACGCTCAAAAACCCTCAAAAAACCCTCACCCTCAAAAAATTACAATTTTAACTTGCTATAAAAATGATATGTGGGTATTTTGAGCTAAAACTTCACATACACACTCTAGGGACATCAGAGGCTTATTTTACATCTTGTAAAAATGGGCATTATAGGACCCCTTTAAAATGTTTTTTTTCCTCTCTGAGATAGAAGCTAAACACTATGGTCGGGGAGAGGGGGGCTCAACTGAGCGGGGGCCAAAAGCAGAGGATCGCTATTGCTCGAGCTCTCGTCAAAAACCCCAAAATCCTCCTGCTGGACGAAGCCACATCAGCCCTGGACACACAGAGCGAGTCCATTGTTCAGGCAGCATTAGACAAGGTAATGCAAAACAGTTCACTCTGTGACATGCAGTACTGGAAAAGATATAGTTATAGTTGCAGATTATGGATATGTGTATCTTTTACAGTTTTTGTTGTGGTAACAAAGTTTTAACCAAACAAAAGTTCGACACTGCAGTAAACAAGTGATAAATAATTGTGTGTGTTGTTTCTTAGGCCAGAGCAGGACGTACTACCATTGTGATTGCACATCGCCTGTCAACTATTCGTTCAGCAGATATAATTGCAGGATTCAGCGACGGCAAAGTGGTGGAACAGGGCAGCCACAGAGAACTCATGACCAAGAAAGGAGTGTACTATTCTCTCATAATGCAACAGGTACATGTAATGTATGTCTCTCATAGGAGCTATCTGATAGTGGTACAGGACAGAACTGACGTTATGAAATTCTCTGCAGTTTTTAAGGTTTTCATACTTAATACATTTAGCAATATTCTTACTCTTTTATTTTGCTTACAAAACTAGAAGCCATGAAATTAATCACCTTTATTTTATTCTATTGACAGTCCATATTTTTAACAGTAATGCCAGTAAGAAATAATACACTTTTTATTATTACTTGAAAGGTTTATACATCTTATATTATTCTAATAGCTAGTAGAAAAAATTGTCAACAGATATTAGTTATATATTTATATAATAACTATATATAATTGTAATATAAAATAATATAAGATGTAACTACCTTTCAGAAGTTTGGGGTCAATAATGTTTCCATGTTTTTTAAAGTCTCACCAAGGCTGCATTTATTTGATAATAAAATCAGTCAAAACAGGAATATTGTGAAGTATTATTGCAGTTTAAAAAATGTTTTCTATTTTAATATACAGTGTCAACATTAATGATGTGATGTCTTATGTGATGTGAATGAATTAGTGATGTCAAAGCAGAATTTTCAGCATCATTACTCCAGTCTTCAGTGTCACATGATTCTTCAGAAATCTGTTTAGTATTTAACAGGTTTTTTTTTTCAGGATACTCTGATGAATAGAACAATGCAAAACAGCAATGATTTGAAATACAAATCTTTGGTAACATTATGAATGTCTTTACTTTCACATTTGATCAATGTAATGCAACCTTTCTGAATGAATAATGTTACTTTCTTTAAAAAAAATTTTTTACAGATCCCAAACTTTTGAATAATTTTGTGTGTGTGTGTGTGTGTATTGTTTGCAGTGCCGTGACAATATAAATTTTATTATTATAATGGAAACACTATATTACCATTATAATATCACTCTTAAAGGGATAGTTCACCTAAAAATGGTGAACTATCCCTTTAATATGTAGCCTATGCTGCACAGTATAAATATGTCTTTATATGTGTAAAAAAAAAAAGAAAATAACTCTCTCTGAAAACTCCCTGAATCCTTTACGAAGGGTCTCTCAAGAGGACCTCATATTTGGGTTTCTTTGGCATAAAGTTTTTTTTCTAATCATTTACATTAACAGACCTCAGAGAGACCAAATGATGATCTTGATGCCAATGAAGATGATATTCAGGATGTTTCTGGGGGAGACACCTGTGAGGAATCTACTGACACAGAGACTCCTGAAGGAGGAGAGGAAATTGAAATGGAGAGTGGAACCCTTAGAAGTAGCTTAAGACGTGGCAGTGAGAGAAAGTCCTCGAGAAAGAAGTCCTCTTCAAAGAAGAAGAGCAAGAAATCCAAGAAAGACAAAAAGGTACATGCTCCAGTATCCAGTAGCATCCAGTGCTTTGATGCTATTGAGAGTGAATCAAATGGTGAGTCATAAATGGAGCAATTGGATCATTTTAAAAATTCTCTTTTAGGAAGAGGAAAAAGTTCCAGAAATTCCTTTCACTAAAATTCTGGCTCTGAACAAGCCGGAATGGCCTTACCTGCTGGTGGGCATTCTGGCCAGCCTTGTGGGTGGAGCTGTTTATCCCTGTGTGGCCATTCTGTTTGCCAAAATTATTGGTGTGAGTGTCCTTTGTCTTTATTCGTCCATCTGAATAAAAATCTCTATTGTGTATATTTTTGCTTCCTGCTCATCTCCCCATGGTTGTTTTAAAATAATTAATATAAAAATTGTGGATTGTATATTATATTAGTCCCATAAGCACATAGCATTTAAGATGATTTAACCAGGATTTTCAATTCTAAAAGAACTTCTTCTGTTTGTAGGTGTTTGCAGAGGTCGACCCTGAAGTAAAGCGACAGAAGACCATGATGTTCTCGCTCTTCTTTCTGCTAACTGGAGCAGTGGCATTTATCACTTATTTCTTCCAGGTGAGATTTCGTTAGGTTATGAGTGGCGTTCGCTAGCATTTCTATTGCTTTATACTTGGGGTTAGTGGTTAGCTTAGTACTAAACTTAGGCATCCTTTGACAACCCTTAAGGTGATGATACATGGGGCGACTTTTTGAGCAATGTTGCCGAGATGTTGCTTTCCCAATGACAATGGGCAACAAATTTCTATCTGGATACTTTAGATCTGTCATGGGCCCTGTGTCTCACCTGGTTGCCTGTTGACAGCAACATTGCTCAAAAAGTTGCCCTGTGTATCATCACCTTTGGTATTAACCAACCAGAAAATCTAACAACCACCTAACCATCATGAAGGCAACTTTTGCACAGGCACAACATTTAAAGGGGTCTTATTATGCTTTTTCACTTTTTTCAACTTTAGTTAGTGTGTAATGTTGCTGTTTGAGCATGAAAAAGGTCTGCAAGGTTAAAAAGCTCAAGTCCACTCCAAAGGGAGATATTTTATTTAACAGAATCCACTTTTCAAGAACTATAACAACTGACTCGTTTGGGCTACAGCACGATTTTTCCGGATTTTGTGAAGTCACAATGTTATTCATTTAAATAATCCCCGCCCTCGGAATACGCAAAAAAAGGTGTGAGGCCTGGTTGAGCTGCATTAGAGAAGACAGTGTTGTCGCTATGACGCTGTTTTTTCCAACCAGTTTCCAAAGCTCATTTGTTTGACCTTCCTAAGTGTAACATGCAGGAGAAAGCAGGCAAAGGAATAAAGAAACAAAGGAACAAAGACCACTAGGATACTAGAACTAGAAGCAACCATTACATGTACAACAACCCACAAACACCAGTAAGACACAAGCACTATATATATATACACAGGGAAGACTAGCTTAACAAGATAACAAGGGGTGTGGTAAATGGGAAACACCTGGGGAGACTAATCAACATGAAAAACTACAAAGAACTACAAAATAAAGCACAGGAAACACTTCAACGTAAAAGTCCAAGGACAGACACAGAGCACATGTAACAGAGCCCCCCCTTTAAGGAGCGGATTCCAGACGTTTCACAATTTAAAAAGAAAAAAAAACAAAAGTCCAGGAGGGAGGTGGAGCGGAGGCGGACCCGGGGGCGGGATGGAGGGCCAGGCCCGTGGAGCGGAAAGACCCTGGCATGACATAGATGGGCCTGGGAGCGTGGGCGGGCCTGGGCCGTGGAGCGTGGGCGGACCTGGACCTGAAGCAGTCCAGGGAGCCATGGCGGCTCGGGCAGTTCAGGGGACCACGGAGGCGCAGGCAGCTCAGGAGACTACGGAGCCGCAGGCAGCTCGGGACTATGGAGGCGCAGACCGTTTCGGAGGCCAGGGCGGCACAGACCATTCAGGAAACCAGGCTGGCGCAGAGAGTTCAGGAATGGCCTCTGTGGATGGGTACGCAGACCGTTCAGAAGGCCAGGGTGGCACAGACCATTCAGGAGGCCAGGCTGGCACAGAGAGTTCAGGAATGGCCTCTGTGGATGGATACGCAGACCGTTCAGGAGGCCAGGGCAGCACAGACCATTCAGGAAACCAGACTGGCGCAGAGAGTTCAGAAATGGCCTCTGTGGATGGGTAAACAGACCATTCAGGAGGCCAGGGCAGCACCGACCATTCAGGAGGCCAGGCTGGCGCAGAGAGTTCAGGGATGGCCTCCGTGGATGGATAGCCCCCTCCCAAATTTCTCTTGGGAGGAGCTATGGACTCTGAAGTGAGCTCATAGACTGGAGCCCTCTCTGGATTCAGGACAGGAGATGGAGCCCTCTCGGGACTGAAGACGATGTCCTCTTGGGAATCTGGACGGAAAACGATGTCCTCTAGGGACTCTGGACGGAAGACGATGTCCTCTCGGGACTCTGGACGGAAGACGATGTACTCTCGGGATTCGGGACAGGGACAAGAGACAAAGTCCTCTCTGGACTCTGGTCAGTGGCTGGAGCCGTCTCTGGACGCTGGTCTGTGGCTGGAGCCGTCGCTGGACTCTGGTCTGTGGCTGGAGCCGTCGCTGGACTCTGGTCAGTGGCTGGAGCCGTCTCTGGATGCTGGTCTGTGGCTGGAGCCGTCGCTGGACTCTGGTCTGTGGCTGGAGCCGTCGCTGGACTCTGGTCAGTGGCTGGAGCCGTCGCTGGACTCTGGACGTGGACAGGAGCCGTCGCTGGACTCTGGACGTGGACAGGAGCCGTCGCTGGACTCTGGACGTGGACAGGAGCCGTCGCTGGACTCTGGACGGTGGGCGTGGTGACCATGATGGTTGGAGACTTGAGCGTGGATGCCATGACAGTTGGGGTCCACAGTGGTCCAAGCTCCACGGTCGGATCCTCCTCCACTTCCCCTACCGTTAATGGAGATCCACACAGCTGCATAGCGAGGTCAATATACTGAGCCGGGGTCCAGCCGGTAGTTTCCTCCGGCATCAGTTGGCCGATGTAATCGTCCAGTCCGTTCCAGAAACATTCCATCAGCATAATGTCATCCAATGGAGCAAGATGGTAATAGGCAAGAAAGTCCTCCACATATTCCTCAATGGAACGGCCATTTTGATACATGGAACAAAGAATATTTATAGGGTCCTGCTAGATCCATAGCGGTGGGTTGTTCTGTAACGTGCAGGAGAAAGCAGGCGAAGGCGAGGATCTAAATGCAGGGTTTTTTAATAAAATAACACATTGAACAAAGAACTCCAGGAATAAAGGAATAAAGAAACAAAGGCGCAAAGACCACTAGGATACAAGAACTAGAAGCAACCATTACATGTACAACAATCCACAAACACCAGTAAGACACAAGCACTATACAGTAGGGAAAACAAGTATTTGATACACTGCCGATTTTGCAGGTTTGCCCACTTACAAAGCATGTGGAAGTCTGTAATTTTTATCATAGGTACTCTTCAACTTTGAGTGACGGAATCTAAAACAAAAATCCAGAAAATCACATTGTATGATTTTTAAGTAATTAATTTGCATTTTATTGCATGACATAAGTATTTGATACATCAGAAAAGCAGAACTTAATATTTGGTACAGAAACCTTTGTTTGCAATTACAGAGATCATACGTTTCCTGTAGTTCTTGACCAGGTTTGCACACACTGCAGCAGGGATTTTGGCCCACTCCTCCATACAGACCTTCTCCAGATCCTTCAGGTTTCGGGGCTATCGCTGGGCAATACGGACTTTCAGCTCCCTCCAAAAATTTTCTATTGGGTTCAGGTGTGGAGACTGGCTAGGCCACTCCAGGACCTTGAGATGCTTCTTACGGAGCCACTCCTTAGTTGCCCTGGCTGTGTGTTTCGGGTCGTTGTCATGCTGGAAGACCCAGCCACGACCCATCTTCAATGCACTTACTGAGGGAAGGAGGTTGTTGGCCAAGATCTCGCGATACATGGCCCCATCCATCCTCCCCTCAATACGGTGCAGTCGTCCTGTCCCCTTTGCAGAAAAGCATCCCCAAAGAATGATGTTTCCACCTCCATGTTTCACGGGTTGGGATGGTGTTCTTGGGGTTGTACTCATCCTTCTTCTTCCTCCAAACACGGCGAGTGGAGTTTAGACCAAAAAGCTCTATTTTTGTCTCATCAGACCACATGACCTTCTCCCATTCCTCCTCTGGATCATCCAGATGGTCATTGGCAAACTTCAGACGGGCCTGGACATGCGCTGGCTTGAGCAGGGGGACCTTGCGTGCGCTGCAGGATTTTAATCCATGACGGCGTAGTGTGTTACTAATGGTTTTCTTTGAGACTGTGGTCCCAGCTCTCTTCAGGTCATTGACCAGGTCCTGCCGTGTAGTTCTGGGCTGATCCCTCACCTTCCTCATGATCGTTGATGCCCCACGAGGTGAGATCTTGCATGGTGCCCCAGACCGAGGGAGATTGACCGTCATCTTGAACTTCTTCCATTTTCTAATAATTGCGCCAACAGTTGTTGCCTTCTCACCAAGCTGCTTGCCTATTGTCCTGTAGCCCATCCCAGCCTTGTGCAGGTCTACAATTTTATCCCTGATGTCCTTACACAGCTCTCTGGTCTTGGCCATTGTGGAGAGGTTGGAGTCTGTTTGATTGAGTGTGTGGACAGGTGTCTTTTATACAGGTAACGAGTTCAAACAGGTGCAGTTAATACAGGTAATGAGTGGAGAACAGGAGGGCTTCTTAAAGAAAAACTAACAGGTCTGTGAGAGCCAGAATTCTTACTGGTTGGTAGGTGATCAAATACTTATGTCATGCAATAAAATGCTAATTAATTATTTAAAAATCATACAATGTGATTTTCTGGATTTTTGTTTTAGATTCCATCTCTCACAGTTGAAGTGTACCTATGATAAAAATTACAGACCTCTACATGCTTTGTAAGTAGGAAAACCTGCAAAATCGGCAGTGTATCAAATACTTGTTCTCCCCACTGTATATACACAGGGAAGACTAGCTTAACAAGATAACAAGGGGTGTGGTAAATGGGAAACACCTGGGGAGACTGATCAACATGAAAAACTACAAAGAACTACAAAATAAAGCACAGGAAACACTTCAATGTAAAAGTCCAAGGTCAGACACAAAGCACGTGACACTAAGGCTGACGAACTTAAAGTGGTTAAAATTTATTTTAAATACTGTTCCTGAACATTATAACCCCAACTTTATCTGTATGCTGCACATTTTACGGAGATCAGCTTCCAGAACCTAAGAGAGTAGAATGCAGGCTACGCACAAAAGCTTCTCCTGAAACGGAGCAGTTCCCACTTTGTTCCCAATCTGTTGTTTTTGGATCACAAATTGTAGGTATGTCTTATTATTTATAGTTGCGTTTAGTTCCAAATATACATTTTACATTGTTGCTGTAATGTAAACAAAGGGCAAAGCTTTGCCTCCACTCGCCTGCTAGACAACATTAGTGTTGATATAGTGTTTACTGTAGCTTTTGTAAGCTCTTGCTTTTGTAAGGCTGCTCACCACCCCTTAGGAAAATGAACCATGGTTTTGTGATTGATTACTGTTTGTATTACCATAGTGACAAGTATCATGTTTAAATGGTGTATAACAGAGGTCTTCAACCCTGCTCCTGGGGACCCACTGTCCTGCAAAGTTTATTTACAACCTGCTTCAGTACACCTGCCTGTGTATTTTCAACAAGTGATCCTGAAGAGCTTGATTAGCTTCACCTGTCTTTAATTAGGGTTGGAGCTAAACTCTGCAGGACAGTGGGTCCCCAAGAGCAGGGTTGAAGACCTCTGGTGTATAACATTGTATCTAAATGTATAAGAAAATTACAACAACAAAAAAAACATACCACTCTGAAACGTCCTGTGAAATCCTTGCTTGCAAAGTCTGTGCATGAAATCCGTTCTGCACGATCCTCTTGTTTGTTAACATTAAAGGCCCTATCATACACCCGGCGCAATGCGACGCCAGGTGTGACGCAAGTGTTTTTTGCTAGTTTCAGCCCGACGCAGTTATCATTTTCATCCGCTATGGAGCGACTGGCTTTTAAAGGGAATGGGAGACGAGACTCAGATTGGTTTATTGCACGTTATGCCCAAAACACACCCATTACTCATTAAGAGAATAGGGACAACCCTTTTAGACCATGCGCCAGACACGCAGACCAATTTCCTGTCGTTAGACTAGCAAAAGTGAATTCGGACACGCCCTAAGGGCACTTGCACCGTGCGCTTTAGACCATGCGCTTAGATCATTAAAATAGGTCCCTATGTCTGAATCAGGCTGAAATTGGTTTGAAATTGACACCATCCATTATATTTATATCTGAGTAGAGCTTGCGGTTATGGTAAGGGGCATGGCATTTCCAGAATATGCGCTAAGCGGTGCCAATCACAACACACTGGGCCAGCTAACCAATCACAGCACGTTTCGTATTTCGGGAGGGGCTTCATCGAAACAGGAACTACATGCCGCGTTCGAGTTAGATTGGGGAGAGAAGTGCTGTAATAATGTAAAATGTGTGTTTTTTGAACAATCAAGCATGAAAGCATATTCTAGTACACCCCAAAAGCAAAATCAAGACTTTGTAAAAGGGCATAATAGGACCCCTTTAAATCTAGGGGTGTATTTGAAAGAAGTCTATTATGCTCACCAAGGCTGCATTTATTGGATCTAAAATAGTATGTATTGCTGTATTTATGTTTCACATCTGTTGCTCTTTCCTCTTCTAGGGCTTCATGTTTGGTAAATCTGGGGAGCTTCTTACCATGAGGTTGAGAAGGCAGGCTTTCAACGCCATGATAAGACAGGTACGGCACATTTCCTGCATCTCTCACTCCGCTACTATATAGTAGTAATACAGTTGAGAGCTAATCTGGCACAAACAAGTGGTTATTGAAATGATGAGTGCTTCATCCTCAAGCCTGTTTCTCTTAACAGGAGATTGCCTGGTTTGATGACAACAACAATGCAGTGGGAGTCCTGACCACTAAATTAGCCACAGATGCGTCTCTGGTTAAAGGGGTGAGTGGAACACAGTGATTTGCCATCAGAACCAGTAATTAAGCTTTCACTGTGGATACAGCCTGTGTTTTTGGCTCTGGTTCATTGCATCCATCTCTTTAAACCGTTATAGGCCTGGCTGAATCTATTTCTCAGTCGTATTTATGTGAGAGCTAATCCATATGACTACAGCTTCTGGTATTAATAGTGCAACTTTATTTGAATTCACAGGTACACTGCCATTTAAAAGTTTAGGGCCGGTAATATTTTAAATAGTTTTTTAAAAGAAGTCTCACAATGGCTGCATTTGTTTTACCAAAAACACAGTGATGTTGTGAAATGTTTTAAAATAATTGTTTTCTATTTTAATATATTTTAAAATGTAATTTATTCCTGTGATGCAAAGCTGAATTTTCAGCATCATTACTCCAGTCTTCAGTGTCACATGATCCTTCAGAAATCATTCTAATATGCTAATCCGATGTCCAAATAGCTTGTTTAGTTGTGTAGTGTCTTATTTGCTTGTCTCTTTTTCTCATCTCTAGGCAGCAGGATCCAGATTAGGACTAGCCACAAACACTATCTGTGCTCTTGGCATCGCTGTCATTGTGGCGTTTATCCATAGCTGGCAGCTCACCTTGCTTATCCTTGCCTGTGTCCCCTTCCTCACGGGGGCAAATTTCATCCAGATGAGAGCCATGGCAGGACACGCCTCCAAAGACCAAAGTGCACTGGAGATGTCTGGCAAGGTACGGTACACTGGTCATTGACCTTTTTTTGGTTTTGTTTGAGAACAATGTGATTCAATTTATCCAGTAAATGATTACACAAGATTAATTGGTAGCTGATTTCTAACTCTTCCGCTCAGATATCCACAGAAACTGTTGAGAACTTCAAGACTGTTGTTGCATTAACCCGTGAAGATGTCTTCTTCCGAAAGTTTATTGACAGCCTGAGCAAGCCATATCGGTAAAATCATTTTTAAAACTAAAAACCTTAATACAGGGGTTTTCAAACTGAGGTCCAGGGACCACAAGGGGTGCTATGGAAAGCCATGGAAAATTTTAAGCAAAAGATAAAAGAAAAAATATTTGTGTTATTTCACTTTTTATTTTAGTTTTACTATAGTTTTATTAATGTTTATAATTAATATTATACATTTTTTAGTTGTCGTTAATTTTACTTTTTTTTAGTAAAATTTAAGTAAAACTTAATTTTTAGTCATTTAATTTCATGTTTTTGTCATTTTATATATATATATATATATATATATTTTTATTTTTTTTTTAAATATTGTTATTTGGGTTTAATTTATTTTTATTTCAGTTTTCATTTTCATTTTATTTAGTTTTAGTTGTTATTTATCTCCAGTTAATAATTTTAGTGTTTCAACTTAAACTTATTTCAGTTTATTGCCAATATTAGTTTTTCAACTAATATTTATATTTTATTTTATTTCAGCTTTATTTTAATTAACAGAAATGTTTTTAATAGATTTAGATTTAGTTTTAGTTAATGACAATAACTGTGATTATAGGGTAACTGAAAATATTTAATAAAATTTTTTTTTTTTAAATTTGAAAATATATTTGTGTTAAAAGATACAAATATATATTTAATAAATATTTACTTTATTTTAAAAATATTTTTATATTTAATAAATATTACTATATTTAATAGTTCCCTTTCGAACGGTCAGTCGTACTGCGTCGCTAGACGCTTGGGGTAAACTCCTTTACCTCGAGATACTGAAGCCTTTATAAAATCACGCACGTACTCTGCACGTCTCGATGGCGGTCCTGCAAGTTTTCCAGGCAAAACTCCTCCGTGCTATGGATGAGACTGGACCAGGCCAGGAGGCTTTCCGCGATTTAAGAAACGCGACAGACCTGGCCCTTCGCGCCACGAAAGCCACTGCCCAAGCCATAGGCAGATCTATGGCCAGTCTGGTGGTTAGAGTCGAGTCGCCCTAGAGCACCGACTCAGCAGCAGAAAAAGACGGCGCCCGCGCCCGCTCAGCCCCACCCACCGCCTGAACAGCGTCAGCGTCCTAGTCAGACGAAGCGCTTCCCTCCTAAGCGTCAGGGACCCCAGCCTAAGATAACGCTGGAACCTGAACAGAGGAATCAGTCCTGATTGGCTGAACAGGAAGAGAGAAGGGTTGGGTCCCGCCGAGGCTGGACCACCCTCCAAAAACCTCAAAGTTTTCCCCCAGCGGCCCGTTCCAGTTCCGGTCAGGGGAGAAAATGTTGTTGTGTGTGTTGCGAGTGCAAGCAAAGAGCCCGCTGTAATGCGCGCCCCCTTGCACTCGACCGCTGTTATAGCGAACCCAATAAAAAATATAAATACTCAACAAAAGAGCATTATTTCTCTTCCGCACCACACAAAGGTCGGCGCCCTGCTCAGTCACAGTGCGCCACCTCTCGACGACCGGGGCCGAGGCTTGGAAAGCCATCCCCGGTGTGTCACAATGGGTTATAAATACAATACAACGAGGTTACTCGCTCCAATTCGCTCGCAAACCACCCCGCTTCGTGGGTATAATACACACTTCGGTGGAGAGCAATGTGTGTCACGTCCCCAAAGTCACGAGCCTATTGACAAAAGGGGCTATAGAGGTGGTACCTCCAGCCCAAAGCGAGTCAGGCTTCTATAGCCGCTACTTCCTTGTTTCCAAAAAAGATGGCGGCCTCAGGCCCATCTTAGACCTCAGACATCTGAACAAGGCCCTTATCAAACGGCCTTTCAGAATGTTAACGCTAAAGCAGATCATCGCCCGATGGACTGGTTTTTCTCAGTGGATCTGAAAGATGCTTACTTTCATGTCCAGGTTACTCCCCGTCGCAGACCGTTCTTGAGATTCACGTTCGACGGGAAGGTCTACCAGTACACAGTCCTGCCATTCGGTCTGTCTCTGGCCCCCCGCACTTTTACAAAGTGCATGGATGCAGCTCTCTCCCCTTTGAGACAAACGGGAATGCGCATTTTGAACTACCTCGACGACTGGCTCATTCTGGCCCGGTCAGAGGAGGAGTTAGAATCTCACAAATCTGTGCTACTCAGCCATCTAGAATGCCTGGGTCTCAGAATAAATACAGCCAAGAGCTCGTTGCTTCCCAGGCAGAGGATCTCTTTCCTGGGGGCGATTTTAGACTGTCAAACGAGCGTGCTCTGACTATCCAGCAGCTCGCACGCTCGTTCAAAACAGGAACCAACAGACCCCTGAGAACCTTTCAGAGAATGCTAGGCCTCATGGCATCTGCTTCTCCAGTACTTCTGCTGGGCATGCTGCACATGCGCACCCTGCAATACTGGCTGAAACCACGGGTTCCTCCCCAAGCTTGGCGTTCAGGCCAACTTCTGATCAATGTAGGCCACCGTTGCATCAAAGCCTTGGCCCCTTGGTCAACGAGTCAGGGGTGAGCTTGGGGACAGTTTCGAGACGAATGGTGGTCACCACGGACGCCTCCAACATGGGTTGGGGCGCTCTGTGCGAGGGCGATCCGGCCTTCGGCTCGTGGACGAGCACGGAGTCGCGGTTACAGATCAACTGCCTAGAAATGCTGGCAGTTGTGTTAGCCCTCAAGACCTTCCTACCACGTCTTTCGGGTCACCATGTTCTAATCCGAATGGACAACACAACAGTGGTTTCCTACATAAACCGCCAAGGCGGGCTCAGGTCGAGACGGCTCAACCAGTTGGTCAGACGTCTCCTCCTATGGGCAAAAGACAAACTGCGCTCGCTGAGAGCAGTGCATGTGCCGGGCAGGCTGAACCAGGGAGCAGATATGCTCTCCAGGGGCCTGGTGTCCCCAGGGGAATGGACTCTCCATCCCCAAACGGTTCAAATGATATGGAATGTTTTCGGGAGGGCAGAGGTCGACCAATTCCCCTGAGGAAAGACCTCCTATCCCAGGCGAACGGGACAATCTGGCACCCCTGTCCCAAACTATGGGCACTACATGTGTGGCCCCTCAAGGGGAGCTCAAGGATCTCCCAGCGAGCGTCCTGAGCACTATCAGTGAGGCTAGAGCTCCGTCTACTAGGCGTCTCTATGCCCTCAAGTGGTCAGTGTTTTCTGAATGGTGTTCAGCCAGAAACCAGAACCCATTATCATGCGAAGTATCACAGATACTCGTTTTTCTGCAAGAGATGTTGGATGCAGGACGTACTCCATCCACACTCAAAGTCTACGTGGCAGCCATCGCCGCTTTCCACGCGCCGATAGCTGGCCAGTCAGTGGGCAGGAATGACATGATTGTCCGTTTCTTAAAAGGGGCCAGAAGGGTTAACCCCCCTCGGCCCCCTACAGTGCCTTCCTGGGACCTTTCCCTGGTCCTACGAGCACTGAAAGAGCCTCCATTCGAACCGTTGCAGACGGCCGAATTAAAGCCACTTTCGCTAAAAACTGCCCTGCTGTTAGCACTGGCATCAGTTAAGCGTGTTGGAGATATACAAGCGCTCTCCGTAAGCGCTTCCTGTCTGGAGTTTGGACCAGGTGACTCTAAGGTTATCCTCAAACCAAGACATGGCTATGTGCCCAAAGTGCTTTCAACACCGTTCAAAGCACAGGTGGTCACCCTCTCTGCTGTCCCCCCCCTGAGGACGAGAGACAGTTACACCTGCTCTGCCCAGTAAGGGCACTTAGAGCATACGTTGAGCGGTCTTCCCACTTTAGACAGTCGGAGCAGCTCTTTGTAAGCTTTGGTGGCCACACTAAAGGACTTCCGGTCACCAAGCAAAGTCTATCCAGATGGGTGGTGGACGCTATCGCGTTAGCCTACGATTCCATGGGCCTCCAGTGCCCCATAGGTGTCAAGGCTCACTCCACCAGAGGCATGGCCTCTTCCTGGGCGTGGTCCAGTGGAATATCCATTGCTGATATCTGTAGAGCGGCAGGCTGGTCCTCACGTCTACATTCACCAGATTCTACAGCCTGGAGGTCCCTGCGCTGCAGGCACAGATCCTTGCTGTATAATGAGTGTTGAGGCGGCCTCGGTGAGCCTGTCACTTCATGAGTTAGCACTTGGGGCCTTTTTACAATGCTCCAGTGCTTAACACAGATCCCTTCATTATGATTGTGACTGGCCTCTACGAGCCCAGTTTTCGCATAGGGATATTTTCACGATATGTCTATGACTCTAGTTTGGGCCCCTTTAAAATATCGACCCAGCTTGAGGAGGTACATGTCGTTGCGCTTATCATAGGATTGAATAGGTTCCCCAAGCATCTAGCGACGCAGTACGACTGACCGTTGCGTAGACGGCCGTGCTATGGCGCTAACGACTGGCAATCGTCGCTTCAGTCTATATAACCTGAATTATATGGCAAGCGTGCGTCTTTTATAGGCAGATGCCCCGCCCACTTGGCGGGCTTTGCGCTCAGCTTCACGGGCTTCGCACCGATTGGTTCGTGCAGTTACGCCGCTCTGCCATTGGTTCATGCAGTTCCCACTGGCCAGCCAATAGCGTCTGAGAGTCCTCAGCACTGTTATGGCTGTGCAGTAGCACTGCATGATTTTATAAAGGCTTCAGTATCTCGAGGTAAAGGAGTTTACCCCAAGCATCTAGCGATGCAGTACTCGTTCCCTTATCTCAGGGAACCGAGGTTACGTTAAGTAACCGAGTACGTTTGCTTTGACTTCAATACAGTGACAATATATATCTGACTATTTAATTTTGAAAATTATATAATTTAGAATTGTAATATAACTTAATATTTTCCTCATGCATTAAAAATTAGTCTTTGTAAATTAATATATACAGACTAGTAAAAATGACAAAAGCGCATATCAAAATTACTGAAACAAACTAAAAATGGAAACTGAAAATATAAAAACACTAATTATTAAAATACTATAAAATATTATAATAGTATATAAATAATACTATAATAACACTGCTCTCGGGAGAATCATTATTTTGGGGGGTCATAGGCACTAACATTTTTTAAATCTCTAAAATTGCAAATGGCTAATTTTATGTGATGGCAAATATAAGTTTTCAAAAACTTTGAAAATCCCTGCCTAAACACACTCTCAATAACATCAAATCTTACAAAAAAGCAATATGTGATATTTCAGATCTAGCTTGTGTAAAGCACCCATCTACGGAGTCACCTTTGCCCTTGCCCAAGCCATTCCTTACCTGGTCAATGCTGCAATCTTCCGCTTCGGAGCCTGGCTTATTGCACATTGTTACACAGAATTTGAAAATGTTTTCCTGTAAGTACAGTTTGTATGAAGGATTGATCAATTATATGTTTTTTTTTTTTTTTTTTTTAAATCTGACATACTCTTTACCATGTTGATGTGTTGGTTCCTCCTCCCCAGGGTATTTTCTGTTATTGTCTTTGCTGCAATGAACATTGGCCAGTCCTCATCATTCGCTCCTGACTTTGCCAAAGCCAAAGCAGCAGCTGGGCGAATCTTACTGATGCTAGAGAAGAAACCAGCCATTGATATCTACGATGAGTCTGGAGACCAACCAGTAAGTGTGAAATTCTAGAGTTTGTGGCATGAAGCTGTCAGAAGAGGTCACAAAAGAGGTTAAAATAAAATAAAATAAAATAATCTTTGTCCTTTTTTCAGATAAACTTTTCAGGGCATATTGAGTTCCGAGAGGTGCAATTCTCCTATCCAACCCGTCAGAATGTGAAAGTCCTACAGGGCCTGAATGTATCAGTGTCTCAGGGACAGACTCTGGCCCTGGTGGGCAGCAGTGGCTGTGGCAAGAGCACCACCATTCAGCTTCTAGAACGCTTCTACGACCCTGCGGCAGGCCAAGTGGTGAGTTCATCGGGTGGTTTTTGTGTGCCTAGAGGTCTAAACCATTATTTTGGCTCAAGTGATCAATTTATGCCTGATTTTTGCTTGTTGCACAGTTTGTAGATGGTAATGACACCAGAAATGTGAACCTGGCATGGCTGCGCAACCAGATGGGGCTGGTGTCTCAGGAGCCCATACTGTTTGATTGCACCATTGCTGAGAACATTCAGTATGGGGACAACAGCCGTGTCGTCACCCAGGAGGAGATTGAGGAAGCTGCGAAGAAGGCCAACATACATAATTTTATCCTTGGCCTTCCAGAGGTATGCATGATGTCTCCATTAATGTGTGTGTGTGTGGCCTGGTAAACCCTACATTATGGGGACTACAAATATAGCAATATCCGAAATCTTTGTCCTTGTGGGGACGTTTTTTTGGTCCCCATGAGGAAAACAGCTTATAAATCAGAATGTTTTTTGAAAATCTAAAAATGCAGAAAGTTTTGTGTGATGGGTAGGTTTAGGGGTAGGGGATAGAATATACAGTTTGTACAGTATAAAAACCATTATGTCAGTGTGCGTGTGTATATATACATTTAGCTTTACAAACAAGTACACTACACTTTATTTGAGCAAAATACAGTAAAAACAGTAGTATTGAGAACAATTATTATCATTTAAAATAATTGCTTTATATTTGAATATATTTTAAGATGCAATTTATTCCTGTGATGCAAAGATGGATTTTTTTCAGGATTGTTTGATTAATGTTCAAAAGAAGATCATTTATTTATAATATTATTACAACATTATAAATGCCATTACTGTCACTTTTGATAAATTTAATGCATTCTTACTGAACAAATGTATTCATTTCTTTATTTTAAAAAAAAGTTTGTATTGGGAACACTTTACAATAAAGTTCCATTCAACTAACAATGAAAAATACTTCTAAAGCGATTATTTATTTTTAATATTTTAACATTTACTAATACATTATTTAAAATCAAAGGTAGCATTTGTTAATATTGTTGAATGGACCTGAACTAACAGTGAACAGTTGTATTTTTATTATCTAACTTTTATTATCTTTTATATTTTTAATTAAAGTTTATTAATTTGTATTATCTGTTTGTTAGTTAATTTTAGTTAATGCATTAACTAAAGTTAAATACTGGGACCTTATTGTAAAGTGTATATTATATTATATTATATTATATTATATTATATTATATTATATTATATTATATTAATTTAGGGCTGTAAAACGATGAATCGCGATTAATCGCATCCAAAATAAAAGTTTGTGTTTACATAATATATGTGTGTGTACTGTGTATAATTATTATGTATATTTGAATACACACACATACATGTATATATTTAAGAAATATTTGCATATATATACTGTATATATATTTATATCTATATCTATCTATCTATCTATATATATATATATATATATAAATATTTTTTCTTAAATATATACATGTATGTGTGTATTTATATTATATTATATTATATTGTATTATATTATATTATGCTCAAAGCCATCAATAAAAACTGTGTCATCTATATACATATGTAATATCCCTTCAGAAATACAACACTCGAGTTGGAGATAAAGGCACTCAGCTGTCTGGAGGACAGAAGCAAAGGATAGCCATTGCTCGAGCTCTGGTCCGCAAGCCCAAAATTCTGCTGCTGGACGAGGCCACATCAGCCCTCGACACAGAGAGCGAGAAGGTTTGTAACACAAGTAAAGACTGTTGCAAAACAATTTAAGAGTACATCATCATCCAGTTAATTTGATTGGTTCCCTTTTTGACACTGTTAGGACAATGTGCACTTCTGTCTTCAACCAGCAGATGGCACTTTTGGTAGTTTGAACTTGTGTGCCTGTGATTCTGTTGCTTTTAGCGAATGCTTTGAAAATGCACTCTACGCACCTGACCTCTGTTTTAGTGTCTTATCACATTTAGAAAATGAAACAAAAGAAGATCAAACCTATGAATCAAGTCAAGAGATTTCATTCATAAAGTGCTGCTTTAAATATGCATTTACTGTTATGTGCTCTCGCATAGTACATTTTTGTGGACCAAAAAAAACTTTGACCAGTTTTGACCACTTTTTTCTTTCCTGCTATACAGATTGTGCAGGAGGCTCTTGATGACGCTCGGCTTGGCCGCACATGTATCGTCATTGCCCACCGCTTGTCCACTATTCATAACGCTGACATCATCGTGGTCGTTCAGAATGGCAAGGTGATTGAGCAGGGAACACATGCCCAACTTATAGCCAAACAAGGGGCCTACTATGCTCTGGTGAATGCACAAATATCTGCTCACTAACTTAAACTCCCTTAGATTTATTCTAGTGTTTATATATCTAAAATGAAGGGCAAAGATAAATAATTGGTGCAGTTAGTCTTACATTTAAATTACATTTTGATTTTTTTATGTCAACACAATGCTTCTGTTTTAGGACTAAATGTTGTGTGAGTTCATTTTAAGAAGCTTGCTATCAATTTTTGCACGATATTATTTGAAAAACAGCATTTAAATATTTAAACTGCCATGTGGCCAGACATTAATAGGAGAGAAAAAAATCTGGGTTCTTTGTTGCTTGTACACTCTTTTTTTCTTTTTGGTACATTGTTACAGCTCATTCAAAATATGCTACTCTTATATAAAAGGAAAAAGTTGTTGTATATCTATAGATTTATTTTTCTCCATTTTTATATACAAATATTGTTTATGTATTGTAAAAATTATAAGGTAGTGTTATTGTACATAAAACTACAGTAAAACTCCCTTGACACTTTTTCCAACAACACTTCTTTGCCTTAACAGGCAATTGCAACACTTTTACCTAATTGAATTGATTTACCTAATATGAGTTTGTACAGTGGGCATAAACCCTTTGAATGTGAATATTGTTTTGTTTATATGACCTCATCATCGAATGGGGGCGCTCGTGCTCGTGGTTTGAGCCTCCAACATGTTGGACCTTTTTCCCGCACAGGCTAACTTTTATTGTCTCTCGGATAGAAACGGCTACTTTATTTTTGTATTATAGCTGATAATGTTATGTACTGTTTATTGTTAAGATGCTTTTTTCGATTTTTATAAAGTGAATTATCCATAATTATCTGCTGTGTTTCCTTCCTCTAAAATGTCTAAATGATTTATTTAAAGTAAAACTATCTGGTTTAAAGTAAACTCTTGTTTTTACCTTTTGTGCATGTATTATTTTTATTTTACATTTTGCTTTGCACATTTTCATTTTTTTTTTCATATATACAATTATGCGCTGATAATATTCTGCATACGTTTATTTTCAAAAGACACTCGGAAAAAAACACAAAAATACTTGAACATTATTTGTTTTAGTGATTACTGAATAACGTAATAATTTGTGTTATTTGGTTGGTGTGTTCTGAGATTTATTGGAAAAACTCTTAATTTTTTAGTGACTGCAAAAATAGATCTTCCGTGAAGTAGATATTAAACAACCCACATTTATAGTCACCGTCAAAATTCAACATGTGAGTGACTGAATAATTTTACTTGCCACAGATTTTGAGATCAAATAATCTAAGAAGCACAGGTTTATGCTCATTGTCTATATTTTTTGCTATTGAAGGAATGTGTTAGACTTATTAGTTAGACTAAAAATATGTGCTATAACTAGAGCAAATAGTAAACGTCAATTTACTAACGTTGCTTCATTTCGTGGGTTTCACAACAACTGCAGTTTTTAACATTTTAACACATTTTTATTTATTTATTTTTTTCAATTGGTAATGAAATGGCGTAACAGGTCCTGCACTTGATCACAGTTTAATTTATAGAAGTTGGACACTGCAGTAATAATATCAACGGCAAATCGTTCACTGTGGCTGAATTCATGTTGACTTTATTGAGTGGCTTAAATTAGAAAGCCAATTTCTCAAATAAATGATGTGAAATAAACGCTCACCTTACATGTGCATGCTTACATAAATTAGAAAACGTGATTAAACACTGAATTCTGAATTGAAAATCTTACAAATCATTTCAAAGTGCGTCTATGACAGACCTCCAAAAAAAATCAAGTCCAACTCGTGGATAAATATGACGTTTTTCTTCACAAAAAAACACTCCCGTACAGTTTTGGATATTTACTAGAGTCAATATATATGCAACTAAAAATACTATTCAAAATTTGCGTCTTGAACAAACACATACCCAACTTTTACATCAGTGTGGAATAACCTTCTAGTCTATTCTATTTTATTTTCAATATGTACAGTTGTTTTTTTTTTGTTTTGTTTTTTGCAGCAACAGGAAATAAGTACATTTCATACAACTTAGGATTTGAAGTCTGTAGTTTCGACAAAGACCAATGTGCGATATATAGACTATTTTTTCGAATATTAAAGAAATGAATTTGTAAATGACAAAAACGAAGTCTATTCAACACTACGGCAATTTATCCTTACGAAATTGGATTTTAGTAGTGTTCATGAATAAAGTGCCACAGTTTGGTTTTGAGAAAAAAAAAGTTAGCTATGACAGGCCACTTCACTGATGGGTAAAATACATTTTGTTTTCTGTAACAACAGTAAGTGAAATAAGACTATTCAACAAATACCCATCAGAATGCACATATTTTGTCCTTTTTAATATTCCCTTATTTGACCAAATTCATGTCGCATAGAATCTGTGCAGACCAAAACAGGCTTACTTCAGTGTAAATTACATTTTAATCGTAAACTGAATCACTTTACAACATCCAAGTGAAATGGCCACACGGTTATTTCTCAAGGAGCACCAGGTGACACTTTATAATAACTTTTACTGTTAGCCTTAACAGATATTAAGCTTTTAACAGAAAAGTAGTTAATGTACATTCAACTAGCTAAAAGGGAATGAAACTTTGGTTTATATTGTTTCATACAGGATATTCATAATTGAATGTGCATTATCTATCGATCTGTTCACCGTTTTACAACGTTCGTTAACAACTTGAATTGTTGAAAGTTTTTATAAAGTGTTACCGAACGAACAGCACAACCTTTTGTGAACCGTCCAGTAAGTCTCTAGTCCATTCGAGAGTCGTGTTACGTGCATTTTGAATGGGATTAATCGATGGAGTTTGCTCGGCCGTTCATGCCCGTCGTCGGGACAGACTCGGGAGGTTGCAACAGGTCAGGTGAGTGGCACGAGGGGCTACCGGGCACACTGTGCTCGCTGTCGGTGTCACTCCCTCGCTTCCCTCCACTCGCCCCAGACCCCGACCCTGACGAGCCTCCGGCACTGTGCGTTTTGACATGTTTACTGAGGTGGTCGCTCCGCATGAACCTCTTGTTACACACGGGACAAGCGAAGCGCTTCTCGCCGGTGTGCGTGCGTAAATGTCGCTGAAGCTCGTCGGAGCGCGTGAACCTCTTCCCACAGAACAACCAGTTACACACAAACGGCCTTTCTCCGGTGTGCCACCTCAAATGAGCCTTGAGGTGCGACGTTTTGCCGTACACTTTCCCACAACCGGGAATGTGACAGCTGTGTAGCCCCTTTCTGCGGAGGCTCGCGCCAGCTGGACCCAGCCGTTCCGCCTCTTGACAGTTCGGGCAGTCGCACGTCGCTCTGCCCGAGTAGCGCCGCGCTGAGGACCGCGGAGATCCCGCCAGCGAGGCCGTCGGACCCCCTGTCAACATTGAGCCTCCCGCTCCACCCAGGGGAGAGGGGCTGGAGTCCGGGTACGAGGAGAGCACGGGTTTGAATCCGTCCATGAGGTGCTGACCGGTGGTCAGGAGATGCGGGGACGCACTGGTACTAAAGGCAGAGTGGCTTAAACTCGAGTAGTCTGAGTTGTATCCGCCCAGAGGAGAGTGTAAAGAAGTCTGCAGCCCACCGGAGTGAAGGGACGTCTGGAGCGCTGCCCCGTTCGGGTTCTGCACGTCAATCCAGCCGGCTCCCACGTCCCACCACGCGGACGCGCCCGTGGTGCCCACATCCCCCGTGGGTATGCCAGGGTGCGAGGACTTGAACCACGACTCGTAGGGATGCGCCACGCTCATTCTCGGGTAAATGCTTTGCAAACTGTCCACGGACGTGTGCACCTTGGAAATAAACATGGGCTGGTGGCTGGGCTCTTGGGAGTTGTTGGAAACAGAAGCCTGGAAAACGGAGTAGTCGTTTCCGAAGTGGGAGTTGGGTGAAGTACCAGAAGTTAAGGAAAAGGCACTGGATCCCGTGGAAGTGTTCGTGCCAAAAGAGTCGCTTAAACCACCACCATTCCGAGTGAAAGAGGATAAACTGGATCCTAAACTACAGCTGCTGGCTGTCGCTCGTTTCCACGGGTGGAATCCTTTTCCGAACGAAGAGGTGTTATCCGAAATAGAGGAAGGAGAAGGACTCGGGCTCCCGATTTTGTTACACGTCGCAGCCAACATGGCTAAAGGAGTCGACCCCAATCTCGGCTCCTCCTGGAACAAAATGAGTTAGAAGGTAAGTAAAAACGCTATATTTGGGAGAACACTTTTGACTTGCTGTCTTTTATCCAACAACCTCAACATACCTGAAAGAAATGTCTAGCTACTGACATATACAACCAGTCTCACACATAAAACAAAAGCGAAACAGCATATAAATACCAAAGAATGTTATACATACAATGTCGTAGTTGAGAAATGGAACTCCTGCTCGTTTCTCTCGC
Source organism: Coreius guichenoti (assembly GCA_039654105.1). Lineage (NCBI taxonomy): Eukaryota > Metazoa > Chordata > Actinopteri > Cypriniformes > Gobionidae > Coreius > Coreius guichenoti. Next base: position 22,264,094 of record CM077176.1, read on the forward strand.
TTAAAACATAATCAAGTGACTCTCTCCCCGGCTGACCCAAGAAATTTTAATCCCCACGGCAGGACAATAAAGGAAACTAATTAAACCAGCACGAAACTCCTTAGACTCACCCCTAGAAGTGAAGTTGCCATCACAAAAGTGCCCTCCTCAGAGGATCTTTTTATATTTATGAATCAGAGCACTGTTTTTTTAGAGGTGTGCAATACAATGATGTGGTCCGCCCATTCCAGCACAATTGTAGCTCCTCTCACGGCTTTGAAGTGCCGCTGTGACACGGGCGACCAATCAGGAAGAGCTGTACCTTCACGCGGCCACATTCTAGCGTGAGGTCATCGATAGAGCACTTCAGACAAGATCTCCACCCCTTCCAACACCCCCCTCATAATAAAACCGAAGTTAAATGAGAAGGACTGGAAGTTTTGGGGGAAAACTTTTCTATTCTTTTGTAAAGAGGTTAATAAGTTTACTGGACCCCCTGGTCTGTTTTGAATTATTATTATTATTATTATTATTATTATTATTATTATTATTATTATTATGTAATGTCTGCTACAAGTTGTGATAATGGTAAAAGAGCAATTGTCATATCACTCTCAGTCTTACAGGTTGTTTTGTAGATTCTCAAACTATTTTAAAGAAATTATGCACAGGTCAAAAACGAGTAGGTTATAATTTTAACTGATCTTCAAATGATTTTATTTGGAAAATTAACGCGTTTAATAAAACTCTCTGTCATAAACAAAAGTTTAATTTAAATTTTAACAAAAGTTACATTTAAAATGCTGCCTATGCATTGCAAGTTAAAGACATAGGCCTATAAATTATCATAACTTCATAGAATTATGACATACCAACCCTCTCTCTCCCTCTCTTCATACACATACAATAACGACAAGTAAAACACAAGGCTTTTTAGGACTGCTGTGTTTTCCGATATATATGTTATTATTATGAATTCGGGCATTTGGTAACTCGTGTTAACTCATGTTGGTCAGTACAAAAAAAAAAAAAAAAAACATTTCACATAATGCATGTAAACGTCTTTACAAGGTGGAATATGGCTTTTGTGTTCTGTTAACTCTCAACAGCAATACAGTGGCGAGCTATTGATATCAGGACGATGAATGCAGAAATGCTCTCAGGATAATGATGTAGCCCTGGCTACTCTATTTACATGCGCCGTGGACTGGAGGCATAAATTTCATTTGAATTTCAAATTTAATAAAGCAGGAGGTTTTTAATCATGAGAAGTTTTATTTGTTTGATATTAACATTCTTATTGACCGGCTCCGTTGACCAACTTGGTCATTATAGGACAGCAAAAAGTTAATTAAAACGACCGAAGATTATTCATCAAATCATCTGCCTCCGCCGTGTCGCCTCCTTTATTGCGGGAAGTGATAGATGGCTGATCAGATTCATTTCTCTGTTTCTTCGATTTGCACAACAGTTCTGTTGTTTCCTCTCACCCTTTCTAATTCAAAGAACAAGAGGCAGTTTAACTCAAAATGGAGATAATAAAATACCAAACAAAATTAATTATTATAATAATGTGCGCCAATTTAATAATTCTGAAACAAAATCTGTAAAGTTTGTAAAGTTAATTACAGACTGAATAAAAACTGAGATAAAAATAATTAAACGTAAAACTTTTGCTTCAGTTTTCCAGCACGCGTCACAATAACATTTAACTTTTCTCTCAGTTAATTTATATACTTTTTTGCAGAAGGTTTGTAACTAGAAAACCCCTTAACATTTCCAACTATGGAACCTCTATCTCACACTAAAACATTTTCATACCAACGCATCAGACAAATAAATGTTGTAGCCTAAAACACGGCAATATAACTCAACGTGCACGCGCAACTCATGCCAAAATACAAATGTCACACACACACAAACAAATGTCCCATAAACTGCAGCATTGTTTGATTGCAACAGATGCATGATGCACATACCGTGTCTGTGTCCTCGGTTTATTGATTGACCCCGCGCGCATCTCCTCTCGCACAGCAGAAGGTAGTGGCGCTCGCGCACAGGGAACGCGCAGACCCTGGAAGATAAATGTTACTTTGGGAATTGAGTTTAATTACGAATAACGGAGGAGCCGCTCGGCCACCGGTGGTGTAATCAAAACATGTGTTCATGTCCTCTGACAAGACAGCGCGAGAGATGCGCGAGAGCTGTGTGATCTGCAGAGGATTCGACTGAAGCGCAGCAAGTGTGTGTGTGTGATTTAAACAATTTTTTTTTTTAAACACATAAATTAATTATTAAAAAATTAAAATAAAACCAATAAAGGTAGAACGTACAGGGATAAAATGTGCAAATAAATATAGGCCTATATAAAATAGCCTAAATAATTTAATTCGTGATTTTTATTTATATTATAATTGTGTCAGAGCAGATCAAACTAAAGAAAATAACTAACAAATAAATAAAAAAAAAAACATAAATACCAGGAGTGAAAAGCAACAACAAAACGTTCGTGCATGTAATATCCTGTTGCTTTCTTTCCCAAGATGCCATATAGGCCACTGAGGTTCCTTTTGGCCTGCATTGAACAGATGTCCCCATCTCTGCCTTTCTTCTCCCATGCATGGGCTACATTACCGTCATGAAATCAAGCTGAAGAAACCTGTCCCATTCGTGGCCCTAATCATCGCGTTATTCTGGCCCAGTGCGCACGAACAAAATGGGTTTAATATTGCGTGCTCTCAATAATTTTGCCAAAAGAAAAGAGGGGAAGTCAGCGGCTGTGTCCCGGAGATGGTGGGAGCACTTTCCTCTTTAATCTTATGATTATCCAGGAAAACTGATAATCCAGTGGTCTACCTGTCCGAGTCCCGCGGAACATCAGTAGACTAATTGCCGGAATTCGAAACTAGTAATAAAGATTTAGGACTAAGTTAAAAGCATCGATTTAAAAATAAATTAACACTTTCATGAAGGTTAATTATATATTGTTTAAACAAAAAAATCTTTAAACATATATATATATATATATAAATATATATATATATATATATATATATATATATATATATATATCGATCGAAATTCAGATTTCCTTGTTAAATAAGTTTATTTACTAAGAATCTAAATCATTACAGGTTCAATGTCCTCTTGCAAAAAAAGAAATAAAAATAAAATAAATATATAAATAAAATAAAATATTGTTTATGTCTATAGTCGTTTATATGAAATTGTGTATGTGTGTGTATATATATATATATATATATATACTTGTTTTACAAATAATTTCAAGTGTTATGAATTGTTACTATAGTTAAGTGTAATGCCTTTGTAAAATATCATAAATGTGGGGCCATGGCCGGACTCTTTCTTTTCAGCAGGAGGTGGGACAGAGAGACCAGATGTCCCTGTGTGTGCAGGGCTGCCAAGTGAGGCTAGAGCAGTGAAGCCCGAGACACAAGAGCCCAAATGGTGTGACAAAGGAGGAGCAGGAAGCCTGGCTCTGCCTGGATGAACCTCAGAGAGCGCCAGTCCACATCCACATCCCAGCCCCAACCCTCGGCCCACGTCCCACAACCCCATTGAACTACTAGAGCAGGGCCACAGACCATGTGCTGACTTTTTGCTGGATCACACAACCATAGACATGATCACAGGAGTGTAAACGCTGACATATGATCACTAGAGGACAAGTGTGCACAGTGTGTACTCCCCCCAAAAGCACATTTATAATGTCATTTTATGACGTTAGGCTCTTGTGTATTTAAAACACCCTGTGGGCAACGAATATAAGCTGCATTTGGGTAATTAATGAATTCACACCATCCAGATAAGGTGGTATTTGTCATATGACATACATCAACGTACATCGCTTCTATGTGTCCCGTGTCCAATAACGCATTCATCTTGATTTAATCAGTGTTGTGTGGACACTAGATGGGGGAGGAGGCATCCAGCGGCTAATCACCAAAGCTAAACACCTGGAAACGTGGCATCATGGGCTATGTGGTCATTATCATTATCATAAACCCTCTAATTAACCAACAAATCACATGCTAATGTAACACAGTATACAGGAGACAATGCACTTAATAAATGACAGATGTAAATTTTCTTAGGTTTTAAAAATGACAACAGGTCAGCTTCTGCTTGTTTTATTAATTGTCGGGTTACAGGGCCGTTTTGATGGTTCAGAAGTTAATCCTTTGGATTGCAATATGATTTGGACCAGAAGTTGCATTGTGTCTGTTAAAGTTGCATGAGAAATAAGGAGACAGCAAAGTGAAATGAATTTCTAGGATCTACAATATGTGATCCTGGACCACAAAACTAGTCATAAGGGTACATTTTTTGAAATTGAGGTTTATACATAATCTGAAAACTGGATAAATAAGCTTTCCATTGATCTATGGTTTGTTAGGATAGGACAATATTTGGCCGAGATACACTTGATATATTTGAAAATCTGGAATCTAAGGGTGCAAAAAAATCTAAATATTGAGAAAATCGCCTTTAAAGGTGTCCAAATGAAGTCCTTAGCAATGCATATTACTACTATTAATACATTTTTGATATATTTACGGTAGGAAATTTACAAAATATCTTCATGGAACATGATCTTTACTTAATATGCTAATGATTTTTGGCATAAAAGAAAAATCGATAATTTTGACCCATACAATGTATTGTTGGCTATTGCCACAAATATACCCGTGCGACTTATGACTGGTTTAGTCGTCCAGGGTCACATATAATCATAAAGTTATGTATATAATCCCACACAATACAAGACAGATGTCAAAAAATGGATAAATAATTAAAAACAGAAATGAAGATAGATAGATAGATAGATAGATAGATAGATAGATAGATAGATAGATAGATAGATAGATAGATAGATAGATAGATAGATAGATAGATAGATAGATAGATAGATAGATAGATAGATAGATAGATATTATACATTTATAATAAATGAGTTTATAATAAATGAACAAACAAACAAACAAACAAATAAATAAATAAATGTTAAAATATTTCCTATGCCTTTACAAAAGTGCTTTTTTATCAAAAATAGCTACTCACAATATGGTATTGCCAAATACAGTATCTATCACTTGTGTTCCTTCAGCCATGCATGAAAACGTGTTTAAGTATGATGCATTCTGAGGGGCAATGCTTTTGTGTGAGAGGGTTTGTCGGGCTATTTGCTGTCCAGTGAGGTCATCAGGAGTGGGTAAGCAGGCTTTGTAAGGGCCCCAGCACAGGTGTGGCAGCAGCCCTTGCTGAAGGAGTGCAGTGAAGCATGAACAATCATCTAAATGTCTGTGAGATGAAATGGCTAGTTAACAATCTTTTGACTGCCCCAACCTCAGAGCTTTTGTCGGGTATCGATCGACCAGCTGCCACTGGGTTATTGTCAGCCTGGATGGAAGCCCCTTTGGCTGGGAGGGATGGGTAGCAGTGTGTGTGTGTGTGTGTGTATTTGTGTGTTGGGTAGACGGGTGTTGCTTCTTTCTAAAAGGCTTTCTCATCGTTTAAGTTGTAGTTTAGTCTAGTTAATTAGGTAATAGTCTTTATTTTAAAGACTAAAAGCATGTGGTCAAAAAGGAAAAAATGCTTTTGAGTGTAGCTTATGGTTTGCAAACAGTTAACTGAGCTGCTAATGTCATTAAATAACAGTATGCACCATGGATATGAATAAAATATTCACTAAATATGTCGACCTAAATGTACAATAACATCTAAATTAAAATGAGTTAATTTTAGGTCAAGAATTTTATTCAACATCAACTTAAAAATAGATAGATAGATAGATTAGATTTTAGATAGATAGATTTTTTAGCTGCAGCATTTGACCCATGCAACATAATAGTTAAAATATTAAATCACACAAACACATTTAATTCAAGCAGGTCAAATGTAAACAATGTCTAAACTGTTTCTAAACTGATCACACAAACATTGATAATCCCATTTCTAATCAAATCCTCAGTTATTCAACACACAGTTTATACCCAGACTTTTTCTGTCCCCTACATTACTCCAGTGGGTGTGCGCAAGTTTGTCAGTGTGAGGGACAGCCATAGAGCCAGTGGCACTGAGTAAAGTGCTGAGAGTCAGCCCTGACTCCTACAGTTTCAGTAATTATCCACAACTGCCCATTCTGTCCATCCACAGCCATAATGGAGACCAGAGCGTGTGCCTGTCACCACTACAGAAAGGGAGGGAAGGGACAGGGGAGAGACAGGGCGGAGAGACAAGTATTTGCCTACCTCATTATGTCATTGCAGTAACACAATAGCAACTTCTTTTTTTCTTTTGTCATTGTGACAAAACATTTAAGTTAGCAAACACATTTCGAGAGGGGCCCTGCATTATTGTCATTGGTTTTCTTCTATTAGTTTAACTTTGTGAAGTGTTTCATGGATTTTTTAGACTTAATGAAATGATCCAGAATTATATTTGTTTTCAGGATCTGTTCAGAGCAAATCTGAAAACACACACACAAAAAAGTCAGTTATCGTTACCAACTGTGTAATATTATGTACAATAATTTACATAAAGTATGTGTAAAAGTTAATAAATGTACACTTGTAAAATGTAAATTTTGTTTATAATAATAGTAAAAATAAATAATTCATTCATATATATAACTGTTATAACTATATACAACAGTTTTCAGCACTGATAATAATAACTGATAATGTTGTTTTTGATAAGGCACCAAATAAACATATTAGAATGATTTCTAAAGGATCATGTGACACTGACTGGAGTAATGATGCTGAAAATTCAGCTTTTTCAGCTTTTTGTATTAAAAAATAATACATTTATAGAAAACACTTATTTTAAACAATCATACTATTTCACAATATTGCTGTATTTTTTTTTATCACATAAAAGCATCCTTGGTGAGCATAACAGACATTTTTCAAAAACATAAAAAAAATCTGATTGACAGCAAACTATTAGTATTAGTATTTATATATATATATATACACCGATCAGGCATAACATTATGACCACCTTCCTAATATTGCTGTATTTTTTTTTTTATCACATAAAAGCATCCTTGGTGAGCATAACAGACATTTTTCAAAAACATAAAAAAAAATCTGATTGACAGCAAACTATTAGTATTAGTATTTATATATATATATATATACACCGATCAGGCATAACATTATGACCACCTTCCTAATATTGTGTTGGTCCCCCTTTTGCTGCCAAAACAGACCAGACCCATCGAGGCATGGCCTTCACTAGACCCCTGAAGGTGTGCTGTGGTATCTGGCACCAAGATGTTAGCAGCAGATCCTTTAAGTCCTGTGAGTTGCGAGGTGGGGCCTCCATGGATCGGACTTGTTTGTTCAGCACATCCCACAGATGCTCGATTAGATTGAGATCTGGGGAATTTGGAGGCCAAGTCAACACCTCAAACTCGTTGTTGTGCTCCTCAAACCATTCATGAACCATTTTTGCTTTGTGGCCGGGCACATTATCCTGCTGAAAGAGGCCACAGCCACCAGGGAATACCGTTTCTATGAAAGGGTGTACATGGTCTGCAACAATATTTAGGTAGGTGGTACGTGTCAAAGTAACATCCACATGGATGGCAGGACCCAAGGTCCAGTTCTGATGCTCACGTGCCCACTGTTGACGCTTTTGGCGGTGGACAGGGGTCAGCATGGGCACCCTGACTGGTCTGCGGCTATGCAGCCCCATACACAACAAACTGCGATGCACTGTGTATTCTGACACCTTTCTATCAGAACCAGCATTAACTTCTTAAGCAATTTGAGCTACAGTAGCTTGAATGTTTAATTGGACCAGCCTTCGCTCCCCACGTGCATCAATGAGCCTTGGCCACCCATGACCCTGTCGCTGGTTCACTACTGTTCCTTCTTTGGACCACTTTTCCTTCTTTGGACCACTTTTGATAGATATCGACCACTGCAGACTGGGAACACCCCACAAGAGCTGCAGTTGCTCTGACCCAGTCGTCTAGCCATCACAATTTGGCCCTTGTCAAATTTGCTCAAATCCTTACGCTTGCCCATTTTTCCTGCTTCTAACACATCAACTTTGAGGAAAAAATGTTCACTTGCTGCCAAATATATCCCACCCGCTAACAGGTGCCGTGATGAAGAGATAATTATGTTATTCACTTCACCTGTCAGTGGTCATAATGTTATGCCTGATCGGTGTATATATATATATGTATATACACTGTAGTTAATATATCTATTGATTAGCTCTAAAATCTTTTTTTTTTTAGAAATGTATCTAATTTATTTTCACATATAAAAGTCCAATCAACATGTCTGTTTCACCAAAAACTTTGCCAAGACATGTTCCTAGATCAACATATTTTGCTGATCCTGGAACAACATTCCTATCTGAATAATACCCCTAAACCTAACCCTACCCATAGCTTATTCCTAAAAATGACAGGTGAATATCACTGATGTAGAAGCACCTAATGCTGGTTGTAACCCTAAACTTGACATAAACTGTAAACTTGTACTTCAGATCTGATTGGTTGATTGTAATGTTGCTCCAGGATCAACAAAGATTTTGTTGTACTTTTTGAAATCACAGTCACTTGTGAGCGGTGCCAGATTCAGCTTCAGTGTTTGATGCTATTGCGATTATACAAACTTATGCAATCACTGACTGATCATCTCAGTTATTATATCCGCCAATTATATTTATATATTTATGTTTATATATGTTTATGTTTATGTCTATATTAATTATGTTTATTATATTTGTTGATGTTATAGTTGATTCCTTCCAAAATATGGTATTCTTCATACACTGCTCACTTGGGGAGGGAGGTGTATTGATTATTTTTTTTATTCACAGACATTCCTTTGTCCTTCCATAGCCTGACACTTGTTTTTAATCAGTCAGCTGATGTCTCTTGGCTTATAATTTGTGCTCAGTTGACACGAAGAGAATTTAGATGTCACAGACAGAAAGGCGCTGTAACTGTGCTGAGGTCAGCAGGCACCTGCAGAGCTAGATTCTAGAGATATCTGGCGGCATGTCCTTGCAAAAAAAAGATGTTCCTGTCCTCGACAAAAAAATCCTACAAGCTACATTGTACAAAATAGCTCTAAAAACCAAGGGTTATAGTTTGCTTCTGCTCCCTTTTAATGATCTACCTAATGTCTGTCAAACACCTTTTGTCTCAAATTATATATAGTATATAATTATTATTTTGTTATATAATTGTTATATAATTATTATTATTGTATATATATTATTATAATACTATAATTGCAAGTACATTTGGTGTCTAATGTCATTATTTTTTTCTGCTTTTTTCAAATGGTTATATTTTTAATTATTTTAATTATTTGTTACTCATTGTCATGGATCACAAGATGTTACAGGTCATAACAATATAATATTTTCTGTAAAAAGTGTATATCTTATATAGCTGAAAATCATGATTTCTTGTTGTCCAAATAAGTCAGTGTATTTTTTCCATCATGTATCATTGTGTAATCAAAATATTTTATTTTACATTTATTTTGATATTTCATTTATTTTATTTATAAAAGCCCTAGATAGTGATTTTCCTAATTTTACAACATTAAATTGTCTTTTATAAAATGTGTGTCCGTAAATCTAAAGCGTCAATTCTGTTACCGTACTATACTTTGCCTTTAAAATGGTGGAATTATCTCCCACAGCTATGTACCATACAGGAAATGATGTCACTTTCCCTCACTGATAAGATCTGAAGCACTGAAAGATATGTGTGCTCTCTCTGAAAAAAAATATTTTAATCTAAACCGTTCTTACACCTAGAGTTATTTTGTAAAACCTCAAAATTGTTTCCACAATATCAAAAGAAAAACAGAATTCATCACTGATCACACAGAAGTCTTTAAATCATGATTTCATTAGTGCCATGTGCTCTTAGCATTTGTTCTAAGGGGTGAAAACTTTTGAACAGGATGAAGATGTCCAATTTTTTCTTATTTTGTTTAAATATCTTTTTTTTTTTTCATTTAGTACTGCTCTTCAGAAGCAACAGAAGATACTTACATGTTTCCAGGAAGACAAATTAAGTACAATTTACCTTGATCTTCAAATTCAATAAGTTTTCACCCCCCGGCTCTTAATGCATCGTGTTTCCTTTGGAGCATCAGTGAATGTTTGAACCTTTTTTAATAGTTGTGTTTGAGTCCCTCAATCATCCTCAGTGTGAAAAGATGGATCTCAGAATCATACAGTCACTGCTCCACAACTTAGTTCAAACAAATTAACTTTTAAGAGGATTTAGAACTTTCTTTTTCTTTTGAGTTCTCAAAATTGACACATTTTAAGTAATCTGAATTGTTTCATTGTTTTGAGTTTTATGAACTTGTTTCTTTTAATTTAACTGAAACTGGGCTGGGATTTCTATTTCCCCGCATGCTTTGCCATGACACTCAAAAGGCACAGTAAATTCCAAAATTAAGTGTTATATTATGTTTTTTTTGTGTGCAAGATTAACGTTAAGTGGGAGATTTAGTAGTGTTTAATTGTTTGTTATGCTAGTTTAGAAGAGTTTCTATGTTTTTTTTGTTTTTTTTTGTAGGGTTACCATCATGGTGTCGAGTGGAGCATGAGCTTGAGAACAGATATGTTAAATGTATTATATTGATGTCCTCATTCAGCAAGTGCTATGCTATTGCTATCAAAGCGTTGTGTTACCAATTAGCAAGGTGGCATTTTTTGAATTAGCTGGTTAAAGCTAGTTAAGTTTCCACTACTAAAAATTTTAATTACTTGATATTTTTAAGTTAAATGTATGAATTATATTTATAAGTTCAGAGCAATTAAAATGCATGATTACAAAATAAAAATCTGCAAGTTCTGCTTACTTAAACTTTAAATTTCTGATTGCCTCAATTTTTTTGAGTTTTGCCAATTTATTCGGGTTTACAGTGTGGACATGGTTCAAATATGCAGAAGATGCTGGAAAACTGAAGAATTTGCAGGACCTGAAGGATTTTTCTGAAGAACGTTGTGCAGTTTAACTGTTCAGGACAAACAAGGGACTCAAGAACAACCAGCCGTGGATCATCTAGGTAACCACACAGTATTAAGAATCAAGCGTATTTAAACTTTTGAACGGGGTCGTTTTTATAAATTAAGCTATTTTTTTGTCTTGTGGACTATATGTAAATCTCTTTTATGTAAAATATCTTATTCAGGAGAGTACTAAATAAAAAACAACATTTTCACATTTTTACATATTCTGCAAGGGGTGTGTAAACTTTTAAGCAAGACTGTATGTGTAAGAGTTCGCTGTAGGCTTGTCTTAACACAATCAAAGTTCCCAGGAATCCTCCACCTCCCCCAGCTCCACCTGCCTAGATCTGCCACATGATTTATATGTATATTCATGCAGCAGCAGCGTATCTTATATGCTCACAGCAGTGTGCCTGTGTATCTAACGGCAATAGCAAGTACATACTTGCTCTGCAGCAGCAACAGCATGCATAGCAGATCTAATCCGCAGAGACTAAATAACATAAACATAAACATTGCCATATTATTAACATGCCAAAACTACTCAGAGAATGGTCGTGCTACATTATTATTATTAAATTGTCCAATGTTGCATTCAAAAAACCCATGTGCATAATCCTCCTTAAGTAAAAATCTTGTTGAGGAAGAAGTAAAAATGAGAGAATTGAGGAATGGAGAGATGAGAGAGGGGGCTTGATAAAGGAAGTCAGGACAGTCTTCTCGCCATGCAATTTAATCACTGTATACCCAGGCAAGTATTGACAGTTGTCCTGTGGAAGCTATTAAAGTTGCTGTCCAAGGTTAAATGAAATTGCAGTTTATCAGGGGAGCATTGAGAAAATAAGGGAATCTGCTGGAGCCGGCTGATTAATGTGAAGCATGATCAACACAAGGGGGTTCATTAAACCATACATCACTAGGGTAATTTAACATGTCATCACGCCTGCTGTCTCCCCCTGCAACACGTGTATTTATGTGTGCGTGTGGGTGTGAGATTGTGTGTGCTTTTTGTCATGGTTACACTGTACATCAAAGAATCAGTGTCGGTTTGGGTGTTGGCGGATCTTATTTTGTGAGGAATGATATGCAGTACTGTACCAAGCTAAAATGAAATAATGGTAATTGCTATGCTCCTCCCCTCATTTGGTGTTTGTAAAAGTCAACAGAGTAAGTGCATGATGGGTAAGAAGTGATATGGAAGGGTAACCTTCACATATGGTTGTTTCTGTGGGCACTAGGCCCAGTGAACTTTTCAAAAATAAACTCTCATAAAAACACATTTCAGATTCTAGCTCATTTAATGTGTCTAACAGCGTCCAACGGTGTAGGCTATAGAATACATTGCAGGAGAATTCTGTTATTTTTCATTTTTCTGAAAGTCATCATTTTCTTTTAGCAAAATGGCTAACAGTTTAATTTTAATCCTATAATACAACTTGATTGAAAATGATACAATAAAAATATAATGAAAACAAGTGATATTTATTGATTTGTTTATTTTTTCTTAGTCTGTTCTTTGTAGGCTATGCCTAAAATGATCTCTTTGGTAATCTAGTACACAACGTTTGAAAAAAAAAAATGTGTGTTGTGATGATGTCCTAAATTATGTAAAAGCGAATCGGCCTATGGATTATTTACAGAATAAAAAAATATCGTTTTTGAAATGGAACCTTGACCTAATTGCGCAGTAGCTGTTTTACGTCAGTTGTGCTTCGGCACTGCTGCGCGGATGAATCCTCATGGGTACCTGTGATTGGAGCGGGTCTGACACGCTTTATCAAGCCTCACTGACAGTAATTTTCAACAACAACAAAATTCAAGAAAAAAAGTAATCAGAGCAAGTAAGAATCATGTCTACCTATGTGGTTTGAATTTGGTTTTGGCACAGGCTTAGTCACTTTCACTTGTTGAAACTCTGCAGTTCGAGTTTTCTTTGTTTTGACAATGGGTGATTCGAAAGAGATTAGCTAGCTAACAGTTAGCTGACTAATTCAAATGTTTGATATATTTTGTACTATCTTAATAACAGCCAACAGTTTTGTTCAGATTTTATGAATAAGGATCTGGGACAAAGCTAAAACGATAACATCAAATAATACATTATCTAAAAATGATACAGACATTGTAAAAAAAAAAAAAAAAAAAAGTTAAATTGATTATTTTAATAAAAATCATCCTTTTTTGTCACAAAAGGTCCATATAGGACACCTGTATATAGGCTGCGTTTAACTCCACTTTAGACAGGCTGCGTCTGAAATCGCATAGTCTTGAGTAGGTACTTATTTTGAATAGTAATTTCTTTACCACCGCTAAAAATGTATGTTCTAGTATGAATGTGTGTATTATGAATGTAATCTGGACGTACAATCGCCATGTTGTCATTATCATGTGACCTACCAGTGTCAGTTACATTGCTTTACTGCCATTCATAAATCCTCTCCCGTGGGCCGTGGCCTCATGGGATAGTAAAGTGTCCATCATATGCACACTGCAGAATCTCGCCAGAAGAAGTAGGTCATCCTCTTTTATGATTAGCCTACTGTGAATTTGGACCATAGACTGTAAAAAAGATGGACGACGCCCCTTCACTATCTTCCGTTTAAGGAAAAATGAATCCGCCAATGTCCGAATATGGCGCTGATTTGAGACCTGCGTCTGCGCAGTAGTAAACGCGGGACCTGAGTTTGCGCAGTGGTGAGCAGGAAGTAGAGCCTTGATATCAAAACCCCACCCACACTCCCGCAGCACAGTTTACTGCAGAACAACTCATTATGTCGTTGTGAAATAAACAGTTATGGAAATGTAGAAATTAAAGCTAAAGCTCCAATCTCCTCCCGAAAATCCCCAAAAAAGTCAGTTGGTGCCCGAGAAGCTGTCAGTCAAACCACCCGTTTTTATAGCATCAAATAACTAACTAAAACCAAACTTATTTTAAAAAATGAACACTTGAACTTACATCAGCGTGATTAAAAACTACCTAAAATGACAGAAACCATCTTTGGAAAAAAAAAATACTTGAAGTGTAATTTGATTGTTTAGTTTGTCTTGCGTCCCATCAGAATATGAGGTTTATGAGCTATACTGGGACCAACCACCTGGGGCCGATCAAGACGCTTTGGCTTCACTTTTCAGGACGTGTGCGGCACGCTTGATTTGGACATACTTCTTTTGTCACATACTGTTTTTCGCCTACTATAGCCTATAGTAGGGAAGTATGTGATTTCGGATGCAGCCATACACTCCCCCCTCGGGGGAATCCCAGCCGCCATTTTGAAGTGCGTTCAACTTCGTCGATTTTGACCAAGGGAGCAAGTCTACTGAATATGTGCACTTCAGGCAGATCCATAGACCACAATGCAACACTATTGTGACGCCACAGCAGATCGTGCTTAATTTACCCCCCACCCCACACAACTCTAGTGTATGATATTGGAGTTAATTTGACATTTAACTGCATAATACTTGTAGCTACCTTAAACTGACTGTTTTTTGTATTGTTATCATTTCCATTTTCTCCAACCGCCCAAGCATACATACAGGACTATAGAATGGTGCTTAAAACAAATTCATAAGGACAAAAAACTGTAAATAATAATAAATCAGCTCCATAGCAGATTCCAAGTGATCAAGGGCTCAGGGCGTTCCATTTAAACACATTGCAAGGGTTCCACCAGTAGTGGGCACTCATGCAACGTAAGCAATGACGTACATCCAAGTGAACGAGTTAGCGAGGGAAGGGCATAAAAAAAATGGACTTAAACTTAAAATGGAAATCATTTTTAAATCTTTAATATTGCAAACAACTTTATCACTTTGATAGCTGAACAGAAAAAAAAAACATGCACTACATCATTTCTGCCCGGGATGTCTGGTGTTTCTATTAACATCCTCATCGTTTCACAGTTTCCCCCAGTGTCCGGCCTTCTCTAATAAGGAGGGCCTCATGATCACTTGCAGTTTTGCAGTGGGACTAGCGAGCAGGCATAAATAAGGCTATGCTAATAGAGCTCAGCAAGGCATGTCATTTATTATCAAGGATTTGTTTACAGGAGGATAATTGATGGTGCCTGCGGGACAGTGGAGAGTCGGACATGAATCACGGGCCAGACGAGGCTCTTGATAAGGCGCTGAGAGTTGCTCGTAATTAAGCAGGGCACTAGAGACCAATTGTTTGTGGAATGATTTGGCCGGGGCTAATTGACACTAATTGTTTAATCTGATTTTCTTGCCTTCCACTGTGATTCTAAGTCAGGCCCTCTAGAGCAGTCATCCACAACACTGTATTAATGAGGTCTGGGAGGATATTAGTGCGTGTATGGATGTGTGTGTGTGTGTGTGTGTGTGTGTGTGTGTGTGTGTGTGTGTGTGTGTGTGTGTGTGTGTGTGTGGTCCGAGGTTCATGCATATGGAAGGGAATTAGTTCTTGGAACGTCTGATGGTTCTCGAGAGACTTTGCATTTATGAAGGAGAATCGGGAGAAGAATATGGTAAATGCGTACAATATTTTACACTCACAGTATTTCCATTCAAAATGAATGGATCGTTATTTGTCTTGCTGTCTTTTACGGCAAACTATTAGGTATAGTGATCTTAGTGGGTAACTTTCTTCCCTAATGTGTGGCATGTGGATACAAACCTGACTGAAGGTGTGGAAGTTATCACACAGTGCTAACAGCAAGGCTGCTTCAGTCGATCTGATTTACCAGTGCACTTCAAACCCCTCTGAGAACAGTTCAACCCCACTCTGTTCCAGCTGACTGACACATAATGGCTTTTAATAGCCATATTACTTAAAATTACTAGGTCAACAGTAGCAAATGTGTTTCATGGCTCATTAGCCAAAAATGTTAGACAAACAGTGCCTCTATATTTAACATTAGCGAAGATGCAGGAGAAATGTTTTCATGCTGTTGATATGGAGTCTCACTGAGTCTAATACTAGGGCTTTTGGGAAAAAGCATTGAGTTCCTGGGGAATTTGCAGGATAAATTTCTTGTCAGTGATTTTTCTACTGTTATGACTGTATATTAATTTAAATCACCAAATCATGTAAGAACCTTTGCAAAGGTGGAAATTTAACGTTAATAATAGAAGTACCAATAGAAAAGGAAAGAATAATTAAGCAAATTTTAATTTTAGTTGATAAATGGACATAATTTTTTGTCTTTATGCTCTGCTTAAAGCCACAATCTGTAATTTTTCATCGCTAGAGGTCACTTATTCAAAACAAAGGCGTAGCTTGATGATGCTTTTATTATGCCGCAGACGACCGCTTCTGGTCATGCGTACGCAGTGCTGTTTTATCATATTAGATACATTATTTGAGTGTGTTGAAAGTTATGTTATAATGCTACTCTGTGCGTTCGCGTGGCGGCTAATATGACACACTTGCTGCACACTGCAGTAAGCTAGATCAATATTAGGCATGGTAAAACATGGTACTCGTGGTAAATCAAGAAATGAGATTTAAACAATAAGACTGTGTTGAGCTATATAACAATGATTAGTTTTCTGTCGATGAATGTATCCACACAGTTGCTCACCTGTCTAATAAAACATATAATATATTAAAGCGTCTTTGGTGTTTCCATGTTTTCTACAAAATAAAACCGGAAATCGAGGTTAACGCGGGTATGATGTCATTGATAGGCGATGCACGGACACAGTCCGTGTCCTGGTTAAAATTGCTTATTTCTCTGGATTTAAACATTCTTGGAACATTTGGGATAATGCAAGTACACAAGTCAACAAAATATATAACATTGTTCTAGTGGTTTTTGGATATTTAAATCCAAAAATCTTACATATTGTGCCTTTAATAGCTAATTATTGACCAATATTTAATATATAAAAAATAATGATGACTTACAAGGTAAATTATTGATTTCTTTTCTTCAAATATTCAATATCCAACATTTACTCAATATAAGTGGACAAAATGAAATATTCCATCTGCGCATGCTGAATGTTTTTCATTGAATCATTTGTGTTTTAATGATGCCAATGTTATAGTCTGAAATTAAATAATTGCGCTTTCTGGTAGGTAATATAATTAAACTCTGGATCTGACTTTTATATTTTAAGTTTGAGAAAGATCTAGGACTGCAGTGCAGATCAAAAAGTTTGCAGACGCAAGATGATCTTGTCATATCTGAACTGTTGTTTTTTTCGTATGTTCTTCAGAGTTGCTTAATGGTTCTGTTAAAAAAAAAAAAAGTTGCCAGACAAGGTTATCCTGCTTTATCTGATTACGTTTGGCACATTTATAAAATTACTTAAAGATGGGCTGAGCCGAGCCAATGAATATAAGATCCACATCACATTTAACACTCATCAGCCTTGTAGCTTTTTTAATTAACACAAACCGTGATGAGATATTAATGATGATTAGAATGGGAGATGTACTGTGTTATCAAGATCACTTGTGGTGAAGGGTGGAATTTCGCTGCACACCTGCCAGAATCACAGCTCGGTAATGGTTGGCACACATACAATAGTTAGAGAAGGATACTTTCATTATTTTAGTCTTGAAAGATACAAGAATTTTAATTTATAATAATTTAATTATAGATAGTTAATGAAACTTCACTTGATCTTCATGAAAATTTTTTTTGACTTTCACCGTTCACAGTGCAGCTTGTTTGTAGGCTGAACATTATTTGCATTTCAATTAACATTTATCTTGTCAGTGTCTTCTCAATGAAGTATTTGTGATTTATCAGGGATGGCTGCCTTTACTTTGTGCTAATAATTGGATGCTATTGAAAGGATGAGTTTCATTGATTTTGTCGATGACTGCGGACATTACTGGCGCAAACCCTAGATTGTCAGCAGGGTCTGTGTTGAGCCGCGATCAATGACGGTGAATCTTCCCCCCTGCTTTTTTATTTACTCCAGCCTGCATTGATTGAAACATGCAATAGTTCAGGGAGGTTTTGTCACGACACTGCAAAGTTTCACATTCGGAGCCCCAAAAGCTCCATTTAGATTTTTAACATCAGATTTATATTAAAAAAATATGTCTGCCCTCTGATCCTGACAGTGTGAAATGTTGAATACAGACTAAAATGCACAGGAATATATAAATAGCTTGAAGATATAACATTTAAAATTAGTATCAGAACATAGACAACCATTCAAAAGTTTGGGGTCAGTAAGATTGTTTTGAAAGAATTGACAACTGTTATTCAGCAAGGATGTACAGTAATCAAAGTAACAGAAAAGACTGTTACATTGTTACAAAAATGTCTATTTCAAATAAAAATTGTTCTTTTGAACTTTCTATATCACAGTTTCAATGTAAATATTAAGTAGCACAACTGTTTATTTCATTGATAATGTTAAGAGAGTGAGCATCAAATCAACATATCAGAATGATTTCTGAAGGATCATGTGACACTGAAGACTGACAGCCACCACAGGAATACATTACATTTTAAAATAAAATTATTTTAAATTTGTAATATTTTAAAATATTACTGTTTTACTGTATTTTTGGTCAGATAAATGCAGACATGGTGAGCATATAGAGACCTTTCAAGAACACAAGTGTTTTTGAGTTGATGTATAATATCCACGATAAGCAGGATATGTCATCTGTATAGATTTACATACATTTCAAGCACATATCAGCAGTTTCAATCAAAGTTGGAGCATTTTTTATCTAATGATGGTGAGAAAATTTTCACAAATCTCTCAAAGAGAGTAAGAAAACATAGTTGCATTTTTTTCCTTACTCATGTTTAAATGTCTTCCATTTCAAGGTGAGCAAAGACAATAACTTTACCACCATGGATTTATCTCAGTCTAAACATCAGACAAACTCAACACAACAAAAAAGAGCGGGAAACGTGTTGCGCATTCACTGCAGCCATGCAATTCATTCAGGTGTTTTCTGTAGAAAAACAAAATCGCTTTTCTTTGAATTTCTTCCACCGACAAATGAACAGTCCCTACAATCTACCTTGTAGTTCTTGCCTTTCCCTATTACTTCACCCATAAACACCGGCTCGCATGCTCTGTTGGTGAGTTTGCATATCCCATTTTCGTTGGAGCTTAGAGAAAGGTCACTTGTTGTAACCCATCTGGGACTCACCGGGTTGAATGTAATCAGTATGCACTTGTTATTCCGGGTGCCTGTGCATTCTCTTTTTATCTGCTTGTTGGGGAGAAGTTAATTTCCCTTGTGACCTTTGTGTAATAAAACAGCATTATCTGTTGCACTGGGGAAGAAGCAAATTAGCTTTCTCAGTAGTGTTTTGTCACAGAGGTGATCACTTATAAAGTTATTTACTTAATTAGATTAAGAGCGCTGTAAAGGCCCCGTCTAGAGTGAGGAGGCGTTTCTTGTCTGTCCATATTATCTCATGGCCCCTCCAGCCGGAGAGCACAATGTCTGGGCATCTCCGCTACGTTCCTCATGTTTCCGAGGAGGATTATGATGATAACGATGGCATGCGCTTCCTAGTGACCGAGTCTAATTTTGATGGGTTGCACTTACTGTGAATCGGTTATCTGAAGTAGGCCGATGAGGGCGGTTGGATGACAACCATTTTAACACCCGGCTCCTATGTGGCTGCTCAGAGCTTGTTTGGAATCACCTGAACTGAACTGAATGACAAAAGCTCCATACTAAAAGCATTATAAGCGCCAATTCCCCTGTCTAAAGCCCTTAATGTGGCTATTTTGCACAACGCTGCACGAACATGTGCTATTTGATAGCCTTGAGTTTCTTTCAGCCATTCAGTTTGGATAATCCTTCCCCTTATGCTTAGACTGCGGCCTGATTTGTCGGTTAAACTGGATCTGCCACACTTTGTCCTAAATAGCATGATGGCAATCTGTCAGTGCAGAAACGCAGTCCAATATTTTGTTTTTCCTTTCGCAAATTGCAGGTACATGTCATGTCGTTTTGTCCTGCAAGTCACTACTTGTTTTTATTGCGTTTGGTTATGATGCAGCGAGTTTGTTCAAATAAATGTGCATCGTCACTCCTGCAAATAAAGGTTCCAAAAGGGGGTTTTCATAGTGATGTCATAAAAGAACCATTTTTGGGTTCCCTAAAGAGCCTTTTAGTGAATAGTTCTTAAAAGAACCTTTAGTGTTCATAACATTTTAATAATCTAAAGAACCTTTTTCCACTATGAAGAACCTTTTGTGCAATTGAAAATTTCTTCATGGAACCATCGATGCCAATAAAGAACCTTTATTCAGGACTGGAAAACAAGCCAAGGAGGTGCCACAATACATGGCCGACTCGTATCTTTTTTGGGGGGAAACTTTCTCACACACCTCATGGCTGATTTTTGTGAATGGAGAACGGGCGGCAAGAGTCCCACAGGTATGTGTGTGTATCTGTGTGTGTGTGTGAACCTCTGAAGGTGAATGCAATGCTTTGCTGACCCGTGGAATCTACCTCATTATCTGGCCCATTGTGCTATTCTTCTTCCTTGGCCCCTTTCACACCCTGTCACCCAGCCACCTCCACTGCCACCGGCCTGGCCAGCTCATTCATGTCCCTTCAGCCCATTGTGAGGCCCCTGGAACCCAGGGCCCTGTAGCAAGCAGGGGGAAAGGGCGGCCCCTGCTTTGTGTTTCCCTTGCCGCTCTTCACACGCACGGCGGGGAACTTCCTTTCTCATGTCACCGAAACCGGCATGGCCTAATCCGCCTGGCCACACCACCCGCCGAGCATGCTGGGAAGGGGCATTTATAAAGCAGCCCCTAATGGTTCGTTAATAAATCGCTTCCATTTTACGCTCGACTCTTCACATCAGCGCAGAGGAGGAATAACGCGGGGTTGGAGGATCTGTCGTTACGCATGTAACCGAACAAGCTCGCCGGCATCCAAGCGCTTTGACATGAGAGTCTCAGGTGGAATCTCGGATGTCAGAAGAAGAACGGATGAGTTTTTTGACCTGAAATAGCTCGTAACAAGCTGTGATTGTGTGGAGGTGTGAGCTTCGCTCAAGGGTTAATGGTTAGAGCACTGCCCTGCTGACCGTTTGTAGACCCTCACAGGTCTCTAGAGAATCTATTACCCATCATCCTCTCTCTTTAAAGAGGTGACTTTGGTTAAAGCACTCTGGCTAAGAGGTTAGACAGGAGCTCCATATTGACTTCGACGGTAACCGAGATGCATACGGTCTGTGATCTGAATGGCCCCCGTGTGAGGCGTAGAGAGGGCTGCTTGTGTGAATGGGACCATGGGTGATTGGCTCAGCGGGAGCGGTCAGGGGTGTTAGGGGTGTCGGGAGCCCACAGGGATAATCTTGTTAAGTGTGACACACAGCCAGAGGGAGTGGAGGGGTGGTCCCAGTAAGACAAACACACACACACACACACACACACACAAAAGTGATTTGATTTTTGTTTGAATATGTTAAGATATAACTGGGCATTTATGTTTGATTTTAGGGTCAGTGATGTCATGCTCTTTTCTTTTTTTTTTGGTCAGTGAAGTTAAGTTTTGTTAAAATGTTATAAACATTTGAAAAACTAGCCAAATCACTGTCATCATGTGGTGCAACAAATACAATTTAAAACTGGAAATTATATCATAGAGAAGATCCCTGAAGACCCTTATGACTGTGTGTCAAGGTCAACAAGTCTCCTAAAACTTTAATAATTTGACCTTTTTATAACAAGGCATGGTTACTTCAGGTTCTAGTTCATGTGGTGCAACTCCCCCAAAAGATTATTGTTATTATTGAATTAATTATTAGTGACGATATATATTTATAAAACATATGTAAAAAACTTTTTTTTTTAAATAATGTGTATTGCAGCTGTTCAAGTTTTAAGGAAAATATATTATTACTTTTTTCTTGTTAGTTACACAACATGACATTTTTAGAGTCATTAAATTGGTATAAAAGTTTTTCAAAACCATGTGAAACCAACATGAACACAAAGACTACATTTCTAAGAACTTAATTGGCATGTGTTTTAAGCTAATTTTTTTGGAAAGATTTTACCTTTTCTTTACTGTGGACACCATTGACCCTTTAACCTAATGCCATTCAGCAATATAGATTACATTGATTTGCAATCAAGAACAAAAATATTGGCCATCAAAAATGAGTTAATTATTCTGAACGCTCGCTTTTACACTCGTTTAGATCTTGAACCGTTGTTGCCAAACTAATCCTGGCAACTTTTTGTTGTCAATGAAATTAAAGTCAAACTTCATGAGCGCATGAGCATGGCATAAGTGGATTAAAGTAGCAATTAGTTCTTTTTTTAGGTTTCACAGTCAAAGTAGTAATTTCAGAGGCCATGGGGTCATGTTGTTTGTCACGAGAAACTGAGATTGGGTCAATTAGAGTGTAGGAGGATGTGTTCAGTTCATCTGACAGCTGCATGCAGTGCTACAAAACTTAATGATTAGTGAACATTTAGAAGAGAGAAAGAAACAAAACTAAAAAAGTGAACGGTGTACTATAATCGGCCCACAACATCGCAAGAGCCAAGGCATAATGAACCTTTTTCATTTTAGGGCAAAAACAAATGCCACTATTATACCATTGATTCCTCATAGTATAGACAGAGCACTTAATAATGTGATTTGAGATTCGAAGTGATTTGGATGAGCCGAAAACAATTACAGGCACTCCTCACCTCCAGCAATCTGCGTTGTCAGTCAATCAATGCTGTCGGTTATCCGGAGAGGCATAAATTGGGTGGTTATAACAAACAAAAAGCTATCAGTGGCTATGAATAGAGAGCAACTACTGAGCAGGGTCAAGCGTCAAAAGCTCTGCCTAACCGTGTGCTCGCTGCTGTCATCAATAATATGAAAAGAGAAAGAAAAGACAGCCTGGAGAGTATGAGTAGCTCGAGATAATGGTGGAGCAGGTCTAAATCTATAGGTTATGAAACACACTCTACCTGGATTGCATTTCCTGTGATGCTGTACATAATTCCTACACGGGAAAAGCAAAAAAAACAAAAAAACAATGCTCTTTCCTGTTGTGGTATGCATGATGGGTTTGATGCTCTGTATAGTGCATGCATTATCACGTATATGTCTCAGCGGGGCGCTGAGAGAGGTTAAGGTCATGCTGGTTTACGTGGCTGGTCCTGGTAGCAAACATAATTGGCAGCATGTTTTTTCAGGTATAAACACCTCATCTTGTCAGACTGCAGTATAGCATGTAATTACCGCTCTTCCTCTTGCTAAGTGGGATCTGTATTTGTGTTGTGGGGATTTCCAGTGTCTTTCCATAACTCGAATCAGAGAAGAAAGTGAAGGGGTATTTAGTTCTTCTCTGGAAGTGATTTGCAAATCTGCCTTGTAACGTTAGACACGAAAGTGCTTAGTACATTTCAAGGTATTATTATAAAGTTTTCTTTTATTTCTATTTTTTATTTAAGCTTACAGGCAAGGGCTCATAGAATGAAAAATGATAAATGGCCTGGAAAGAGCATTTGTATTGGAAATGTATTCACCTGGCACATGTGCAAAATGCAAAACGGTTGTAAAAAGTTTCCATGCAAGTTGAAGAGGGGAAATTCATTAAACATAAATTATACTGCTAGAAAAGGCCCCTGGAAATTGACCAATTTTGTGCACAAGAATAAATCATATTTATTAATATTAAACAATATTAATAATAATAAGTATTTTTGATTATTTTAACAGCAGAAGTAAAAGATAGATCCAAATTAACTGTATATCTTCAGGTCTCAAATAAGGTACTACAAATTTAGCCCATTTAAGATGTTAATTGAGTACATTATACTAGAAATTATACTAGAACTAGTAAAACAATATTAATTTATTGTTAATTATGCCTGTATGTAAATTCCATATTATAGGAGTTTCTCTATCACCCGAAAAATTCAACCCTTGAAATAGCGAAATGGTACATTTTAGATTTAACTGTTATTAATAATAAATATGAATAAATAAAACAAACAATATATTAATATATTGCCCTTTTATTTTGCCTGTTTAATGATTTACTTGTTTTTGTTATTTCATTTAGGAGCTTTTCCAGCAAATATTGATGATTAATTTGATTTAAATAATTTATCATTTAAATAGTATTTTTATTTGATTAATAGCCCTGCTGCAAATACACACTGATACTTTTTTTTTTTTATGAGTGAATTTTCTTTCAGTTCAGGATTCAATACACAGAATAAAAGCATCCAGAATAAGCACTTAATCTGAAATAAGTGCACTCTTTTCTATCATTTGTGTGTCTACAAGGTTAAGAGGTTTCCCCCGGCTCTCACTTGCTTTAAACATTCCATCAAAAAGTAAAAAGACAAAGAAAAATACAAGGTTATTGTCATTGTTTATCTGGCTGCCTTTTCTTTCCTTTGGTTTCCTCTTCAGAAATTGATGCCCTTTTAAATTGAAGCAGAGGAATCCGACAGGTAATGGTTAGCACGATAACTACTAACTGATTTCATCAGTCAGAGTTTCCCCCCTGCCTTTTTTTACACTCTACAAGTGCAATTGTTGGAAGTTGGAGAGAGATTAGCTGTCAGGCGCATCAGATAAACAAGCAAGAAAACACCAGCGGTTCTGATGTGGCAGTCAAGGAAGTGGAAGGCGGCCAGAAAGACACATTTGTCATATCCTATGTGCCTTGCATGTCTTCTGCTCAAAGGTGCGGCTCATTATTTTTATATTTGTAGAGCTAGCTGATATGATAATCATCTTGGACGTTATACTGACACCTAGTGGTGTGGATGTACTTCTCAAAAGCTAATGCTTTCAGTTGCAGATGCTGTTATTAAAATATATTCCCAGAGAGACTTGATTAATTTATTCCATTAATGAAATTGTCCAATTACAGAAGGTTATAAAGCCAGTAAAACCGAAGACTTTATATTCCTATGAATGGGAGAAAGTGCAAAGTGCAATATGGGAGAATAAGTCCCGCCTTCTAAATAAGAGCCAATCACCGATTGGTAAAGTCATCGCTTCACTGCAGCTGCCGTTAGAAGCTCCGGAACCTAAAGAAATAGTCAGTGTTCTGAGATGGGCGCTTAGGACTGCGCATGCGCATTGGCTGGTCAGCATGAAAAATGATTTTCTGTTTTGTTCATGATTCAAGCGTTTAGAATCAAAATTTATGAGACAGTTGTTGTCAGATTTCATTGGTGATTTCAAATATGAAATTTAATCATAAGCTTGGTGAACAGTTTTGGAGAATTTGATGTTTCCCCATTCAAAGAGATAGGAGCTGCACTTGCATGACTGAAATAGCTGCCCGAGAGACGTTTCAAAGATGGCCAACAAGTGAAATTACTTGTCTTAAAGGGACTTATGCTGCCTTCACGTGCTCTCGGAATTATCGTAAATACGAGTTTCCTAGGTAAAAATTGCACACGAACACCCTCTGATGTTGTGTTTACCACTGGGAAGTTCGGAAATAATTTTGATACCCAAATTCCAGAGATGGGCGTGCCATAAACTTTAAACATGGTGGCGGGGAGAACTGTGACAGGTATGATTTATTAGTTTTTTTCCCTAAAACAGCTAGATTGTCTTGTCTTGTCATTAATGTAGTGCATATTTACATATACGTGTAATCATTTGAAACGTATTGTATGTTTTATATACAGCGAAAATAGCCTGCATTTGACTGAAATTACAGAATCAGCAGAAAGCGGACTATCTGGATAGCATCGTAAATGTTTATATGTTTGTCAGTGCACGTGACACTACATATAATGTTGTTTTTAATAAGATTATCCCAATAAATAGGCAAGAATAAACCTGGTGTCCTCCATGATTCCTGTTCATTCCGACAACAAAGCACTTGAATGCAACAAGCTCGTAATCACGATTTCTGCAGTGGGAATTATGAAATTTCCGATAGCACGTGAAGGCAGCATTAATACTCAGCTGTTCATGTGATCTCAAAATGGCCCCCTCCATTAGGTGATCCGTTTTATGTAAAATGAAATAGCTTTATTAGGCCACTGATGTGACTGTAGTCTTTATCTCATGTGAGTGTAGATGATTTTAAACACATCAATTTTCACTTTTCTTTATGTATAAGACATTGATTATGGAAAAATGTGCTCATATTACGTTTGTTGCAGGCTATAAGGAGTTATCTGCCGTAAATCCAGTAGTTTGTCCGAAAGGCAACAGATTTTTTTTTCCCCAAAAATAAACAGAACTGTGTTCAACAGCTCTATTATCCTGTGTTCGGTAAGAGTGAGCAACGGAGCTGAAATCTTTGGCACCTGCAGTGCTGTTATTACCGCACTATAGCATTATGACATTATAAACACCCTGTTTGAATTAAATAAAGCATACTTTGCTTTAGACAATGAGTTTCTCTCTTTTTCTCCCCCTCTCTCACTGTCTTTCTCTCTCTCTCTATGTCTCTGCTAAGCAAAACAGCTGTGCTGGCCTTACAATGCATTAAGTCTCTCGTTCCTTTTAGATAGTTAAATTGTGCATGAAATGTAGCTGGCGCGGGGAGCTCCGAAGCTGGACTGATTAGGCAACATCTGTTACATTGGGGAGAAATCCGTGTCTGTCCTAATTAGCTGTCAGACGGGGATACGGTGTACCGGATGGCGCAGGGGGCTGCCACAGGTTCCTCTCCCCCATCCCGTCACCTGCCCGATTGCCCGGGTCCTCCCTCCCCCTGCTACCACCACTCATCAGATGTAATTATGGAGAACGCTGACACAAAAGAGCAGAATGGAGGGGAACAAGCTATGTCCATCTGTACACATGCACACAGGCACATGCTAACCCTGAAACACGGGAACTGTGGGTACCATGTTGGCCCATCACAACTCTTGCATTATTTCCTGAGTTGAGTTGTATCTTTCAGTATTTAAGAGCTGGATTGTAGAAGTATAAATAAATCACTTTTTATTTTATTTTATTAAAAATGTATTTAAAAAATACAATAAAAATGCCATTGCCATTTATTTTTTAGATATTAAAAATAGAATATTTTATAGTTTAACACAACTGCTTCTCTACTTAGTAGTATTTTTAATATTTTGTATGCAAAGTAATGTGGTGCCACTAACAAAATTCACATGGTTAATCAGGGCTCCAGACTAACATTTGAGAGCAGTGGCACTGGTGCCACTAAGTTCTACAGATGGTGGCGCCAGCACCTGATTTGGTGGCGCTGGAGGAAAATGTATCAAGTTAATTTATTCATAAAATTACTATTGTTTTGCATTGTTTTGTTAATAAGTGCAGTTACTAATAATATTACATGTTTGTTTATTGAAAATTTAACAGTGAAGCACTGAGCTTGACTTGATATGCAAATAAAATTAACTTTTAGTAACAACAGTAATGTGCAAAAATCTAATATTTATAGGGAAAATGTAAATATTCTACTCTTATTAAATATACTGTTGTTCTTTTTCTATAGTATCATACTGAACTAAAAGGAGCACTCTTTACTTGTTTTCTGTGTAATTCAGTCACAATTTGAACAAAAGTTTTAGTTTTTCATGAGACAATGTGACTTCCTATTTTTTTCCATATATTAAGGAGTGGAAATGTCTAATAAGTCAAATAAGTGCATCTCTGCCGCCATCTACTGTTTCATGTCTTTTTAAAATAAAAGTGCTTGTTTGCCACAAAGCGGCCTATACCTTTAAACTTTTAGTTTTACAAATCATCACATTAAAAATAATATTAAAATTGGATAATATTTAGAGCTTTTAAGTGCTGAAAAATGTGTGAAGCACTTGAAAGCCCTTAAAAGTGCTTGAATTTCACTCTCAAAAGGTTGTACGAACCCTGAGATGAACAATGTAAAAAAAAAAAAAAAAAGAAACATTCAACTATTTCCACAACACCATGGGGTGTTACTACATTAAATCCACGGTGAAAGATTATTTTGTGGACTGAAACCGCTGAATGTTTCAATGTTTCTCCTGGTTTCCACGTCAACGCTGTTTGATCTGATATCTGTGGTTTATAACAAAGAGTTCTGCGCCGAACGCTTCCACTAGATCTCGCAGTAGCGATGTTAATAATACTGTGGTGAATTCAAGCGCTTTCTCACTGGATCTCTGGCGCTGTGTAGTAACTGTGTAACGAGATCGGCCCGTGTATGAGCTCGCGCTGTCTATTACTGCTCCGAGCTGATAAACGGTCCGCGTAGTGCAGATAAAACGAGCAGCGCGGTTCCATTCTGCTTTTTTCATTTGCCGTTTGATGTTTATCATATGTGACAGAAATGGTTGGGCACCATGGTGGTCGCACCAGTGCGACCTCTAACAAAATCTAGTCGCACCAGCAGGAAAAAAGGTCGCAGTCGCTGTTAATATTACCTTGAGAAAAAACAAACAGTAAAACAGGAAATTATATCATAGAGATGACCCCTGCAAACACAAAAAGGCTGTCAGGGTCAACAAGTCTCTTAAAAAACATATATGATCATTTGACCTTTTTATGAGAAGGCATATATAGTTCATTGAAGTTCATTTGGTGCGACTTCCCGCAAATTAATTTGTATGTACCTGGAAAAAATATATTTCAAAACATTATGTAAAATAATGATTAGGATGTGTATACATGCACTCAAGATTTAAGGAAAATATGGTTTTACTTTTTTTTTTTTTTTTTTTTGGATATACCGCATGACGTTAGAGTCACTAAAGTGAAACTTGTTTTACAAAAAAATGTTTTACAGAACGTAAGAATGTAAGAGTACATTGCTAAGAATGTGGCACGTTTTAAACAAGATTTTTCCTTTTCTTTACTGTGGACACTCTTATGCATCATTGACCGTTAACACCCCAGTATAGCAGGTCTGTAGCTTCTGCCATAATTCATTACTTTAAACACACAAACATGCCTCCTCCTATTGATGACTCTTGATTCTTACTGTAAATCCATATGTTTTAATCAAGGACCCTTTGTAGGCAGATTTCTAAACTAGGGGGCAAGTGTACCACTAGCTAGTAGCCCCTGCAAGCTACACAAACTGTTAATCCTCGACTAGCTGTTAGATTGGAAAAAAGAAAAGTTGATGAAGAGAACTGTTGTTCTGTAATTGTAGCACTGCCCACGCTTGCTTTTAAACTCACCATGATACGAGTCAAGACCTCCTACTTGGCTCACGTTAGGTTTGAATCTCTAACCGCTGAAACATAATTACAGCAAAGCTATTAGGGCCATCTTAGGCATTTATGCTCTGTGCTGGCACCGTGGAGAATGTCAATAAGAACGCATTTGAAGCTTCAAGGTTCGGTCACACAGACCTGACACACACATGGATGAGGATATGCACATGAGCGTAAATACTAAATTTATGTCACAATATTGTGTACATCTTCACCCTAATCATTTTTAACAGGTTTTAAACTTTGGCTGCTGGTGTGATGACGTGATGGCTGCTGGCGTGATGGACAGGTTTCCGTGGCACCTCTGCGCACTGATTGACAGACCATAATCAGTCCGTGGAGATATGTTAAAGATGTTACCTAAACCCATTAAAAGTGAGATGATGCCACCTCTGGCATCTGAAATAATGTACTTTACCGTTTGTACAATGTCTCCTTAATTGTTCTTGAGATTATGGTACATGGATGGTAACAAATTAGGTGTTTTTTTTTATTTTTTATTATTATTTTTTTTTTTTAGATCAATTCAGCTTCCACAAGTGTTCATTGACGTTAAATCATTAGGGTTCCATGACAAAAAAAATGTCATTTTGATTACATCTAAGAACATTTACATAAAGAGATTTCAAATGCAAATTAGTTTCATGTACATGTGCTTATACTCAAAATTCCAATAGGTCTATTTGAACAAAACAAGTATGAACAAGTATAATTGTGGTTTCATCTCAAAAACGCAGGTTGAAACAAATGCACTTGATTTTTTTGTTTTGTTTTTGTGGGAGTGAATGAAAACGAGTGAGCGAATTCGGACACTGAGTGCACCGGAAGGGCTGCTGCTTTTGCATAGTTTGTGCTTGATGTTTAATAAATATATGAAACTTAGCAGACTGGCAGCTCCAGTAGTATGTTCAAAAGATATATTTTGAACTTTGTCATGGAAACTATGTATAAACCATTCAAATGGAATTTATACCTGCATGATATTACGCTGACTGTAGCCACATTGGACCAGTGGTTTGGAAAATGGATGGATCCATCTTCTGGTCAGACATGGGAATTCATTCTGTGCGTGACACTCACAGTGCATTATGGGTATTCTCTAGGCATTGAGCGTATATCGTTGTACAGTTGTTATTGCGGTGCATTGTGGAATTGAATGAGTGCACTCAATAACATACACTATGGTTTCGGACACCACTACAAACGTCTGTCCCTTCAAATAGTGCCTTATTTAAGGGTGTAGGGGGTGATTTTGGACACAGCCCATGTTGCACATCTGTCGTTATTGTTAATGACGTCACACAGGTGGTGGAGTAATACGTCTCCTAATAGTCTACTAATGATTTCAGATTATTGCTGTAAATAACAAACATGGCATCTAAAGACAACTTAACTATTTTTGTTGTTTTTCTTTATTTTCAAATGTTTCAGTTCCCTCTTGCGTCACTCCGGGTTTCCCGCGGCATAGAGCACGTATGCACGTGCGCCCTCTTCAAAAACAGCAGTTTAAGCGACCGTTCACGCAGAACACATTTTTACATTCCACTGCGCTTCTTTTCCATTGTTTATCAATGTAAAAGCACACTAGACGGTTGCGCTTACGTCTCGCATAATTTGGAGCGTCTCACGCATGACACGGCATTCTAATAGCACAGCGTTGAAGTTAAAATAAGTTCAACTTTTAAAAAACGCATCTCTAGACCTTGCACTTCTTTTCGTTCCATTGCCCTGTGTCTTTCGTTTTTAACAGCAAAAACATGTTCTGTGTGAACCGGCCCTAATTCTCTTGACAAACTAAAAGACGTTGAATAGAATTTGTATATATTTGGAATGAAAGATATAGAATGTACTGCATGTCGCTTGCTTATTTTGCTTTTTTTTTTGTCCACATAGGGTTGGGTACCGAACTCGGTACTTTTAAGGGCACCGACCGAATTACGTCGGTACTACCGAGTACCGATTCACATTATCAATCAGTGCCAAATTTCGGTACCTGAGAACGCATCTGGTGATATAGACTAGTGTTTGTGAATATTAAACAGCAAAAAGACTATTTAAATACGAATCCTGCATGTCTCTGTGTGAATGAATGGCGCTGACGCGCAGTTTAATTTACCTCACACACACACACACACACACACACACACACAGAGCGTGACGGTCGCGTGTTTCCATCTCATACGAGGACATGAATGCATGACCGTCATCTCCAGAGCCGCTCTGAGGGTCACTTCATGAGCATTTTACCGTTTCATTTGAGAAAAACTGCCGTCATGTCATAAACACAGAAACTCAAAGGTATTCAAGGCAACCCGTCAAAATAAAGGTTCGGTTTAACTTGACAAATATATTACTGTTGTACAGTAGAATTTAGATAAGTCTCAGTGTAATCATACTAACACTAATATAATAATAATAATAAATTAATAAAACTTTATTTTTTAAGTAATAAATCACAATTTTTGTTCCATGTTTTAATTTGAACAGTATAAAGCTCAGTTGTTCAGCACTTTGTTTGACAAAAAAAGTTTGTTTAAGTTAAAAGATAAATTAATGTTTTATGGCTTCATTTGATTACCAGAAAATACACAAGACAGAATTTGTGGGAAATCTTTCCATAGAAATTGAATTAAAAAGAAAAAAAAATAATATGGTTGTTTTTATGAATTCAATTAAGTAGCTAGTAGCCTACAATTTACTGGTAAATATTAGAGTAAACAAATATCACAGACAATGGCAGACAGAGACCAAGGCAGCTCTGGCATAATGTTAATAACACTTCTATAAATGGCTTACAGTTTCTGCACAGTTATTGATGTATCCCTAAAGTACCGAAAAAAGGTACCGTTGGGTACCGGTACCGAATTTCATAAAATGTGAATGGTACCCAACCCTACATGTCATACTAACAAGAAACTATGCTTCTAACCAAAGGTTGAGAGCTGTAGTTCCAACTGCATAACTTTGCAAATGTTTGGAACTGTTTAGGGAAATGACTATGCTGGTAACGATGGAACTTGCGACCATAGTTGGCTAACAATGCTTTACGGCAGTGTTTCTCAACCCTGGTCTTGGCTTATGGTGTCCGAAACCATAGTGGACGTTATCGAGTGCACTCATTCTATCCCACATTGCATCGTAAATAACGAGTGTACAGCCGATGTACACTCAAAGGCTGTCCGGGTTCGCTCACTCGTTTTCATTCACTCCTTTATGTGAACTGTGTAAGTGGACTAAAGCAGGAAATAGTGATTGAGGGTTTAGGGGGTGATTTCGAATTCAGCACAAGACCTGAAATGGGTGTGTCAGACATACGTGAGTGTTGGACCAGGGTTCAGAACCACTGCTTTAGTGAAACGCACCCCTGAGGACTGTTGCATGCAGCTAGTTGAACAAACTTCAGAGTAGGTTTAGAGTTGACAAATCCATATAAATCCAACCTGGTTTAGATCAGGTTCAATGGGCTCACAACGCTCGGTAAAAACGTTCTCTGTCAACTCAGGTTTATTCCAGAGTCTGTGCTTTAATTCTGAAGCGCGTGCACCTGAAAGTGCCAATCACACAGAATATGGAGTGTGTCTGTTTGATTCAATTCTCACGAGAGAGCTGTGAAATTCAAGAGATCATTATGAAAAAATATCATGAAATTAAATGCATTTGCAGGGCAGGAATAAACACTGCTGCTGCAGCGACAGTTTGAGAAGGCAGCTGAAAGAAAATATCTGACAAGTGAATCAAACAAATAGGCCTTATAATTTATATAATTTCTCAAAGAGCTAAAAAGAATACGCGTAAGTTTATCTGTTTAAAAGCTTATATATTAAAGCTTGAATTTATATATATTTATATTGATTTAAAACCAAAGTTTAATATTATTTGTAAATTAATACAATAATTATATTAATACATTATATGAATTATACTACAATTCAAATAATATAAATATAATAAATAATTAGCAGCAAAAATGGGCACTTTTGTCTCTAAAATTCTTTCACTCTAAACTGCTATAATTTGGAGCGAGAGATACAGGGGGAGTGGCTTTATTGCATCAGATATGTGTCACTTTGCTCACAGCTGATAAGTCCAGTTTTGGTCTGCGATCTCTAACCCAGAATAAAACCTATTCCAGAGCAGGTTAGCCATGTATCCTAAGTTACCATGGCAATGAACACAGCTAAAAACCAATCCACCTTCTTGAGCCTGAAAAAACAGTTTTTTTCAAACTAATCTGAAACTTACCTTGGTAGCAACTGAAACCGGCTTCATGCGACAGGCTACTGGTGTTTCTGCTAATGAGAAGCACTAAGCTCTATTATGTCATAACTTCAAGACCCTGTTGCTGAACACAGTTAGAGCCCATAAAAAGAACAGTATGCTCAATGAAGACCAGGAGTCAAATTTGAAGTTCAATCAGTTGATACAGAGTTTACAGAGGAAAGAGTTCTCCACACTTTCAAAGGCTGTAAACCCTAAAAAGAGCTGAAGATGCCAAGTATGCATATGTTTTAATGGAAACTGTATGTGTAGTGCGTTATTGACCTTCATGAGCCTAGGCACAGTTGTCGTTACAGAATTAAGTTTTTTTTTTTTTTTTCATACAGAACAGCAGAATAAAATTGATCAAACTGAAAACTCTCTTTCTACAAAATAGAACTTTTTGTATAGAATTAATTGGAGTGTATAATGATCAAATGAACTGACTGCAAAACAAGTGCATATTGCATATTTAATTTCTGGAAGCCGGACTAAATTAGTAAACCTTGTTATATTCCTGACATGGGTCAGACCCTCCGTCACTTCTCAGATATCAAATACAGACATCACCTGTAACATAAAAGAAACCTAAAAAATAGATGCACAAAATTCCCTATTCATTAGATGATGCAAAAGTAGGGGATTGTAAAAAGATACAATTACTTATATTAATGACATTTTAGAAACTTAAAAATAATAATTAATTTAATGCTTAATTGTGCAATGTTACTCCAGTGTCCAGTAATCCAGTGTCACTGCTGTGATCTCTATGAACTTTTGTTTCCTGAAGAAGTGCCACACATTGCAGGGGAAGTTTATATCCAGAAGTGTGGGAAAAGGCTTCTGAAGTGTCCGTGCATTCACAATTATGTGGGGTAATTCTGCAGCAAAGGAAAACAGGAAAGCGTCAGCTAGAAAGACGGAACGGAAGACACGGCGAGGGAAAAAAAAAAGTGAGTGGCAGAGAATGACAGTCAGCGATGAGTAGAATGTCACGGCAATTGCGGGCCCATCAGAGCTGCTACATGATGGGTGATTGCCTCATGTGTTTCCCGCGAGTCCATCGGAGAGAACACGGCGCTCTCTTGTCTGTCCCTGGCCCAAACCTCCGCCACTGCCTCAGTGGCTGACATTTAAAATGTTGCTTCCTAACCACTTATGCTAATTGTTGTAATTTTCCTGATGAAGCGCCGTCCTGATACCTTGATGCAGCCAAGATAGTTTTACATTTTCTCTGTGAGCACCGCTCGGCCATTTGGTCCGTGTAGTGTCAGCTTGGAGTGCTACTGAAAGCCGGCAAAATTGCAAGCAAATTGCATCAGATTGCCAACATTGTGAAAAGGTAAATTGCTTGCAAATCTATTTAAACCAGTGGCCTATTTTCATCAGCCACAGTACTTGGTATTCATGATTGCTTAATTGGTGACCTTTTCTATTGTGTAGTGCTTTATGGTGTAATGGAAAGCGATCTTTACCAAACCAATTATGCCTTTTTTTTTTCGCCCCACACCCATACATTATAGTTGTGATTGCGATGGCTAGTCCTTTGTAAATGAACTTTCAGATTCCAATTATTTCTTTATATAACTGATGGAGGATAAAGAGTCATTTGTTTGCTATGATGTTGCATTTGAAAGCTCTTTGAGGCTGAGACTGTCAAAGCAAATGGAGGCGCAAAAGCCACAAAGTCATGCCCTGCTTTTGACTGACCCCTCATTTAGAGCCGCTTTCCCGTGCCGAAGCCCAATTACGGCCTCAGCTGGTGAAATATTTTGTCAGATTCTTGAAAACAAGTATATTAGCTTAGGATTCAAATGAATGCTTTATCTATGGTAAAACATGCGCTTAATCTACTCAGCATTCTGACCGCTTTGTATCTCATATTTATGTATGTTGTGAAAAAGCACTTACTGTAAATAAAGACCCCTAATTATTCAGATATTTAAAGTACAAATATTATCATTACACCAAAGATACACTTTTTTTATGGTAAGAAATAAGACCCTAAACTTTGAACTTAAAGGAACACTCCACTTTTTTTGAAAATAGGCTCATTTTCCAACTCCCCTAGAGTTAAACAGTTGAGTTTTACCGTTTTCGAATCCATTCAGCTGATCTCCAGATCTGGCGGTAGAACTTTTAGCATAGCTTACCATAGATCATTTGAATCTGATTAGACCGTTAGCATCTCGCTCAAAAATGACCAAAGACTTTCAATATTTTTCCTATTTAAAACTTGACTCTTCTGTAGTTACATCATGTACTAAGAAAATGAAAAGTTGCGATTTTCTAGACCGATATGGCTAGGAACTATACTCTCATTCCATGGGTGCAGCAGGCGCAATGATATTACGCAGCGCCTGAAAATAGTCCCCAGCTCGCTGCCTGTACAAGCAGGTTGTCACGTTGGTTATGTTGACGGAAGATAGCCTATTTTCAGGCGCTGCGTAATATCATTCCGTCGGTCTTAGTACACGATGTAACTACAGAAGAGTCAAGTTTTAAGTAGGAAAAATATTGAAAGTCTTTGGTCATTTTTGAGCGAGATGCTAACGGTCTAATCAGAATCAATGATCTATGGTAAGAGATGCTTTGATTTTATCCCTTAAAACTCATCTTTGATCACCAAAATTACATATTTAACATTTTTTTTTCTATAAAAAAAAATTCTTCATGCCTTAAAATAGCTTAAATGTAATTCTAAACCCTTGCTTCATTTAGTATACGTGGAACCATGAATCTGCAAATTAGCCCCGCCTCCACTCACTCACACCAGCTCAGAGATCCACTTGGTCAACTTTTTTTACTGTAGTAAACGCTGCACAAAGGTATCGCTCTTTACAACGTCGGACACATAGCGGTGATTAATATGATTAGCCTTTTGCTTGACTACGTTATCAAACAGCTAATAATTTGTTGCTAATGTTACACAAACTATGTTCCCGTTCGCCATCTCAGTCTGCCTTCTAAAAAGTAGCATCCTTAGAAACGCTTTGAACATCATAGAACGTCAGTGGAGAAAGGCATATAGTTCATCATAACATTGTAATATACATCATATGAAAAATCGTGTACATTTATCATGAATTATGTATATCAACATAAAAATATACCAGTATGGCTTCTCTTGAGACTCTACTGCTTTGCGGAATAGTAATGATGAAATGCTAAAGCCTGCCGGCACATTGACATAATTGGTTACAAGGTAGTTTGTGACGTCAGAAACACCAGTGATTTCAAACCGCGTTTTTGAGACTGTCTTTGGTTCACTGCAGTTTTAAGGAGAAAATACTCAGAAACAATGTTCCCTCTAAGCTGCGCGCACTTGTGAGTTTATTATTTTGTGTGGACTGAGCAAAAATACTAACTAAAATTGTTTTGTTGACCTTAGTAGTTGTTCAAATCGCCACATGCTGTCCCAACTTTCCAAACTGAGTCATATACAAACAATTTTACCTTGCACAATATTGTGCAAGTTCCCAACATAAATTCCAGCTATTAATAAGAAATTATAATTTCATTACATTTTCCTGGCTTAATTTAGGCTGCTGCTTCTGTTGTCACTGTTAGTTAGCTGTCATATGGTCCAGAATTTATGTTTTTGCTGAATTAACATTTGTTGATAATTACTGTGTTTGTAGTTTGTGTGTTGAGGCATATGTGCATCTCACTGCAACTGTTGGCTATTAATATATTAGTCTTATATATATTTTAATATGTTTGCCTCTAGTTTTAAGAAGCAAAAAATGGCCATATTGTGTAGTGGACTTTGAAAATCAAATGTAAAGGTTTTTATAGCTCCTTGAATTGCTAAATCTTTAGTTGCCTTGACAAGAATTTTTAAATTTAGTAGATGAACATAAGTATTTAAGTTAGTTGAGTTAACGTAAAAAAAATTGAGTGTTATAGGTTACCTCGTTTTTTAAGTAAGCTCAACTTAATTAATTTCCATGTTGTCCAAACTTTAGAATTACATCTTGCGCTTAAGCACAGAAAGGACAATATAAAAAAAAAAAAAACATGCCATTGCACATGTTAAAGTTTTTCATCTTGCATTATCATCTTACAATGTCTATTCATAAAGCGATTTTTGTTTATGTTGCAGAAGGCTCAAGCTGAGCCTTGAAGACATAATAAATAAAGGGAAGAGATGAGCGTTTCAATAACTATGCTGCAGCGGCACGAACAATATGCTGTGTGTGTATCTATTTGTGAGTTTGTGTGATTGATAGAGGGGCTGGCTGCGCATGTGTGTTTTCCTGCAGGCTGAACCCCAGAGCAACAGATTCCTTCACTCAGATTAGCTAATTTTGATTTGTTTTCAGACAGTGTGTGTGTGCGCGTGTGTGTGTGTGTTTGTGTGTGTGTGTGTGTCTGGGCTTCAGGGCCTAGACTGTAAATTTTGCCTGCTGCGGGGTAGAAGCTGATTGATCTCTCAGTGTAAAATCGATAAGAAGACACTGTCATTTTTGTAACGAATGAGCCAGTCTGAGGAGATAGATTAAGACTCCACAGATCTCACCATGCTTCTCTTTCATCAGTCCCGCCCTGC
Organism: Coreius guichenoti; assembly: GCA_039654105.1. Lineage (NCBI taxonomy): Eukaryota > Metazoa > Chordata > Actinopteri > Cypriniformes > Gobionidae > Coreius > Coreius guichenoti. Next base: position 22,301,997 of record CM077176.1, read on the forward strand.
CCGGGTTCGGCTAGCAGAACCTGCAGCCGGCTTCAATCTCTCACGCGCTGTATTAGCTCGGACCTGTGCACCGTTAGCAGAGGCCTCTTCATTATGCCGTGTATATTTCATCCGTATCAGCCGACATGCTAAAATCAAATATTTGGCCCTTTCCCCTCTCGTGTCTAATTCACCTTGATTGATCTGTTTTATCATTTTCCGAAATACATCACACAGAGGGGTTGATTAAATCAAAAATTGAGGGCCGTTGTCTTTCTCGCACGTCCTTTATCAGAACTAATGTAACGAGCACGTTCATTTGTCTCCGGTTGTTACAAGGAATAAAGTCAGCTCTGCTTTTCGGCTGTCGGTGAGGCCAAGATTAGGAGAAGATTAATATAGTGCCTCTCATCTCTCTCCTCTTCCGCTCTCTGTCTGCTCTGTCACCTCTTGTATCGCTGCGTCGGAGATGTGCCGCGTTCCCTCGCGGGCCCCTGTTTAACCTTCATCAGCTCATCTATTATAGCGCATTTCCACCCGGTATGCGTGTGCTAAACGCACTCGTCATGCCTTCGCTTTATTGATGGTGGGAGAAAACCATTGCATAATCTCAACTTTTTCCAGGCCATTTTTCACCCATTGCCTCTGCTGGTTCTTCTGATGTGGACTCATCTTGGGAGTGATGTTTGTGTGGGAGTGTGTGTTTGGAAGGGCATCGCTCATTTATCAAATAGTAATACACACATGTTTATGCAATATACAATGACAAGTGTATGAGTAAATCTCCCTGACGTTCCACATGGATGGGCCTTCACTTATTTTTGTTTAGGATTTTTTTAAAATGGTAATTTTCTCATAATTGGATTGGAATTTATTTGACAGAATATTTGATCATGAATACACATATATATTTTAATTAACTTAATTGTATGTGTGGCCTTTCATTTTTCCTTTCGTCGATATTTTCCATTTGTTCTTATAATTACAGAGCTACACTTGTGCACTTATTAGAGAGTGACACTTGTTATGCTTTGAATCATAAGAAATACACAGGCATTCTTCAGGGCAGCTTAACAATGCAGGACCCCCAAGAAATAGCTCAACAACTGATAAAATACATCTAAATCAAAGTTTTTCAGCTTCAGGTACTTTAGGGTTGATTTTTTTTTTTAAATGTATTTATTTATTTATTTATTTATTTATTTATTTATTTTTTAACTAAAATATTTTAATTTATTAACTAAATTAAAAAGAACGTATTAAAATGGCCTTTAATCATAGGTTTTATTGTTTTAACCTTGTCTCATATGCAGCCTTTCAATCTTAAAATATGAAAAACCGTCATAAAAATGTGAATATTTAAAAAAAAAAAAAAAAAATGGTGTAAAAATTTATTTTTGTTTTTCAAAAACATCTAACTGTCCTTAAGTAATCTGTTAATGGAATATTTTCATTTACCATTATTTTCTATCAAGTTGTAATTTTGTAAATTTGATATTTAATACCTGGTATATACACTGCAAAAATGATCTACTTCGAAAGAAACTGTATGAAAAGTTTGTGCTTTTGTACTTTTAATATTGAGTCTCCAGGGAGTGCAGATCAAATACAAATGTAATTCCCTCTTGTACTCTCTCATAATCTTGTAACAATTGGTGCTTGTGTTCAGTAGATTATTTATGACCATCACCAGCATGTGTTAATCACAAGGACAAGCCCCCTTAAGAGTTTGTGAAGAGAGAGAGAGAGAGTAAGAGAGAGGGATGTGGATAAACGGTGAGTGAGCGAAAGCTGCGACGTGTAATACTTGTTTAATTCCCATTGGGTGTGCTTCTTATCAAATTAAAGTGGGGGGGTTCTGTCAGGACTGACGGCTGTTCCTTTTGGACGGGGCAGCATGTGTAAAATCGGCCAACAAGAGATTTGGGGTGGTGCTGGTTAGGGATAGGGAGCACCACACGGCATCGCACGCCCCTGTCACTTCACTCCCCCTCTCCCGACTCACCACTACCGCCCCGGGGTCAGCTATCCCAGAGCACCAGCTACAAGGACTGGCGCGGGGAGACGGGGGCCCACTACATCACCTCCAGCTGGGAGACTTATTACTCCCACCCCTCCTCACCTGGCCCAGGCCATTCATTACATCATCAGCCTATTAAATATTCATGAGGTTAAGGACAGGAGGGAGGGGGATTGGCTGGTGGGGAGGGGAGGGGTGGGGTACAAGGGGGTTTGATTCTGCAGGTGGCTGTTAGGTCTGTAATTGGTCCCCACTTGCCTCAGCAGCGTAAAATTGTTTTCATTATGCGTTCACACACGGGCCATGCGAGAGCTTCCCACAGGATCCAAAAAGAGAAATTTCACTTAAACAATCTCCCAGCTCGCAGAATGAGAGAAAAAACGAGAGGAAAGAAGTGGTTTCGAGATAGAAAACATGATGGGAAGGCTAATAATTAACTAGCTTTGTGCAAACAATAGCAGAGAGTGGGATGAAGAGAGAGAAAGACACAGGAAAACAGAGTGAGATTACTCCAAAATAGAAAAAAAATCAATCCAGCAGGGCGGGGGAGGCATTACCCCCTCACCCTTGTGGCCCTTGAGAACATCCATAGTCACTGAGGCAGGAGGGGAGGGATGTAGTGGGGGAGAAAGAGCGAGAAAGAGAGAAAAGTTTCCACCTGACTGGAGTTCCCATGGTTTGCCATGCAGGAGGGTAAGCAGGTTTCTGCAATAAACTCAGTCCATTGTCCGCCTAGAAAGGCCAGTCAGGTCCCTCCATTTGGATTCAAGAGTGTCTCTTTCTGTGCTCCTTGCGCTGAACTAATCACCACCGTACTTTGTTTAATTGCAGCCAAAGGGAGAGATGCGTTCAAGAAGTCATTCTGATCCCACACACCCCCTCGAGTCCATTTCCTACACCCCTGTCCCTCTCTCGCTCACCCTCCTTTTCCTTTTATTGAGTTGCACAGTTATGCAAAGACAACAAACAGGGTTGTAGGTTCAATGCAGTTTTGGTTGAGGAGGTGGAGTAGGTAAGTGCCGGGGGCGATGCATGGAGAAACGCTTCCGTCCTGGGAGAACACAACAGATCTTGCTGGAAACGACGGCCGGAGTGGCGAGTTGTCGGTAAGCCTATTGGGCGGGAAGCTCACCATAATCAGGTGCATTTCAAAGCCATTATAATGGACTCAAATTCACTGCTCCTCATTTTAAAATGGACATTCGGAGGGAGAAGGTGCAGGGCTTTGTGTACAATGACTCGGGGGTCAATCGCTTTGTGGAGGATGGGGGTGTAGGGTGTTCGGATTTATGGAACAGGACCTCCACTTTAGCACACACACTGATATATCCTATCCTAGTGCATGAAAAAACCAAGCAGTCGTCTTTTTCGGTCTGGCTTTTCATTATCCACATTTGCCTTCTTTTCCCTTTGTTCCCTCTCAGAGGAAGCGAGCACACCTGATCCAAACCGAATCCACTTAGCTGAATTTGCGAGACCAAATATTATAAATTGCAGACTTCAGGACAGGCATTAAAATAAATGTTAGGATCTCACATGGGAATGGAGAGCAATAACGATCAGTGATCATTTACAATTACCCAAGTTTCCTCACGTGACATCTCTCACGACTTAACATCACCCGTCACAGCGGGAGTTTACCGCAAAAGCTGTCTGCAGCAGTGCTGATGGGGAATCACCCTCCTCATCATCCCAGCGTGAAGGGGACCTTTGCGGGGCAAGGTGCTCAAATCCTGTCTCGCTAAAAGACTCCCCGAGTGACCCCAGGCCACTCATTTAACCCCTCACTGTGCCTGCAAGCCCTGGTAACACAGGGGATTTCGACGCTTGATGCACTTTTGGGGTCCCGCTCAGACCAGTTCATTGAGCTCTGTAGGTGGGAAGAGCTAAAATATCTGAGCTGGGAAATCCCTCATGAATGGCATCTCTGTGGAATAACAAATGAGGGTTATATAGCTGTGGTTTGTGTATGTGTTAGGGGAATTCCGAGTTGAGAATTTCTTTTTTACTTGATTACACCATATAACACTTTTTGTCACTTTTCTAGACTTTGCAAAACATTAGTTTTTTGTAGTTCAAGAACTCTTCATAAATGTTGTCATTCAGCGATTCTAGATAAGATATGAAACATTTCCTCTCATTGTTGAGAGGTTTTCAAAAACAAGGGATTAATGGGACACAATTGCCATTCATGATGCTCTCTCTTAAAAGATGGGGGGATTTTGCACTCTCTCTAAAGAGATAGGGGGATTTGGTATTGTGTGGGCAATTGGGCTGTCCCTCCCTCACTCTCTTGACTTCTGTGGGGGCTGACCGGAGGTCGGAACCGGCCAATGAGGGCTCTCCGCCAGCCTGTGAAATATTGCATTCTGGTCCCATCACTCTCTCTCCCTCTCTCAGGCTCAAAGACTGTTTAAATGGTTGTGGTTTATTATTGCCCACTGAGGGCTAAAGTGATCCTCTGTGAGGCCTGTGGGAGAGGAGGGGCCGCAGGACCTGGCTTTCTCTGCAGGCGCTTTTGCTGGACAGCTGTTCAGGCCTTGCCTGACTTTTCATATGGATATGTATGGTAATGGAAGGCAATGGAGTGGGGATGAAGAGGAGGCAGCGTTAGAGCCCTCACTCTCTTCAGCACGCCTCTAAAAGCTCCACAAAAGGAGCAGTAAAAGGGGGCAGTGCCGGTGAAGCTCCCACTTTTTGTGGGCCTGAATTAGTTCTGCAAAAGCAATGAAAGTGATCTTTAGCCGCGAGACAGGGGAAGTCTGCCCACGGGACCCGGCGAGCTCATTAGCACAAAAACGTCTAGCTCCGACAGATAATTGACTGAGGCAGATTCAACTATCACTCCCCCAGAGTCTGTCACAACAGTTCCTTGAGCGCGGCACACACACGGTACACCCCATCCCCACCCCTCCACCTTCAATGACATGATACAAACACATCCCATCACATTCCATTAACAGTTTGTGCTTTTTCCTACATTCGCTCGCAGCTTTTCCTCCCACATCCTGATCTGAGTGCTTCAGTCACTACGGCCGTTTTACCCAGTGGCGTTGACGTTGGTAGATTGAGATGAAACCGCATAGTGGCTAGTTTGCAAGCCTCTCGCCGACATTTTCGTTTTTCAATGTTCTGAAATCCTTGCGTGTTCATTCCGTCTGTGAAATGAAAGCGTCACAGAATGTGAATCCGTTGACCATGTTGGCTGTGCGTCTATGAAGTTTTATCACCGCTCTTCTCCCTGATCTCCGAATTGGGTAATTAAAAGCGAAAAAGTGGGAAAATTTCCCGTCTAATGATTTTCTGAAAGTGTTGAGAGCTTGTTTTTTGTTCTGCTGAGCACAAATGACTGTGGCACACATGTTCAAACCCTGCAGAGGCCTCTGCCTGTGCTCATTATAATGGCAGCCTAACTGCTTCGAGGTTAAATTGACTGGAAAATGCTGTTTTAATTTTCATGTTAATTGAAATGGACTAATTGTTAATATATTCACAAGGCGAAAGTACCAAACTAAAATGGGATTTTGATTTCTGTCAAAATCATACTGGCTCTATGTGGCAAATAACAATCAGTAAATTACAAAAAAAATAGCCAGTTTTATTAGTTTTATTATTCCGCTGATTAAAATTTGAATATTAGCACTGCCCAGCTGTTGAGGTGACTGAACTGCATGTTCTTTTTTTACAAATTTTAATTTTTTTTTAATTTTCTACCAGATATTGGAAGCATTAAAAAAAGATCTCTGGATTCATGCTCTTTTTACCTCCAATAAAGTCTTTTGATAACGGAAAAAACACCTTTTAATACATTTAATCTAATTCAATTGCCAAAAGTCCCTAAAAGGAATTACGAGATACGGACGGTGGGGGGTGAATCTGCATCCAACAATCACACTGCATTTGCAAGAGAGAGAGAGGGAGAAAGAAAAAAAGACAGAGAAAAAGAATTTTGTCAAGCAGCTAAACAGGCCTATTCTCCATGGCAGCCCCCTTCCTTCACGGGCAACTATAGAAATTAGCCCTTGCCTTCTCTGCGCTCTCACACTTGGCTACACACGCTTGCATGGACACAAGGAAAAGTAGAAAAAAACTCTTTTCTTTCTGTCAGCATTCCTAGCCAACAATGGCTAGATTAGGCAACGTGAGGGCCCCCCTTGGGGGGGCGTATTGAGCGGCCAATGGCCCCAGCAGGAACAGCTGGTGGGGGTTAATGGCGACTGAACTCCGCAGTCGGGACCCTTTCTCCATTGTGTGGGCCACTCATGGGAAGGGAAGGGGGCCGCTGACAGATTCTGGGTTGCGAGGGACCCTCGGTACAGTGTGCAGGGGTCATTTCAGTGATGCGTGTGTGTGGTGCGTGTGTGTGGTGCGTCGCTGGCAAGTGACAAAAAGGGGCATGTGGGCTAGGGAATCAAAACTGGTTTCCGGGGACATTAGCATCAGTTTAGATTCAGCATTGAGAGGCGAGAAGGAGACAGAGGGGAAACACTGCACATGTTAGCGAACATTAGTTGGAGGGAGGTGAAAGGGAAAGTGAAGACAGGATGGAAGGAATTCCCTGTGGAAAGAAAATGTCCACTTCCTCTTTCTTCACTTTTCACCCTCTAATCGAGTCAATACAGGTGAGGTACTTCAGGATGAGTCAATTAAATTCAATTACTTTTAACTTATTTGATTAATTAAATGTTCTTGATCTCAAGTACACATTATTTTTTACCCACTGTAATCTTTTCTAATTTAAGGTTTGTGTCTTCCAGTAGGAAGCTGGAGTCCTGTGTCTACTGGCACATTAGATCCACACGTCAGGTGCTCCTGTAATGATTACGAGTCTCCAATCTATATCTTTATGTAAATATATGTTGCATTCCTTCTTGCATTCAAAAGACTAAATAATGATTCCATCCAGGAGCCTAGACCCATGTGAATTTTCAGTGCAACTTGAATGCAAAAAATAATAAACATTAAATAAATAAATAAAATATATTGTTATAAAATAATATATAAATGATAAAAAATAATAAATATAAAAAAAATTAAATAAATAATAAATATAAAAAATAAATACAACAATAAATATTAAATAAATAAAACATATTATAAAATAATATAAATGATCAAAATAATACATATTAAAAAATATTAAATAAATAATAAATATAAAACAGTAAATATTAAAAAAAAAAATATATATATATATATATATATAGTTATAAAATAATATATAAATAAAAAATATTAAATAAATAAATGCAACAATAATAAATATGAAATAAAACATTGTTATAAAATAATATAAATGATAAAAATAATACATTAAAAAATATTAAATAAATAATAAATATAAAAAATAAATATTAAATAAATAAAATATTTTGTTATAAAATATATAAATAACAAAAATAATAGATATTAAAAAATATTAAATAAACACATATTAAATAAAAAATATTGTTATACAATTTTTTTATATATATATATATATATATATTTCTAAGTTAGAATTTGAATCCAGGTCCACAGGTACTAAATTAGAAAACTACCACTATACCAGTATGACTTACCTTAATGAACAACTACATTTTTAACATACTTTTCATATTATGACTTAGACATGACATCACTTCTTCCACCAATACTGTATTAAACACGTTTGATTTAATACACACACAAATAAGTATACAAGACTGGCTGTCACAGCTAAGTGACCAGAAATCTTAGCATTTTGCAGTTTGTGAATATTACGCCTCAAGATCATCATCTTGACAGGGCATGGTTCCTTGTCAAACGAAGAGTTTCCTGGCGAGAGCTGACAAGGTTTAATCCCAAACTCCAGCATGAAGAATTCCCTCCATTTGATGTCAAGCCACAGTGCTTCATGTCGCTCATTAGTTGCCTGATTATGATAGCACACCGGTGTAACATTTAATCGAGGCTGACACCAGATTTGCCCCTGCTACAAATCCCCCTCTGCCATGCAAATTGAGTCGTTTGAGTGTGTATGTGTATGTGTATTTGTGTGTGTGTGTGTGTGTGTATGTAAGGGGAGTGTTTGATATGGTGCAGCAAGCTCGGAAATGAAAGATTAGTGTGGAGATGAGACACAGGGGACGTCTGGCCTCTGCTCTCAGTACTGTGATTACAAAGACGCCTTCAGAACACTTGATGTTTTCCACGCAGAGCACTGGCACTGTGCATTGGGCTGAGGGAGATGAAATTAACATTGCTTTTCCATCTCCAGTGAACATTCAAGAGAGCATTTAGAAAATAACCCATTTCCCTTGGTCTGGCAACCCAGAAATTTATGTTACTGTAAACCATCAAAAATATGGTTTTACTGAATATGCTCCATCTGAATTTCTGTAAACTCTGTTTACAGTTTCAGAATTGCACCAGAACTTACATTTCTTCAAGGATAGGCTTGAATGCTGGACGTTTCTTTTCCTTCTGTATAGTCTACCCTTTTTTTCCTGTGAGATGAATGGATAGGTACTTGACAGATAAGGTTGAGGATCAAATATCATGGGTTGTCTGTACAAGATGTGAATCCCAGTGCTGTCAAACAACCTTTTCTTGATATTTTGAGGATTTTAAAGCATTTTAACTGTACTTTTTCCTGTCAAGACACATTGTTCGATATGCATAGAGATTTGCATACAGAACAAAGCAAGAATTTGCACAAACAGGCCACAGCAACTGATTGTTTTGCCTGTTATTCAGTCAGTCATTAAAGCTATCTGCCTTTATGATCATTGTTATGATCAGTATTACAGCATCACCTGCTTCTGTGTCAATCATTATGAAAGATATATGCACATGGACTCATGAACAGTATTTTATGTGGCTTTTATGTCTCACACACTGTGTAACGCACTTCACCACCATTTAAAGGTGTAAAAAATGAATTATACTTGAACAGACAAATCTTACACAAGACTCCAGTCTTATTAACCTTATAAGCAACATTTTATTCTACATGGAATGCCTCATGAGGGCAGCCATATTGCCATATTGAGGTTACATGAACATTACATTAAATACTGTTCACACTTCCTACGTCTGAATATGCCTGTAATGAGTAACATACCCAAATTCATTGTATTCATGAAACAGTAGGCAAAAAGTACCCAAATAACTGAGATTATGAAGTCCGCATCCTTGACACTTTAAGATCCCATGAGCCCACAAGAGACGAGTTGTGAGTGGCAGTGAAGCGACGCAACTGACGCTGTTGTCATCATTGACAACATGGGGGATGTAATACATCCGTATTTCATTCATACCACACACATTCATACTGCAGTTACTTATTATTCAAATGTAGTTGCTCAGACAGTATTTGATTCCGGATGCTGCTAAAATCACTTGTGAAAAGTCAATCGTGGAGTAGTGAGCAAGTGTTCACCCATGTGAAAAACAAGCGCACTAAATTGTATTGAATGTGCACTTGAAGTGTACTTCAAATCTTAAAAGTAGTAGCCTTTTTTTGCAAATCTTACTTGCAGATAATATAATAACACATGTAAAGTACTTGATTATAATTTTAACTGTAGTGTGTTATTCAATGTTACATTTAAAGGTAGTATATTTTTAATGTACTAAATTGCAACTTCATCTTTAAAATGTAAAGACAAATATATTTAAAAATGTAATTACAAATATATTTAAATGGCATGCAATTTTCAATAGAAATTATGTTTTAGTTATAGCGTAAATATACTTGTCTACGGAGCCCCTATAGAGACATGATGGGGAGAAAATATGGGATGGGAGCAAAAAATATATTTCAATGCTTTTGCGTTCTCACAAAAGTTTTCTGTTCTCCCCAGAAACGTTGTCTTTGCTTGCAAAGTTTTTGCGTTCCTCCAATAAACTTTTAAGTTTGCTCGCAAAACCATTGCGTTCCCTCGCAAAACTCAAAAGTTTTGCAAGCGAATGCAGAGTTTCTTGGGGGAACGTAAAACATGCGAGAAAACGCAAAAGCATTGACATAATTTTTCCTCCCATCTCATATTTTTTTTCATCGCCATGTTTCTCAATACACTTGGCAGTGCACTTTATGACATTTAAACACATTAAAACTTTAAACTATAATACATTTTCATTTAATTGCAATTAAGTGTCCGAAAACATTACATCCAGTTTGAACTTAAGTATATTCTTTTAAAGCATATTCTTCACGCAACAAGCAGTATGCTAAAGTGTACTTTTTTTCCACAAGAGCAATTCGGTTTCTTTTTTTGTTCTGTTACAATTCTGTTTACTTCTTATTTAAACCTTTTTATCCTTCACTCTTCTTATGGCTGAGATTTGAAGTCATTAAATGGGTAAATTTCAGGAATCTTCTACTTAAAACAGCCCCCCACTCTTCCTGTAACACCTGTTTTCATCACCCCCCTCTCTCTTCTCCACTCTTTCTCATTCTGTAATGATACCAGAGGGCTTTAGCACAGCCAGAGCTGGGACGTGTGTCGTCCTCACCCCCCTGCCATCAGTAAACATTTCATTTCCTTGTCCTGTCAGTAGTGTCTTTGCCCTGTGCTTGTTGGCAGGGCCCCTAATCTGAAACACAAACTCACTTTTGTAGATTAGCCACTTCATCTTCCTCTTCTCATTGAGGACACTGTTATCCCCCCCGCCTCTGCATCCCGTCAAGTTATGCTGTGCCTATTCGCCAAGCTCTGCTGAGCCACTCAAGTCCAGCCCTGCTGTGTTTGTCGTCCTCCCAGTACGTTTGCCCAAGTCATTGTCTTTTAAAATGGCTCTTAAGAAAACATCTCATTGGAAGTGGCATATGATTCCCTGGCGACGATCGGTTGCCTTCCTGCCAATGTTTATCACTGAAGCCTGAGCTAACTGCATCAGTCTCCACTGTCCCCCTGTGCTGATGATGGAGGGAAATTGCATTTGCATACTGTAACTCAACATAGCTCGGCAGAACTAAATTACAATCCCTTACAACTGCAATTACCCTGGGAAAACAGCCAGCGCCAAACTCTCTTGGAAGAGCTGTTTTATGAGAGACAATGAATCCTGGTGCGGATACGCAGCTACCTGTTTTTACACGTCCCCTCCTTCCTCGAAACACCTGTGCTCAGTGGTTGTCTCATTGTTTTTCTCATCCTTCGCTCATAAAGATTGAGAGACCAAAGAAACGAGAGCAGGAGGCTCTCACTGACTCATTCCTCCTTTCTGGCGCCAGCTCGCTGACGGTATGCTTCCTGCCATCACTTAAAAAAGCTGGTCATGTGATGCACAGGACTTGAGTTTCCAGATGCTAATCGTACCTGTCACCATGAATTCAACAGGTTTGGCTTGGGGCAACCGCAAATATGTGAACTGCACTTCAGTTACACAGACCGACAGGTTTCTGACATTAAAGCAACATCTCAAGCATTGCAATTTGCAAGTTGTTTAGTTTTAGTATACTGTTTTTTTCTTTTTGGTGGTGAAGGATGTCTGGCACATGGCAGATGTTGGGTTTTGGTTTCAAGAATTTTTTAATGCCTGACATTTTTGAATGATTCATTCTATAATTTTTTTTTTGTATTTTGCAAGGCAATTATTAATTATTAATTTTTATAAACAATATAAACTAATATAAACAATTTAACATGTTTTTGTGTAGTTTCCTTGTGTAGACAAATCAATATTTATAATAAACATTGTTTTGTCTACACAAGGAAACTGCACAAAAAAAACATGTTAAATTGTTTTCTTAAATAACATATAGAATGTTACAAACAATATCTTACTGTGTATCATTTCAGCTTTAAATCGGACATCTATCTAGATCCATAAGCACCGAATCCTTGCAAGAGAAATATAAATGTTACTGTTTTACGAAAGTGCCAGGAATATTGTAGCATTATGGATTAGTTGTCATGTCCAGAGTCCTCTTATTGATGGCAGAAGAATGTGAAAGTAGCTAGCGACCTGGACGTAAAAGATCAGGATTTATAGCCTGGAATCTCTTGAACAATTTTATCAAAAGCCCATTCCAGCGTGGCATTTTTCTTTGGCTCATAAATCAGTGTTGTGAAGCCCCTTTGGTGGACAGTAAGAGGAGATAGATGAGCCGGGGGAGAGGTCAGCGCTGATTTTTCACCTCAGCATCCTGTCATGGGCCTTAGGCTGCTGTGCCTTTATGAATTGGTCTTTTACTGACTTGTTGTGTTTTTAATTTGTTTTACTCTGTTTGTGCAAAAGGAAAGGAAAAACAACAACAACAAGGGTATTAGGACCTTGCTTATCAAAGCCTGGCTGGAGATAATGTATTGATCGTTGAAGGACTTGTGTGCGCCAGCTGGCCTCTTGTGCAGTATAAAAATTGAGCAAACTTTTGACAAACGAGAAAGCAAGATTACAATTTGCCCATCGCTGAATTGATAAGTACCACAAGATTGTCTCATTTTTCTGTCCGATATGTATATCGCTTTGGAAGTTATGCTGCAGATTATATTAGACAGTTGCCAGGTGCATGTATGCGAGAATCTGAATATCACTTTTAATAAATGTTATGGCTGCAATATGCTAATGAAAGTACTGTATGCAACAGACTTTACACGGCGAGTGTGAATGTGACAGCTCGCGCCCTCTCTTAAAGCTTAACTGATTTATCCCTTCATCTGTCATGGCGGGCCTGTTTGTGGTCAGGCTCACACTCTCCCATCTGATTGAAAGGCCTTCATTTGCTATGCGGTTATGTAAAGCAGAGGACTCTCGCTGACCTTGGCTCTTTGAATGATGGGCGGTGAGTGAAGCATCCACAGACGTGACAGTGGAGTCGTCGAGGCCTAAACCATCACGACAACCTGCGTTTGAGTGAGTTCAAGTGTAAAAGGTGCTGGTCATGTTGTCGCATCTTTTATCCATGGCAGACTGCTTTTTAGAAACATCAATACGTCCTATAATAATGCCTCCGCTGTATAAGAGCTTTTTTTCTCTAAAATTATCAAAGGACAAGACTGTGTACACTATCAACAAATGCGAACACACTTACAGTGCACTGTTGAAAAATGCTAAGATTCAACAGTAATTTATTACAGTAAAATAGTCAGAATGTAATCATTGCAAGACTGTAAATTAACAATATTGCATATGGGATAATGGACCCTTTTCGCAGACTGTGATGATGCTTTTCCATGCACGTCCTGATTTTGAGTTAGACGCGTTCCTGGGTCAACATATTTTGTTGATCCTGGAACAACATTCCTGTCTGCAAATTTAATCATAACCATATCCCTACCCCTAAACCTAACCCTAACCATAAGTTATCCCTAAACTTAAAGGGAAATGATAGGTGAATAACACTGATGTAGAAACACCTAACGCTGGTTTTAAGCCTAAACTTGATTGTAAACTTGTCCTTAAAATCTGATTGTTCCTGGTGAAATCAGGTTCTGCGTGTTTGCATAGTTATCAACATTGCAAATATAGTAAAGTTTTTCATATTTTCATTTTTTTTTTTAACTATTATATCTTTATATTGTTATACTTTGTGTTAAATTACTCTTAAAAATAAAGGTTCCTAAAGGATGTTTTCATAGTGATGCCATAGAAGAACCATTTTGCGCTCCTCAAAGAATCTTTCAGTTCTTAAAAGAACCATTTTTTTCTTAGCGTGAAGAACATTATAATAATCTATACAACCTTTTCCCACTATAAAGAACCTTTTGTGCAATGGAAAGGTTCTATGGATGTTAAAGGTTCTTTATGGAACCATCAATGCCAATAAAGAACCTTAAAGGCACAATATGTAAGATTTTTGGATTAAAATATCCAAAAACCACTAGAACAATGTTATATATTTTATTGACTTGTGCACTTACATTATCCCAAATGTTTCTAAGAATGTTTAAATCCAGAGAAATAAGCAATTTTAACCAGGACACGGACCGTGTCCGTGCGTCGCCTATTAATGACGTTTCCGGTTTTATTTTGTAGAAACCATGGAAACACCAAAAACGCTTTAATATATTATGTGTTTTATTAGACAGGTGGGGGGATTGTTTTTGGGGTTTTTTATTTTTATTTATTTTTTTTAGCATAAATAAATTGGACCCACTTTATATTAGGTGGCCTTAACTTCTATGTACTAACATTTAAATTAATCATTTGATACAATGCACTTATTGTGTACATACATGTTTTTACATTCTACTTACATTTAAAAAATTACCTGCATGTAATTACATCTGTAATTCATTTCTGCAGTTACATTTATAATTACACTGTTGGCACTTCCCTTACACCTAACCCTACCCTTAAACCTACCCATACCACCACACCTGTCCATAACATTACCCATATCCCACCTCAATAGCAGAAAAAGTGTTTTGCAATACAGTATGAACACAATAAGTACATTGTACTTATTTTTTGATGTAAGTACATAGTAGTTAAGGCCACCTAATACAGAGTGGGACCCAAAAATTATATTTACTGCCATCTCCCATACACCACTATAGAAATGTACCCAACTATGAGAATTTCCGCTTCTGAGAGCCCTGGAAATGGGAAAAGGGTCCATAGTTTAGCTTGAAGTCACCATTATTGTGATTTAGCCATTGGCGATTGGGAACTTGGATTTTATTAACTTTGTTTACTTTCAGTCCAAGCAAGTTACACTCCTGAATTTCACTCTGTCCCCAAGCAAATGCATTTTAGTGTACTTTTTTTTTTCTACTTTACATGATTCTCTCATGATTCCAGTATAACAAGGACTGTTGAAAACTGATTGTTGGTCTAGTGATATTCTTGTTTAGAGTACAAGAAGAACTGTATGGAAGCTTGTTTCCCCCACAGAAAAAAAAAGTAATTTCAACTTTTTATCTCGCAATTCTGACTTTTTTTCTCAGAATTGCGTGATATAACATAGCAATTGCGAGTTATAAAGTCAGAATTGCATTTCAGAATTGTAATTCTGAGAAAAAAGTCAGTCTTTTCCCCCCCTTTCCTATATCTCACAATTCTGACTTTATATCATGCAATTCTGACTTTATAACTCACAATTGCGAGTTTATATCTCACAATTATGAGAGAACAAGTCAGAAATCTTTTAAAATGTTTTATTCTGTGGCTTCCTTAGAAATGGGTTCAATGGGTTCAAATTGTGATGTAAAATATTTTAATGGTCAGCTAACTTAACTATAAATCAAATATTTCAACAGAAGTTGAAGAAAAAGCATGAATAAACAGAAATGAAAATATTCTTTGTGAATATTGTACACTAGTCAATGAATTCCGTCATTTTGCCAAGACAGACAACATATTTTGTTGATCCTGGAACAACATTCCTGTCTGTAAACATATAGTCCTAACCCTATTCCTAAATCTAGCCCTACCCATAATCCCTAAAATCAGAGGGAAATGATAGGTAAATAACACTAATGTAGAAACACCAAGGCTAAACTTGACATAAACTGTAAACTTGTCCCTCACATTTGATTGTTTGATTGGAATGTTGTTCCAGGATCAACAAAGATGTTGATCCAGGAACATGTTCTGTACTTGTCAGAGTTAAAGAGAACTTAATGAACAGTGCAGGAAACACTGAGTTTAAGCATATACATTGAGCTAAATCATATAAGAAATTTCAGAAAATTCCATTTATAGATCATAATAGGTTCTATTAAGACATTTTATAATGTTATAAAAGATTTCCATTTCAAATAAATGCTGTTTTTGGAGTAGAACTGTTTTCAAAATTGATAATAAGAAATGTTGAATCTTGAGCACTAAATCAGCATATTAGAATGATTTCTGAAGGATCATGTGACACTAAAGACTGGAATAATGCTGCTGAAAATTCAGCTTTGATCACAAGAATAAATTATATTTTAAAATATATTAAAATAGAAACAGCTATTTTAAATTGTAATCATATTTCATAATTTTACTTTTTTTTACTGTATTTTTGATTAAATAAATGCAGGAATTCTATTGTAGTGAACTTTGCTGTGAACTTTTAGTATGAGTTGTCAAGCAGAGAGCTCAGAGTTCAGCAAATATGATTTCAGGTTAAATAAGTAACAAAAAAAAAAAAAAGCAAAACCAAATATAAAATAGAGCCACATAATTTATTCATTCTGCAGTGCATGTTGTGAACCTAATAGTGTTGTGGGCATCACACTAATACAGTTAAACATTATTACAGAGATTACTGTAAAGCAGACACAGATAATAATTATGACTCTATGACACCGCAGTCATTTCCTGCTCCTGTTCAATGTGAAATGATATACATTTATCATTTATTTCTTGATACATTGTAGAACTACTACTGTAAACATGACTGTGAAAATATAGCAACTAATAGACTGTAATTTACTCTAAAATGTGTACAGTTTTTCTCTCTGGTCCCTCACCTCAGGCTCTGTTCAAGTAGTCAGTTGACATTCCTGTATGCTTGGCCCAAGGGGAATTGGTTGCTTAATGGGAATATTTAAGGGCATCTGCCGTGGCATGATTTACTGCTGTTCTCCGTTTGAAGCTGGGGTCAGAGGTCTGTGTGTACCAGCGGCCCCTGTGATCATGCTCTACAGGTTATGACCAAAGTCAAAGAGTCTGAGAGAGAGATGCATCACCTGTAGGAAGTACCTGTCTGAGCCCCATTTTTTTCACACAAGACCTTTATTTTAAGTTATGTTCATTTTATTCATCTCAGTCTTCCTACTAGTTGCCATTTTTTCAGCAATTTTTCTGCTATCAACTGAAGAGCGAGGTTGGCGTCAAGGATCTGTCTCTCCCAGATGTAGCGTACCGCGTCTCCACACGCCACACACACATGCCAAAACATGCTTCTCTGCTTCATTTGTCTTTTTTCCTTTCCTGTAATTTTTCATGCTAGCTACCTACCACTTACAGCTCAGTAAATTTCCTTCTGGTGAAGCACAGTGACTCAGAATAAGGCCTTCAAAAAGGGACTTTTAAAAATGGCACACCCACGAAAACATGTTAAACGTGTCAAAGTGTTTTTTACTCTGTGTACAGACTTAACACATGGATGTCATACATCTATTTTAATAGTGCAGTCCTGGTGCTATTAATGAAATGACCAATAGAAAAAATAAAAAATAAATTAAATTAAATTTAAATAAAAAATATATTAGTCATATATATACATATATAAATTCATAAATATTCCAGCTAACAAAAATGTTCGTTTTTTTTAATGATTTTAAGTTTTTTTTTTCTTGCTTATGCAAACGTTAAAGGGATAGTTCACCCAAAAATGAAAATTCTGTCATTAATTACTCACCCTCATGTTGTTCCAAACCCATAAGACTTTCATTCATCTTCAGAAGAAAAAATGAAGATCTTTTTGATGAAATCTGAGAGCTTTCTGTCCCTGATCATAAAAATAATCCATGTGAATTGAGCGGTTTAGTCCAAATTTTCTGAACAGATTCGATCGCTTTATATGATGAACAGATTTAATTTAGGCTTTCATTTATATTTAAACATTGATCAGTGAACATAAACAAAAGATCAACTGAACCATCTTGATGCGCGAGAACAAACCATGCGGAAGTTCAAACGTGCTGCGTAACACGAGAATGAACCTCATTGGTTCTTGCTGAAGCTCAAATGTGATGAGTAACACACGAGAATGAACCTCATTGGCTCTTGCTGAAGCTCAAACATGCTGCGTAACACGAGAATGAACCTCATTGGTTCTTGCTGAAGCTCAAACGTCCTGCGTAACACGAGAATGAACCTCATTGGTTCTTGCTGAAGCTCAAATGTGATGAGTAACACACGAGAATGAACCTCATTGGTTCTTGCTGAAGCTCAAATGTGATGCGTAACACACGAGAATGAACCTCATTGGTTCTTGTTGAAGCTCAAACGTGATGCGTAACACGAGAATGAACCTCATTGGTTGTTTATAACTTTTGAGAGAACCTTGCCAGAACATTAGCTAAAGTTCTTAGAACGTTCCCTGTTAGCTGGGATCAAATACTTTAGATATACAAAGATGGTGCACTCAAATTACTATCGCTGCATCCCAATTCAGAGGCCAGTTGCGTCACAGCAGCGAGACGAAGGCTGTCCCAATTCGAAGGCTCCCTCAAATGCGGCCTCAAAATGTGTCCCAAGGATACAACAGATGGATCCTTCGCGGCCTTGCCTACCTCAGAATTCATTGCGCAACGGTGACGACAGGATTTATTTTTTTTAAAGAAATTGCCAAATTACACTTTTAAATATAAGTATCGGTTTCAGCTTACTTGAATATCTAATGATACAAATGTAAAAATTAAAAAAAACTTTAAAGCGGTTTAAATGTGTCATAACTTACTAAGACACGATTTTAAATAGTTTATAATCTTTATTATCTGCATACAGTAAGTAGACTAAGGTGAACATATTTAGACAGGTTGTTAAACCCTGTATTGTTTTCAGACAGTTGAATATAATATAAAGTCCAATACAAACGTCACTGCACGTACACTTATGACATGCGCATTGGCAAGTCCAGTCTGAAAAATTTAGTTTTTTGTCATGATTTGAGCATTTAGAAACAAGATTGTCAGATTTCTAATATAAAATATTTCTAATATGAAATTTAATTGCAAGCTTGGTGAAAAGCTTTGGAGAATTGATGTTTCCCGATTTAATGAGATGGGAGATGCACTTGCATGGCTGAAATAGCTGCCCGAGAGACGTTTCAAAGATGGCCGCCGAGTGAAATTACTTGCCTTAAAGGTGCTGTATGTAAGAATGACAGCTAGTGTTTGAAATGGGTTACTGCAGTCCAAATTCAAAATATTGTTTGCCCTGCCCCCTCATCAGACTCAACGCTCACGCGGGTTGCCAGTTTTAGGACACGCAACAGGAACGAGCGCAATTGACAATGGAAAGGATAATTTGATGAATTAATTTTTCTGCGTTTTAATGTGCTTCCATTCATAGAGATTTTAGATGGATGCCGAGGCTTTTTAGGTCGGGTAGAATCTGCGATCTCTGACCCAGTTTGTTTGCTGGCTTCCATGGTTGTAATATGCTGTGTTTTCCGCCAGCTGGCAACCTGTGGTGTCGAAATACTATTGGGTAAACTGGCAACGTGCGTTATCGCACAGACCAAAACAAAAACAGACATTCTGACACGGAACGCACATTTCAAAGTAGAATAATTGGCTGTAGCATTGTTTTTCAGAGAAACGAGTATGTGAACTCAGCATGTTTCCTGAATATCTGCAAACATATTATGGTATCTTTATGTTTTAGTACAGTCAAAAACTTACATACAGCACCTTTAAAGGGACTTTGCTCCATGCAGCTCCATTCAGCAAGGGTGCAATAAAATTGATCACAAGTCACAGTAAAAACATTTAGCCTACAATGTTACAAAAGATTTCTGTTTCAGTTAAATGCTGTTCTATTGAACTTTCTATTCATCAAAGAATTCTGAAAAATTATCCCAGTTTCCACAAAAATATTAAGCAGTGTGACACTGAAGACTGGAGTGGAAAAGAGCATCTTTAAGATTGGACAAAATTATCTGCAGAATGTGCAACTTGCTTACACTGAAAATGTGTGATTTTTGTCACAATGTTTTAGATGAGCATGTTCTACCTACAATAATTGTTTAATCGTAAAACATAATTATAAAAGCATTGTAGATTCATTTGGCTTCAACATCTGAGATGGCACAACACTTCTGCTTAACAGAAGACAATATCCGATCAAGTGTGGTCGCTAAAAGTTCACGTCTATTGTAAAATGTTTTGTAAAAGCACAGCCAGCTACGTTAAGGTGTTTCTGTCAAAGAGCAGCCCATAAAATATGCTGTAAATGTCTGTGTATCATCAACTCACTCAGACCACTTCAATGAATCACAAGATTTCCTTCTCTGCTTTGAATGTCCTAATGATTTCTTTCTCCCATCAAATCAATCAATAGCAAACAAGTCCCACCAGACAGCTAGATAACTGTTGGGATTTGATGAGTCAATCAACAGGGGGAAAGAAAAGCACTTCAGTCTCCAGTGTACCTCCAGACCACCTCCACACGTGTCTGCCCAGTCTGTCTTAGCAGCCTGGTCACTGCGAAAACTGAATTTTCATAAGGAGAGTAAAAGGCTGTGATTGCGGCAAACATCTTTGTCCCAGCCGGAGCTCAAGGCCTCATCTACCATCATCAGACAGGACAGACGTAAATACTGAGTGCAATCAACAAACAATCTTCATCTGGGCAGCAGGAGAATAATCACCAAGCTGAACTTTACAAAAAATTTGGATATCATGGAACAAATGATCACATGATTTGCAAGAGATGCAAATTAGGATTTGCATCATAACAGAAACATTTTATACTATGCAAATGACAATGCATTTGTTGTATTTTTGTTATTTGTTTTGTATAGACCTTATGCGCCAGAGAAACAAGCCGCAACCATCTTTAGAATTTTGTGTATATTTCTATGGCATCGCTGTCTTAGGCCCCTTTCACACCTACCTTGTTTGGTCCGGATTTTCAGACTTTTCAGTTTGATCTGAATCAAAATTACAGGTGTGAAACCTCCCCAGGACCACGGTCCGGACCAAACAGACAAAATTTGGTCAGACAAAAAGAGGTAGTCTCGGTCTGGATCAAACTGAACAAAGGTTTGGTTCGTTTCTAGTGTGAAAACATTTTCTGTATGGTTCGGACTTCCAGACCATTTACAGTAAGTTCCGGTGGTTCTGGAGGTGCCAGGGCTTGCAGGATTGCTTGCAGTATTCTCCTCCTTTCCTGCCGGCGACGATAAAATGTTCGCACAACGAGGACGTTCATTTGGCGAATTTGAACTAGCCTCGAGTATAGTTGGTGCTGCAGGTAGTAATGCCATAATAATAACAGTAGAGCAAAGATATGCGTCTGTTCATTCATTCTTGTCAAAGTTACCCGCCGAATTGACAACACGCTGACGTCAGACGCACGTCCGTTTACAAACCAATCAATGTCAAGATGCAGCCCACACAGATGATGAGGACAGGACGCTAGTATGTCATGTAAAGTTCTTTAGTGCATTTGCATAATTGCAATGTGAAACCAAACCAAAACTAACAATGTATAAAATGTATCAAAACATAAACTTTGGTTCGGACCTTGGTGCGGACTTTCAGGTGTGAAAACGCCCTTAGAGTAATTAGTTGGTGAAGTGACTACTTATTGTAGAGTTAATGACAGTTATAATGAGCATTGTAAGGTTTGAAGCAGATATCATAACAAATATCAGTAGACTGGGAAGATTTTAAAGCGAGCGGTTCATTCATAAATCCATAAGATCTTACTTTCATGCTGTGGAAATACAAACCGGAAGACAGAACCAAAGACTTTATATACTTAAAGACAGTGCACTCATTACTATGAATGGGAGAAAGTGCAACGTGCAATATGGTGGCATAAGCCCCGCCTACTAAAGAAAAGAGCCAATCGCTAATTGGTAAAGTCATCGAGTCATTGCAGCTGCTGTTAGAAGCTCCAGTTCCTATAGAAACAATCAGTGGTCTGAGACGCGCACTCAGGACTGTGCATGTGCATTGGCTTGGTCCAGCCTGAAAAAATTTGTATTTTGTCATGATCCGAGCGTTTAGAAACAAGATTTATGAGACAGTTGTTGTCAGATTTCATTAGTGATTTCAAATATGAAATTTAATCACAAGCTTGGTGAACAGTTTTGGAGAATTTGATGTTTCCCCATTCAAAGAGATAGGAGCTGCACTTGCATGACTGAAATAGCTGCCCAAGAGACGTTTCAAAGATGGCCGCCGAGTGAAATGACTTGTCTTAAAGGGACTTTGACACAATGAGTATTTTAATATTTTTTCCATTCATTTCTCCCATAGGGATTTCAAAAAAGTTTTGGGTAAAGCGTTATAAGCAATAAGGTGAATCATAACATTACAAACTTCGATTTGGAGCAAAAAATTATTTGAAAATTGGGCAAATATACAAAGGTACAAGACTGTATACTTAATGGCTTTTGTGAGGAAAAGAACTACAATCCCATGAAGCACTGCGAATGACAATCGAAATAAAAACAAAGGATCTATTTTAAGTTTATTGCAAAATATGCATATTTATTCAAATATTTAAATGTTTTGAGAGCGTAGGGAGGTCGACTCGATTTGAAGTGCTTCATGGGAGTGGGTGGAGCTAAAGAGCTATTTTGGCACGTTTTGCTTCTTTCGACTCTGGTCAGCATCATGGGTAATGTAGTTTTTCACCACAAATTCAGCTGTTAAACGATTATTTTAAAACTAAGTTGAAATAATGCAGGCTAACGGCTTCAACAGAAGCAAATGCTATCGATTAACTACCTCGTAGCTCACATTAAGGCTGTCTTTAAAGATTTATAAGTTATTGCTAAAAATCAATTTCCCTATGGAGAAAATGAGAAAATGAGTTTTTACTTCCGGAACCCAACTGTTGCACTCTATACACACTTAGAAGAAAAGCTTCTCTATAGAACCTTAAAGGGTTCTGTCAGGCACTTCATATATATATAACCTTTCTCATCATGGGATCATTTTATGGATTTAGTTTTAATTCATTCATTTTGTTTAATTCTTATTTTTATATTTTAATTACATTTTATGAATTAAACAGATTGTAAACATACTTTATCACTAGAAAAAAATTTAAATAACACATTAAACATGAAAGTATTATGTAATCATTTAAGACATTTATCCTTATATAGAACCATTAATCATTTAAGACATTTATCCTTATATAGAACCATTTTTGGCATAAAGGGTTCATTGAAATTGAATAAAGCACCCTAGGGTTCTATATAGAAACCCAATGAACCTTTTTTTTTTCTATCAGTTTAGGATAATTACCTTGCAATTGATTTTAAGGGGCCGTTTACATGACACAGTTTTCAACTAAAAATGGAAAACTTTTTATGTGTTTTGGCCGTTCATTCACACGACAACGGCGTTTTGGCGGCCTAAAAAATGGTTTCAAAGTGCACGTTTCTGAATACCGTTATCGTCTCCATGTAAACTACAAAAATTTGTGAAAGCGGTGACGTCATGCGCATGTGTATTACGTATTCAGTCTACAGGTGCATACATTGTTGTCGTGTAAACATACCCTAAGAAATTATAATAATAATAATAATAAATCCAAGGCACATATTCCGATATATATTGGATCATTTATTGTAACGTGTAAAAAAATTACACAGCTTAATGAAAAGGTATCATACTGGTAAATGTGACCATCAGTACTTGTCTTTCTGTTATTCAGCGCATGAAACGCTTTCAGTCTGAGCACCTACAGAACGCTTTCTATAGGCAGCGGTGGTAAATTGGGGTGCAGGGATGGTCTAATTGCGGAAAACTCTGGCTAGCTGATTGTGATTTCAGTGTGCCCACAAAGTGTTAAATTACAGGCATCCTCAACCCAAAGCAATGGACCTTTTGATGCTGGTTGCTTGGCAACAACTAATTTAAGCTGGCTTTGTGTGATATGGTACTTTTTTTATTTGGCTGGAAAAAAAGGAAAATTGTTTTGCACATCCGCATCCCTGGGGAGAACTCGCAGGGGATTTGGAAAGCCGCAGGGGTTAGAAATGAGCCAGTCTTTAGATTTTAAGAGTGTAAAAAAAAAATTTGGACGACAAGAACGAACAAACTGTCTTATAATGCTCTGTAAAAATAGGAAGTGTAATTGTAAAGCACAGACAGACAAAGATTGAAAACTGCTTTAAAAACAACTTTTTTTTTTGAGTGCTTTGACTTGCTAATATAATTGAGAAGATACTGAGATGAATGACTTCATCCATGTCAGAGTGCCAAACACTCATTTAGATAATCAAGGCAAACGTTGACATTTTTGGGTTGATTTTTTTTTTTTTTTTTTAACAATATCAAAACCATCCAGAACCAAATCCAGAACTCTTTTTCTACGGTTAAGCGAGAGATCTTTCTAAAATGAAGGCAGATGAGAAGAAAGAGAAGAGCGAAGCGTTTCTCCCAGCATAGCTGTGAAGACTGTCATTAAGACTAGAGCCCTATTGAAATCTAAATTCACTGGAATCATTAGAGGCTTGGACCTCCTTCTTCCTCTCTTGTCATTCATTGGGCAGGAAACCAGATGACTGCTGGGAAATAAACAGCACATCAGTGACTCGGCATTAATGTAAGACAGATAAGAGACTTTCAAGCGTCTTAGAACTATATAATTAGCCATTGCTTTCTTAGCATTTGAATGGGCACTTAAACTTTGAAAGCTCTCATTGTCTTCAGTTACTGCCCTATACTCTTAGCATCAGTTAAGCCTTCCATTCAAGAGGAAATCAAAGGTCCCAACATTAAAATTAAGGACAAGAAGTCTTGCTTTTGTAAATCAAAGACATTTGGCTCTTTTTTGTTTTGTTTTTGCATCCGTTTATTCTTATTTTAATGGATTACTTTCAAAGGTGTCAAAGTGAAGATAACAGAGATGCTGTCTCGCTGACTAACGGGCTCGCTATGTGTAGCCAAATGACAGGAAGAGCTGCGTACATAGTGCGTGAGAACAAAATAACATTCCTTTTTTAACATTTATTTTATGTCATTTGTTCATTTGGAAAATGCTTTTATACCAAGTGACCAAGTCAATTTAAAGTACACATTTTATCATGCATTTCATCATGCATACCAGCCAGAATTGTATGATATAAACTTGAAATTCTGACTTTTTTTCTCTCAGTTGAAAGTTCTAATCTTAGGATTTCGAGAAATAAAGTCAGTGTGAGATATATAAACTCGCAGTTGTTAGAAAAAAAGTCTGAATTGTGAGATAAAATTGGTGGAAACAAGCTTCCATATTTGATGTGCTCAATAACGAAAATTATTTCTTTAAAAGAAATTGTTTAAAACATATGTGCCGAGTTCATAGAAACGCACTCCTTCTATTCATGTTGGTTTCATATGGTTTTGCTTTTTATACCATTTTCAAGAAGAAAAAAAGTCCAATTTATTGACTAAAGAAGTCATGTTGTGTAACCATGAAGTATACAATTTAATTATATTTTCTTTATTCCTTAAATACATCTTATTCGTTATTTTAAATACATGTTTCAAGGTAAAAAGTATTTCCTATAAATATAATGAATTATTAATTCATGCATATCATTGCATTTTTGGGGAGTGTTTTTTTTATAAATGGAACTAATCTTGCCTTGGCATAAAATGGTCGAATTATCTGATATTTTTATAGAATTATTGACCTTGGTACACAGTCATGAAGGTCTGCATCTTCTCTATGACAACAATTTCTCTTAATAGGCATTGAAACAGTTTAGTTCATTTTTTTTTTCTATGAGATGATGATGAAAGATTATGCAAACTACTTTAGTAGCACTGTATTTTACAGTCCTGTTTCGCATGTACATACTATGTACTTATTATAGATATTATACTTATCTCCCAAGGTTTTTTTCTCCATTCTGTCACCTGAAGGAGTTTTGGTTCCTTGCCACCGTCGCCTTTGGCTTTTGGCTTGCTCAGTTGGGGACACAAAATTTTCAACTATATTACTGATCTGCCCGCATTGACACTATATGATAATTGAAATTAGTTGGATGACATCACCGTTTTCTCCAGAGCGGCTGTACAGCCGAATCAAATTCTGTTGCATTATTTTCCTGTTAACACTGTGAAGCTGCTTTGAAACAATTGGCATTGTAAAAGCGCTATATAAATAAAGGTGACTTGACTATAGCAATTACAATAACTGGGTTATAACTAGGTACTAACCCTGAACCTATCCTTAAACCTAACCTTAACCCATGTAGTTACCTTATACTGACAGTACTTTATTGGGTAACTACACTGTAAATACACATACTGTAAAATAAATTGTAATCGAGATTTTGGGTTATCAATGCTTGACCATAATGGCAGGTGTTCAGGGCTGATGAGCTGCAACAGAGTCTCTCACTGCCATTCATACAGCGAGAGGTGCTGGCAGTACCATCTGCGTGCCCCGTTTCCCAGCTCTGCACCTACCGGCACCCACACGGCACTAATGATAGAGGACAACTTGTCATTGTGTCCCAAATATGACTCCCGTCGCTATTTATCACGACCTCCCGCAGCCCTGCTGTCGTCAAGACTAGACACTGCTGGGAGCTGCATTTTCCAGACTCTGTCGTGGTTTTGGCGGACTCAGCTGCCGGTCTCAGGGAAGGACTAGATTATTAGGGCCTAATGATAGGGTCAGCTACAGGACAAAATCTGCTTAGGAAAGCTGGTGCTCCAGTCTCAGACCTACTGCTGATGGCAGAACTAATCATGTGTGAAAAGCCACCATGTTGTGGTGACACCGTTGTGATCCCGTATTGCTTTAGAAGCCACAGGACAGAGGAGCATGAGTCAGCGGTGGAATGCGGATATCGAAAGGTGAATGAGACTGAAGCTGGTTACAAAAAAGAATGTTTAGAGCAGGGGTGTCCAATCCGGTTCCTGGAGGGCCACTGTCCTGCAGATTTCAGATCCAATCCCAATTAAACACACCTGAACCAGCTAATCAAGGTCTTACTAAGGCTGTGTCCGATTCTTATTTTGAATAAGTAAAACTTCACGATCGCTAAAAAGTACATTCTGTATAGTATGAATGTGTGTAGTATGAATGTAATCTGAACATGCTACATTCGCCATGTTGTCATTATCATGTGACCTACCAGCGTTAGCTACGTCACTTCACTTCCATTCACAAATCCTCTTCTGTGGCCTCATGGGATAGTAAAGTGTCCATCGTATACACACTTAAGAATTTCGGCGAGAGAAGTAGGTCATCCGGGTACTTTTTGCCTACTCTTTGTTTTGAATACTTTGAAATCGGACACACTACTCTTGTCACATACTGTTTTTTGCCTACTCTATAGTAGAGAAGTATGCGATTTCGGATGCAGCCTAAACTTCCGGGCAGGTCTGTTGATGCAAGTTGAAGGTAAACTCTGCAGGACAGTGGCCGTCCAGGACCGAGTTTGGATACCCCTGGTTTAGAGTGTTAAATCTTGTATTAGGTTTCATATCTGGGTACGATCATTACAGTCGGGTCAAATTGACCCTAACTGGATTCAATACAATTCACCAAAAATCACACTATGAAAAACAAAATAAAAATATCAAAATCTTTAGCAAAACTTTAACAGTAGTAATTCTCACACATTACAAAAAATTATCATGTGAGCTATTTTTAAAAAAATGTTTATACTTTTTATAACATTTTAAATTTAAGTGTAGAAAAGCACTTCTATGTGCTTTCCTGAAGCTCAAACAGTACAGAATGGCGCTTTGCAACACCAAAATGGGTTCTATTTTCCAGCAAACTGAACATGCACAAGCTGAATAAAATATACGCCTTCAATACAATAATGTTTCTTCAGATAAAAGCATCTGTCAAATCTATATGTAAATACACTCAGAGGGTAGTTGAGAAACTGATATCATAAAATACATTAACAGAATAGTTTTTTATTTTAAGTCTGTGCAGCTGCCTGTAATATACGGGTCAAATTGACCCGCAAACATCATAATCGTAATAGGAATTTTTAACGCACTTCCACAACACATCAAAGTGTCAACACATTTCAGGCATGCTCATGACCCTAAATGAAAAAAAGTCAACATACGTTAAAGGGTTACAGTTCAACCAAAAATGAAAATTCTGTCATTAATTACTCACCCTCATGTTGTTCCAAACTTCGTTCAACTTCGGAACACAAATGAAGATATTTTTGATGAAATCCGAGAGCTCTCTGACCCCCCCCCCATAGACTGCAATGCCATTACCATGTTCAAGGCCCAGAAAGGTAGTAAAGAAATCATTAAAATCGTCCATGTGGTTTAACATGACTGACACGGAAGAGAAGAAATTGTTGAATAAAGTCGTTATTTTATTTTGCGCACAAAAGGATTCTCGTCGCTTCATAACATTAAGGTTGAACCACTGGAGTCACATGGACTATATAACGATGTCTATTTTAATGGGTCTTGAAAGTGGTAATGGCGTTGCAGTCTATGGAGGGGTCAGAAAGCTCTTGGATTTCATCAAAAATATCTTCATTTGTGTTCCAAAGATGAACGAAGGTCTTACAGGTTTGTAACAACATGAGAGTGAGTAATTAATGACAGAAATTTAAATTTTTGGGTGAACTATCCCTTTAACATCATAGGTTAACCAGTTTTTTGGAACAAAATGGGTCAAATTGACCCACTAAATAATAAAAGGTATAAAGGCATACCTCACTGCATACTAATTTTTCAAAGTCCACATGCTTTTTTTCTATGACAGGTCAGTGACCAGGGTCTTTCAAGTTCAAAAAACACCCCAAACAATTGTA
This sequence comes from Coreius guichenoti, assembly GCA_039654105.1. Taxonomy (NCBI): domain Eukaryota; kingdom Metazoa; phylum Chordata; class Actinopteri; order Cypriniformes; family Gobionidae; genus Coreius; species Coreius guichenoti. The sequence continues at coordinate 22,330,328 of CM077176.1, forward strand.
TTATAAAAATGTCTATACCTCTCGATCTCATTGTACATCAAGAGCTACTTAAAAATTCTTTTAAAAAAATCTAATTTTGTGTCCCACAGAAAAATGAGCACCATAAAACTTTGGGAGATGATAATGAGTAAATAATGAATTTTTATTTCACTTTTGGGAAGAATGCAGAATTGAAGGTACCAACCATAGGCAAATGTCTCTGCAACAAGGTACTGAAATACAAAGTGATAAAACGTGTTGAACACTTCACTCGCCATTTGATTTGCAGTGTTCCTTAATGACATGACACTCGACAATCTGATTTCATCAGCACTTAAGGTCCCACTGAGCATGAGATTACAGCACATTGACAAACATGCAGGGAGGATGCCGAGAGTGACCGGGGGGCTTCAAATTAAATTACATGCACATTTCAAACTCTCAATGGGAGGCCATTGCGAATTAGACCATGTGATGGATGACATTACCTCCCAAAATCTGACGAAAGACACTGGTGTATCTCTTCCTGCTCTGTGGAAAATGTTCTCCTAGCTTTTGATGCTAATGAAAATGGAGTTAAATGAACCGTTTTGCTGTTATTGTAGTTTATGTTAGTTTTTTGTCAAGGTATTGTCGAGGTATAAGTACTGCACTAATAATTTCCCACTGCTCCAGAAACACCTACACAATCCACAGATCTCATTCAGATGGAGTGAAATTAATGACTTTGATGTGAGATGCTGACATACATTACAAACAATTGATTCAAGTTCCAATTACCCTGAGCTGAGAGAAGCTTTCTTTGACCCATTTAAAAACATACTATCAAAGCAACCTTTCATAAACTCTTTGGGTAATCACTGTATAATGGCTTGAGAACTTACCTAATGGCACACATTTTTGTCTTTTATCTCTGTTTCTCTCTCACACACACTAAGTGTTGTTTTAGACAATAGAAAACACAGATATTCCCAGGTAATTAGCACTATAATGTTGGGAAGTAACTGACAATGCTACTAATTTTATTATATTTTTCAACAGCTACTTTCAAAACACTGTAGCTTTTTAAGTATAACATGTTTTAAGTCACATTGTAGGTTTACTGTGTAAGATTTTAATCAAACATTCTCTTAATATTTAGCAATTCAATTCAATAAAGCTTTATTGGCATGGCAATTAAAAAAAGTTGCTGCCTTAAATTAAGTACAATCAACTTGGATGTTTAAGTCATTTAAACTAAAATTGCATTAAACTGACTTAAAAAGTTGAATCTTGTATAACAAAAAAGTTAAATTGCTCAACTTATTTTGATGAGTTAAAGCAATGAAAAAACATATGTTGTCATAACTTATTGATCATAATTTTCTACAGTGCATAGTATCTTTTGCCATCTCTATAGTGAAGTCTGATTCAGCGAATCATTTGGAATTGGGGAAATGCTATATATTAAACGATCTGTTTAAATTTACGTATTCAGTTTTTGTAGCAAAATAAATGTTTAGTAAAACACTGATGTTTATCACCATCTTTGATTCAGAGGTTTTAGTTTTATAGTGTAAATTTGAAGCTGCCACCCTAAATGAGATACTTATAGTTTTGTGCCAGAAAAATACTCCTGTCTTCTAAAAATGATATTCTCATAATTATTTAAAAGACCTTGTGCCTTTATAGGTTCAGTGACGTTCTAAGCAGGTTATCTTAATTGCAGATTAACTGCTTTAAATTACGAATTATGAGAAGCTCAATCCGATCTCAACTATTTTACGAACTGCCGATTTATATGAATTTGTACAATGTAATTTGTATGGGGAAAAAAAGTAAGCATTAAGGTCCACACCTAAACCTGTCAGTGGTGCGTAATCAGATCTTAAGAAAACATATGAATGAGATTGTACAAATTAATACAAACTAGACACCAATTTGCCAAAAACGTAAAATAGCTATGAATTGCCAGGAGAATGTGTTGGACCTTGTAGCCTAGCACTTTTTTATCTTTACCACAAATATCCTGAGGGCTGGAATGATTAAAATATCAGTCTGAATTTTAGTCTGAATTCATAAAATTGACGAAGGATGTAGGGCAGGAATGACACCAGAATTTGCGATACCAGCAGTAGCAGGTTCAAAAGGCATTGTGTGATTCTTTGGCAGTTTAGCTAATTAGCATTAGCATTGCATCACAATGGAAGGACAAACTTTTGTTGTCAGCACTGAATGCTTTTCCCTATTGATCGTTTTTCATGGGACATTCAGAGACCTTCTGCTCTGTAATATTATTCTTGAAACTGCATATAAAGAAGCTAAAGTAGAGATATTTGTTTGTGGCATAATGTTTGCATCAAGTGAGTAAAATACCTAACTGTCTCTAACTGTCTTTCTCTGTCCCTCACTGAACGGAAACACTAAGTTGTTAAACTCCATCCCAGCCACGTTAAACTGCCACTTGATACAGTTCGTGATCTGGGAAGGTCCAGTCTGCCTCTGGTCACACAGCAGCTGCCCGGGACTGGGGCAATTTGCCCATTTTAGCTCCCCGCGAGTTTGTGCCTGTCAGTGGGTTAGTTTTGTTCCCGGGGCCAATTAGCGAGCCCTACCTTAGCCTGCAGCTAAAAGGCTACTAATGGGAGGATGTAGGGCACTGAGGGAATTCACCTGAGAGGTGTGGAGAGATCCCCGCAGAGCTTTAATTTGAGAGGAAAGGGGGGGTGGGGATGGTGGATTGGGGGGGGGGGGGGGTAGGGGTGGGGATGGAAGACCTCAGAAGCTTTTGCACTGGGCTTCATTGTTACTGCTGGTCGTTTGATCTTAAAATAATTTACTTAATAATCTCACAGCGGGAGCAATAGGTGCTGCTCGATTAGGCTGCCAAGTTTGTGAGAGAGTGTTTAAAGGGGGAGCAGGGGAGAAATACGCAGGGACAGGCAGGATTAAACGATTCGGCCTTGTTCCTATGGGAACAAAAAATTCCCAGCATCAGGGTTTTTAGGGTTTCAGTGTTTCTCACCCAAAAAAAACATTCAGCAAGTCTAAATTTAGGAGCAGCATATTTCAAGGCTTTTAAAGGAAGTCAGTTACCACCATCATCTAGTGTAGTGGTTCTCAACCTTTTTAAACCTTTTTTTCATATTTGAATTACAAGATATTTCTTCTGGTATTTAATTAACAGAAACAGGGAGTGTTGATACATTAAATAATTTAACCATGATTTATTTTGTGTGTTCCAGAGGCTTCAGTCACCCTGGCCCACTTGGAAGTTTGCTGAGGCCCCCCAGTGGGCCCCGGTCCCCTTGTTGAGAACCACTGATGTAGTGGCAAAAATGTTTAGTTCAGTCATTGTTCAGAAATGTAAATCTGATCTTATCATAAAAATATTATCTTATTATATTAAAACATTAAAATATTTTTATAAGTGCTGTCAAAACGATTAACTGCCATTTAATCTCATCTAACATCTAAGTTTGTAAATGTGTGTGTGTGTGTGTGTGTGTGTGTGTGTGTGTGTGTGTGTATATAATATATATATATATATATATATATATATATATATAAATAATTATAAGGTTCTATCTGACATTTTTGTCAAAATTGAGTTATTCACACTTATTCTGTGGCAACTTATTTACATTATGTGATGTTTTTTATGTTGTGTACATTGGGACTTTTTATTTAGAAAACCAAAAGGTTCTATCTACAAAGTTGAATGGAATGCAAAAACTTTGAAGCTCAATATCTCAAAACCGCTCAGAATACAGATAGAACCTTATAATTCCAAGGTGGCTATATATATATATATATATATATATATATATATATACACACACATATACACATATACACACATACACACACACTTAGAAACTTTTATGTTAGATGCGATTAATCGATTTTACAGCACTAATTTATATTATATTAAAATTAACCAAATATTTTAATATATTACACTAAAATGTAATTTATTTAATAATATATTATAGCCTATGTTTAATAATAACAAAAAAAACTAACAAAAAAAAAAAAACACTAAAAAGTGTCATGTTTTCCTCACCCAAACTGACCAAAAGAAATATCAGTACTATGGCGCTTCAGTAATAGTCTGCAGCTTCTGTCCTGAAAACAGAGGTTAATCACAGTAATGATGGGGCCCTATAAGCAAACTCCTGCCCCATCATTTACTTTAACCCAAATCTTAACCACAGGCCCCTTTTCATCATTAGTTTTTATGAAACTACATAAACTGCAATTATATTTAATGGAAAAGGTAAAAAACTCCTTTTAATTTCATAGAGAAAACTGAATAAAATGCAGGATATTGATTTGACTCATGCTCACTGTTTTGTGATTTTAGTTTTGGTGTCATCTGTACATGGCAACGCGCCTGTCAGTTGAAAAACCGGTTGTCCTGTTTCTTTAGGGTAGTTTAACTGTTACAAATATATAGAAATGCACATATTTGAGTATTCAGATGCTCAGCTTCATCAGAATGGGAGATTGTAATTGTTGCAAACAATGTAAGGCAGCACAATTACATACATATCCATGATGAATATGCATAACAAAGACCAGCTGTGTGTATTGCTTGGAATACAGAAAAATGCAAATGTGTCTCAATTCAGTGGACCCAAAAGGGAGAGAGGACCCATAAAGAGACGGTGACCTTAGGCAGTTTGGTCACCAAGGCCAACTAGGAGAAAAAGTCCAAGGTTGCTGGGGTCATTAGCCTAGAAAGGCTGTTTCCCATAATTGGCATAAATGCCTTCAATCAGGAGCACGGAATAGAGAGTTGACCTCTGTCGCTTATGTTAGGCACAGGATGGGGGGCTGGAGCAGTAATGCGCCCATTACAAGCTAGTAAAGTCCAGGTGAATTGGTGTTGCCATTTACTGCACACCCCCTGGCATACAGACAGAAATAGAGAAAAAAAAAAGAGGGAGGATTGAGGGGAGGGAAAGGGGAAGACAAGCTCTGATATCACTGTTACTAAATCAGAGCGAGGGGCTGTGAATGCAAATCAGACTGTTTGTATCACGTCATGACAGTGTGTTGAAAACATTGATTTGGCAGTCTTTCAATGGAGTAAAACTATGCAAATCCAGCAAGTAGCACAATCTGTATATGTATTATGAAATCTGAAACATTTTGGTATCTGTATTCAGATATAATCCTGTCGAGGCAGAGCCTAAACTGGAAGTGTAACGCTAAATTAAATGCACGTTTTTAGATGTAACTTTTTTACATACATAGTTTCCATATAACAAATATGCATTGTGTAATTCATAAAATTACTTATTCTCTTTTATTACAACCTTTATGTACAATAAAACTAGCCCATAGGTGGTGTAATGTGATTTTTTTTTTTTTTTTTTTTTAAATGATCCAACACTTCCTCAGAATGGCACAAAAAAAAAAATTAATGAATGAAAACAGTGAATGAGTGTTTTTGTCTAGAATCAGTTGAGTAAATGCATTTACTTGCTCGTGACGCACATTGTTCAATGTCGGAAACTGTAACTTTAACTTTAAAAAATAGTGTTTTTTATTTTTATTTTTTATAAATGTTACTCAAAACATTTAGAATTTCTGATTGCCATATGCAAAACATGGCCATCTGATTTTAACTTGAAAATACACTGGGCAATTTTCATTCATAAAGTTCAAACTGTAGTAATATTTGCACAGATTCACCATTATGCTGTAATTTTAAACATTAAAAATCGCTGTTTGTTGTATAATCAGACTAACCGATATTCAATAGAATTTATTCATTTTGAAGTTATTATTTGTGTCTTTCTGACACCCTCTCGATCCCTAATATAGTATAGGCCTATAATATGTACATAATACATATGTATGAATTCAAGTAATTAACTATTCAGATACAAAAATATATATTTTATATATATTTATATATATAAAAATATATATATTTTTTTTCTATGTATCTTTGAGAAAACATTCTACTGATTCTCTGCCTATGGCAATACAAAAGTACAGTGTTGTTTTTTTTAAGTTAGGCAGGAGGTTTCAAGATTAGTTTATGTTAGGATGAGATTTATGTATTTTCATGTAGGGACATAACTTAGAATGTAGTCATAGATGCCAAACTGTTCATTCACAACCCTGCTGGTAAATCTTACACAACTATGTGGCAACGGCTTTAAACACAATGACATCTTCACTTCACAATCCTCAGGCAGAACTTTAATATGCTGCTGGCAAAGTCTGGCTTTACACTCACAAAAGACGTGCACTCGAGACTTTAGTCCCCTTGTAAAGTGGACACCATGGCGGGAAGTGCATACTGAAGAGGAAAGCAAACAGTCAACAGCATTAAATTACCATTCAGATGAACTCACACTCTAAAACATAATTTAGTGGCTTTGTAAATATGACAATAATACATAGCTATGCTACCTTAATAAAATATCATTTAAGTGCTTGTTTGAGTGAGACATACCAAATTGGACTATTAGTTGTTTAGAGCTTGTGGTTATAGGTCGAGGACAGGTCAAGAGACATTAAGACTATTTAAACTACGTTGCTTTATATTAAAAGCAATAAGTATGTGTGTTCCATTGCAGTGATAGTCTCTTAATTATGTTAGCACGCATGGGTGCGCTAATTCTTACTAATAGTTTGCTGCTATGTTTAGTGGATTCAAATTAAATAAGTTCATTTTACTTATAAATATTGGCTTACTCAAATCTTTGAGTTACTTTAACTTGTTGGGTCTACTCAGCTGTATTTGTAATGGTACCAATTATTCTGTTTACCACAACTGATGTGTGCGTTGATGAATGTTTATATGTGAATAAAAGCCTAAATTAATTCTGTTCATCATATAAAGTGATCAAGTCTCTTCATAAAATTTGGACTAAACCGCTCAATTCATATGGATTAGTTTTATGATCTCTTTATGAACTTTTTTTAAGCGTCAAAGTGTCCGTTGCATAGCTGTCAATGGAGAAAGCTCTCAGATTTCATCAAAAATATCTTCATTTGTGTTCTGAAGATGAACGAAAGTCTTACGGGTTTGGAACGACATGTGGGTGAGTAATTAATGACAATTTTCATTTTTAGGTGAAATATCTCTTTAAAAAAATGTTTTAACTTACATTTACGTATAAGGTATATTTCATTTATTTCACAGCTTTCTAAAATATTTTTAGGTGTAAAAAATGTTTCACCAAAAAATAAGAAGTACATCAGTTTACATTTTTAGAGTGTAGAACACTAAAGTATTTTTGTCCTTTTTTTACCCCATTATAAGATTTTATGTTTTGTTAACATATTCTGTAAAAAATAAAGTATTTCTTGTCGAGTATTTCCTTGTTTAAAATAATCAGAAACCTGTTATTGTACCTGAGAACTTGAAACAGCTTATCATAAAAATGATTCAAATTACACATCTGAAAAACATGTCCAAGCCAGAAGGGTTATTCAAGAAGATGTTTTTCATTCAGCAAACACTTTAAGCAATTTAGAGTAAGATTTCTTTGTAATTTTAAAACAGAGACTTTTCAGCTGCGGTTGGATAGCTGAGTCTACTTTGCAGTCTTGGATGAATTTTTTAAGCATTTATTGACCCATCCTCTTTGGGCAGTAAAGCCAGTGTGCAGAATGTGTCGGGATCACAGGGTGTGCATATTAAAACTTCCATACTGGCCTCAGAAGCACCTGTGATCTCTCTGTACTAAGTGCCGGGCTGCAAGGTCGTAAATCACGAGCTGTGAGAGGAATATCTCATCGGCTGCCAGTGTTGGGCCGCCTGCGCTGGGATTAAGGAATCAAAAGGCCATGTATAGACTAATGCCACACAGGCCCCTGAGAAATCTCAGACAAAATGGTTCAACGCCACAGACCCTGCACCCCACACTCTATCATCCCAAAGGGGGAAGCTGGCAGACGGGTCTATGTGGCATCTGCATATACATAAATAAAACAAAAAAAAAAACAAGTTAATGTTATAATGTTAAAACAAAATTAAAGAAAAAAAGATATACATAATCCTTTTCTTCTATAAATATAACATACATATATATATACATATATATATACACACACACATATATATATATATATATATATGTATGTATATATGTGTGTGTGTGTGTGTGTGTATATATATATATATATATATATATATAAAATGTATGTATTTTATTATTATTACTACTAAACTGTTTCATCGGGTTAAAAAAAATTATGTTAACGGTGAGAATAAATTGAAAGGTTGGATATGTCACATTACATTGTGTGATAATGCACTCAGTTTAGGAGAAATAGTATCCTGTTTTAATCTTCTTTAAGGTCAATAGGGTACCTCCAGTCTTTTGGGGGGGTTTATTAAAACGGATAAAGCGTCCCACTAGACACATGTGGCTAATGCTTTTCCTGTGGGAATGCTCAAAATCTGTCTCTCCACCCTCTCCCTACACACGCTAATATTTGCCCTATGGAGTTAACAATAACACTATGCCTCATGTTAGCATGTGCTAATAATAATATGCTCCTGCAGTTTCATTTATTCAAATGTGAAACTCCTGGAATTCCTTTCCAGCCCCAAGGGAATGTTCCAGAAATTATCATACAGTTTATCATGTAGCCTAACCTGAACAGCAGACAGTTTGTTCAGTAAAGGAAGGAATCCGTGGCTACTCGCCATCCGAAATAATTAAAAAAGGCGTTTATTACCTTCCAAGTGGAGCACTTCAGTCTGTCATATCTTAAGTGAGGAACACTTAAAACAAGTAAAGCAAGATAAGCAGCGGCTGTTGAATGGTTACTTCCTCTCGACCCCTGGGAGGACGTATCCATCAACAGATGTCCTCGGGTGGAGGATAACAAATTTGTTCTTTTATGAAGCTTGCATAACACCGCAGGGCCACTCATAGGAAGGCCGCATGTGGCCGGATATCGCATTCTGCTCAGTTCAAACGGCATTCCCATGGTTTCCAAGAGTGTTAACGCCAGGAGCGAGTGACTTCCATTGGAAGTATGTGACGTGCTTCGGCACGAAGTCTCAGAGCACTTGCTACAAACACTGACTGTGTCTGAATTTATTGGAAGTCGCTCACCATTGCATACGGAATGTTACTTTAGCTATGGCAAGTTTGGCAACGAGTGACCGAAAATGATTGAGCGAATATACAGATAAATTGTCTACATTATGTATATATTTGAAAGAAACCGAATAAAAAATATATAACAATGTTCATAGCATAATCATTTCGAGGCTAGCAATTATAAGAGACGCAAAATTACTAATTATATCCGCTATAGTTTTTATATTGACTCCGCATGCTTAAATATGTTCCTTAGATTTAGTTAGAAACTAGCAATTATGTGGGGAAAGAGTTCCCAAAAGGAGGGCAGAATTGTAAGGACCTTACAGCGCTCATCAAGCAGTGTGATCAGGCACAGCACGTCTGGTTTGTCGGCAGCAGTCAGCGCTCATTAGTGTTTCAATAGTCCAGGCCCCTAGAGGGCATTATTGGTGCACTCACGTGAAAGTCAGCAGAGGCCTTCTGAAGAATTCATTTAACACCACAGTTACACGACTTGTGAACAGGGAATCTGCAGTTGTGCAACAATGGAAGTGTGTGAGAGACATACAGTAATTATTATTCAAGAATGCAACATCAAATGTGCATGCAGTCATCTGTTTTGTAGGTTTATTTGCTTTTAAATGTTAATATTTAAATTCTTAACAATGGGCTATATCAGTTAGAAGTATTAAGAGTGATACACTTTGAATTCTTCAGAAAATATCCATTTATTTTTAAGAATGTTACAATTTGAATTCTCAAGAAGAATGACAATAAACATGCATCCTGATCATTCCTGTTCTATATCTACAGTGGATTTTTAAATTTCTTGACAATAGGGGTGAATTTTGAAATATTTTTCGATTTGAGTAGATGTTACCATTATTGCCATGCCATGAAGAACTTAATGAATGAGAAAACAGCAATTTGTTAAGAAATATAACATGAGTTTCTTTCTTTCTGTAATATATCAAACATAATTTTCCTGTGAATCTGGGATTGTTTTACTTGGGGAAAACAACATCACAAACATGAATTAGTGTTTGCAGTGGATTTTGTGTGTCTCTCATTCCAAATATGTAGCCTAAAATATCAGAGGATAAAACAAAACAAAAAAAAAATTAGTTGAGTTGACACAATCATGTAAACTAACTCTTAATCTCTCACTCCTTTTTTGTCCTGATGGTTTCCATCCTGTTCGTTTGTTCATTCATTCATTCATTCATTCTTTGTCTAAAGGACAGTTGCAACACTTTATGCATTCCCTTGAGTTTCTCAGAGACTGTTTGTACTGGAAAGCCAAAATTTTAATACAATATACCCACATCTGTCAGCTACCCACCCACACTGCTGCAACATGTGTAGCCTACATATGATAATACAATTTATACTTGAATAGACAAAGTCAAATGTTACAAAATAAACACTGAAATTTAATAATCTGAATTTCTGTGAATGCTTACAGAACTGTGTGTGTTAATGTTAATATATATTCTTGCAAGGTTATGTGGCAAATGTCTTTTGCCTCAGACCTCAGTGTCCAGAACAGAAGGACACCCCTATCTGTTGTGCATTTCATCTCGTGTGGCATCCTAAAAACACAGAACAGATCAAATGTAGGCCTATGCCTATTCTGATTTTTACTTAAATAAAAACTGTTTACTTCAATAAAAAAGGGGAGATACCTGATTATTAACAGAGGTTCTTTATTAATACATAAAATTATAATTTTGTTATGTTATGACAAGGTTTTACATCAATGTTGTGATAATCTACACTGACAGCCATGATAAAACTTGCTATACTAGCTTGACACAATAGCTTTGACAACCGTCCCCGCTCTCCCCTAATAAAGTTTTAATAAAGTTTAAGTGCCATACCCTCTTATAGCATTTAAATTAAAACAATTCATTTTTCAAAGTTATTGAACATGGTACTGCATGAAATAAATGACCTAGTTGTGAAATGGTGGAAGTGTGTGAATCAAATACAGAGAATTTTTAAGAAATGTAGCCTACAACTAGAATGCTTTAGAATTGGAATGTTCATAGTGAAATGTTTGTACTTACCAAGTCATTATGACTATATTAGCCTATTCTTTGTTTTGAAGTAAGAGTATTTTAAGCGTTGATGTTGACAAATGGGACCAACTTTTTGGTTTAAATGACCGACGTGTGGCCTGGGTGGGGGTGCATGTGGCATGTTAGAAGGTAACCAAGGAAACTGGACGCTGTACCGCCTCTTTTTGCACTGTTTCGGAATTAAATCTATTCAGCGTGCATGAAACGCAATATGTAAACACGTGACACTGGTCGCGTTCCACATGCTTTAGTTAGAAAACACCCGTCAACTTTTTTTTTTAGGTTTTGGAATGTTTGCGTCGGTTCCACAAGGACAACAAACATGTCAGAAGAGGAAGAAACTGCTTTTTCCGAAGACCTCAGGGTGCAGTTTTTAGGCGAGGCACTTTGCCGGATGCTCAGACTTGAAACTGATACGTGGAAAAAATTTGTCAACGCTGAAAATAATAAAATACTTTTTACAACGTTTTTCGAAACGCCTATTAGACTGTTATTTTTCTGCGTGACAGCATCCAATACTCTCACTGTTTCTACAGAGGTAAGTGACCAAAAAGGCCTTGTGTGTTTACATTTCTGTCTGATATTAATACAGGCCTATTCAGTGCATGCAAAATCATAAATCACAGGTGTATGCCTTTAATAGCTATTATACAGCAACAATAACCCGTTGTTTTATATGTACACTTTAGGCTTGTCATCTCTGTAAGGACAAGGAAGTTTACGTTCTCAAAAAAGGAAATGCCCCCATCCTCCCACAAAACTATAGGGGTTCTGTACTCTTTGGGGTTCTGTCACCCTCCTTTCTGCCACTGCTGTCAGACACCATGGAGAAGGTAATGAACGCTTGTAGGCTCTCAGGTCCACAACTGTTTGATTCGCTGTAAATAAAAGTAAATAAATACATAATAAAATGGAATATTAGCAGGTATGCCCACCATCAAATGTGGATGTTTTATTTTCTTCTTTTTGAACAGAAGAGAAAAAAAGTATACAATTTGAATCTATGATAATTTCCAGTCAAGTGTTAAATGCCTGTAAAATGTGTCAATATTTTGCATCAAGGTCTGTCTGCCACTTCTGTCGAACAAGAAGAATCACGAAATGTGGCCGAATATAATATCACAGGATGTGTCGCAACACATCGAGAATTTGCAAAACAAGGTCACTGTGATGAGAGGACAGTATTATGGCAAAACCGTTCTTCCCATTCCCGCCATCAGAGAATGGATAGACCAATGTCAAGAGGAAACCATCACACTGTATGAGTATTCTTAATTTATTTTTTGCATAATTTACAATACTGTTCAAAAGTTTGTGGTCGGTAAGATTGTTTTGGAAAGGAAGAAATTAATATTTTTATTCAGCAAGGATGCATTAAATTGATCAAAAGTGACAGTAAAGACTTACATTGTTAAAGACAAAAAATTATATTTCAAATAAATGCTTTCTTCTGTTGTATTCATCAAAGAATCCATTAAAAAATGGTATTCAGAAAAAAATTTAAGCAGCACAACTTTTCAACACTGATGATAATAATAAATAATTCAGCTTTGCCATCAGAAATAAATTACAGTGGGGAGAACAAGTATTTGATACACTGCCGATTTTGCAGGTTTTTCTACTTACAAAGCATGTAGAGGTCTGTAATTTTTATCATAGGTACACTTCAACTGTGAGAGATGGAATCTAAAACAAAAATCCAGAAAATCACATTGTATGATTTTTAAATAATTAATTTCCATTTTATTGCATGACATAAGTATTTGATCACCTACCAACCAGTAAGAATTCTGGCTCTTACAGACCTGTTAGTTTTTCTTTAAGAAGCCCTCCTGTTCTCCACTCATTACCTGTATTAACTGCACCTGTTTGAACTCGTTACCTGTATAAAAGACACCTGTCCACACACTCAGTCAAACAGACTCCAACCTCTCCACAATGGCCAAGACCAGAGAGCTGTGTAAGGACATCAGGGATAAAATTGTAGACCTGCACAAGGCTGGGATGGGCTACAGGACAATAGGCAAGCAGCTTGGTGAGAAGGCAACAACTGTTGGCGCAATTATTAGAAAATGGAAGAAGTTCAAGATGACGGTCAATCTCCCTCGGTCTGGGGCACCATGCAAGATCTCACCTCGTGGGGCATCAACGATCATGAGGAAGGTGAGGGATCAGCCCAGAACTACACAGCAGGACCTGGTCAATGACCTGAAGAGAGCTGGGACCACAGTCTCAAAGAAAACCATTAGTAACACACTACGCCGTCATGGATTAAAATCCTGCAGCGCACGCAAGGTCCCCTTGCTCAAGCCAGCGCATGTCCAGGCCCATCTGAAGTTTGCCAATGACCATCTGGATGATCCAGAGGAGGAATGGGAGAAGGTCATGTGGTCTGATGAGACAAAAATAGAGCTTTTTGGTCTAAACTCCACTCGCCGTGTTTGGAGGAAGAAGGATGAGTACAACCCCAAGAACACCATCCCAACCGTGAAGCATGGAGGTGGAAACATCATTCTTTGGGGATGCTTTCCTGCAAAGGGGACAGGACGACTGCACCGTATTGAGGGGAGGATGGATGGGGCCATGTATCGCAAGATCTTGGCCAACAACCTCCTTCCCTCAGTAAGAGCATTGAAGATGGGTCGTGGCTGGGTCTTCCAGCATGACAGCGACCCGAAACACACAGCCAGGGCAACTAAGGAGTGGCTCCGTAAGAAGCATCTCAAGGTCCTGGAGTGGCCTAGCCAGTCTCCAGACCTGAACCCAATAGAAAATCTTTGGAGGGAGCTGAAAGTCCGTATTGCCCAGCGACAGCCCCGAAACCTGAAGGATCTGGAGAAGGTCTGTATGGAGGAGTGGGCCAAAATCCCTGCTGCAGTGTGTGCAAACCTGGTCAAGAACTACAGGAAACGTATGATCTCTGTAATTGCAAACAAAGGTTTCTGTACCAAATATTAAGTTCTGCTTTTCTGATGTATCAAATACTTGTCATGCAATAAAATGCAAATTAATTACTTAAAAATCATACAATGTGATTTTCTGGATTTTTGTTTTAGATTCCGTCACTCACAGTTGAAGAGTACCTATGATAAAAATTACAGACCTCTACATGCTTTGTAAGTGGGCAAACCTGCAAAATCGGCAGTGTATCAAATACTTGTTCTCCCCACTGTACGTTTTAAAATATATTCACATAGAAAACAACTATTTTAAATTGTAATATTTCACAATATTACTATTTTTATTGTATTTTTTGATCAAATAAATGCATTTTTGGTGAGCATAAGAGACTTATTTTTAAAAACATAATAAAAAAAAAAAACTTACCAACCCTAAACTTTAGTGTAGATACTTCCCTTAAAGAAGTGTTGATCACTAAAGCCAGCAGTCATATATCCTAGCTCTGTCTAAAATCTTGGTTTTGGCTTTAAATCAACTAATATGTTTTTGTTTGTTTTCAGGTTATTGTCTTGTAATCTGATTTATTAGTCTTAGAGCACACATAAGATTAAGAAGCATCAATTGTTTTTATTTTGTATAAAACAAAAATCAATTTCTCATTTGCAAACAAGGCACAACAGTCGCAACAGAGCCATGATACATGCAGTCGAGTCCATGGTCATCAGCTGGATGCACATGATCCATAAAGTCTTAAGAACAGACTCTGCTGAATTGATTGTGAAGGGGTTGAACCCTGGACCAAAAGCTGAACTTGACTTCTGGAGGTCCAGGAAAATGAACATTCAGAGTATTCATGAACAGGTTTGTCCAGCAACATGCGTTTTACAGTGTATAAGCGAGCAGGAATGTTTGATAATGTACTATGTCTTTGTAAATCCCAGCTACAGAATCCTTGTGTTCAGAAAATGATGAAGATTCTGGAAATAATTGACAGCAGTTATTTTTCACCATTCAAAGCTTTGACAGAGGCTGTTTTTGATGGTAAGGCATGTGATGTTTCCGCCACATTTGATTAATGCAGTTAAATTTTCTACTGTTCATTCCACTACTTAAAGGGATAGTTCACCCAAAAATGAAAATTCTGTCAAGAAAAAAAAATTCATAAAGGTTTGGAAGAACTTGAGGGTGAGTAAATGATGACAGAACTTTCATTTTTGGATGAACTATCCCTTTAATGCCATTCTGTTAACATTCTGCCCATTTATCGTTAATGTGTATTTGTCCCTCAGCTTTGCAGGAAGCCAGGGCTATAGATCTTCACCTTCAGCCTCTTGGATCATTGCTTTCTCAACTGGAGGAGGATGAGTTCTCATACTTCCATACACTCATTCGACCAGTCTTTCATCTTATATTTCTGGTCTGGACTCACTGTTCTTTCTATCGTTCACCTGCACGCATTGTTGCGCTGCTGCAGGAGCTCTGCAACCTGCTCATTCAGCAGGTATGACAATGTGACAAGTCTTTGAATATGCTTAGTGTGTATTATTTAAAAAAAAACGATTGTCTTCCAAGAAAAAGTAATGTGGTGCGACCAATGTGCGTGTTAGGGTTAATATGTCTCTTAAAATAACAGATAATTTAATGACAAGGCAGGGTTAGTTTCGGTTGGGAAATGTCATGTGGTGCGACTCCCTAAAAAATGTATTTATATTTATGAATAAATAACTCATTTATTTATTTTTTTTACTTTGTACATATTTGAAAATAATGTTTAAAATGTGTACACTCACATTTATTCAATGTGTAAGGAAAATATGTTAGTACATGTCTAAAGACGAGTCATTAAATTAAAAATATTTTTTGCAAATAGTATCAAAACCATATAAAACCAACAAAAAATGAAGTTGTAAGAACTTGGGACATGTGTTTTAGGATACGTTTACATGACAACGATGTACTAACTGAAACGTTTTTCCTTTGCGTTTTTAGAGTACAGAAGACAGCACTGTCAAAACGATCCTCATTCACACGGATCCGCAAAAACGACAAAAAATGCTGTATTCTGCTGCCAGGCCAGTAGTTGGCGATGTCACTTTGTAAAGAAACACTACTCGCCTATAGACTGAACATGTAATATGCATGCGCATGACGTCACCTTTCACACAAATTTGCATTTTTGTAGTTTACACGGAGATGACAATGGTATCGTTTTAAAAAACATGCACTTTGAGACCTGTTTTCAAAATCTGCATTTTCAGGTCCCCAAAATGCTGTTGTCATGTAAGTGAATGGCCAAAGCGCATAAAACGTTTTCAGTTTTTAGTTGAAAATTTATTTAAAAATTTAGTTGTCATGTAAACAGCCTCTAAAACTAGACTTAAAAAAATACATTTCTTTATCATGGACACTCCTATGTGTCATTGATCAAGCAATCAATAAGTCAGTTTGGGAGAGCAACCATGGCTATTGTTAGAATAGAGATTAAAATGTTGTTCTTGTAACCAAAATGTCAATCTTTCCTCCAACTAGGCCACTTCATATCTCAGTGTAGAAGAGTTGCTGAAAGCAGAGACTGAAGATGCTTTGGAGAAGTTACAGACTGTGGTGGGAGTTTTCAAGTGTGTCAGGGAAACATTCAAGACATACAGACAGAAGGTGGCTACTTTGGCCAGTCATTATTCTACATCAGAGTGCTGGGATTTCCCTTCGGCTCTTGTTTTTACTCGATTTGATGGCTTCTTGGCTCGTGTTTTGCGGTTGAAGGTAAGCAGTACATCTTTTGAGATGATAATATGTACTTTCACTTACAGTCACGTACAGTTCTTTTTACATTACTATTTGTTTTGGGACAGTAGCATTTTGAAAAATTATGTTTTCCAGGCCCTTTTCTCCACTATGCTGGAGTTCCAAAGGTTGGAGAAGCTGGTTTTTGGAGGTCTCAGAGGAAGAGTTTACACTGAGCAGGTCTCTCGGTTACATACAGAGTTTCTCCAGCTCTGCAAAGTCATAAGGGATCAAGAATACAATCCACTCAATTTGACTTCTCAGGTATAGTTTTATGGAATTTATTCCTTGCTTGGGATAGATTAGAATCAGCCATAAGATAACAACACTCCTAGTAAGTCATATAGAAACACACATTTGCCATGTTATCTTAAACAGCTTGATGTCTGGTAGTATGATAATAATGCCTCACTGAATATGTCAATGTAGATAACATGATATATGCGTGTTTGATAGCATATATAGCTCTCACTGTTGCTATAGTTCTTCTGTGAAATATGCTGTATACTGGTCTTATGGTGACAGGTTTTTATGGAGCTTTCTTATAAAGCGTATGTTTGGATACAGAATAATATGCCTGATACTTAACCAACCTTCTTTTTTAACCCTCCAAGTCTTAATTGTCCTCATAAATCATAATTTTTGTTCTGTGTGTCATGTTTATAGTTATGTTTAACCCTCTGGGCCTCTTCGGTCAAAAATGACCGAAATATTTTATGTTTTGAAATTAATTTTTTTTTTGCTTCATAGGAATGGGATGACGCTTGGTGACTTTTGTCGCATTAGCTATGTGAACACACAAAAAAATCATGGAGATGATTCGGTTATGTTAAAGGGTCGAAAAAAATGACTGACATAGGAAATGAATGGGAAATATGCAACAATACAAAAACTTATAAAAATATATATATATAGATTCCCTGAGTTTTTGTATATATGAACTAGTGCGACTATAACACAGAGCACATTTTTGCAAATGTGTGAAATAAAATCAATAATTCAGCCACAATGCAGTAAAAAAAACAAACAGCAAGTAAGAGGTTACACTCTAAAACATCAAGAGTTCAAAACAGACACACACACTCAAACACACACTCACATAAACACACTCACAGACACACACACAAACCACAATATTATACGCACACAAATTAACTGGTGTGGCTGTAACAATATGGTAAAATTGAGCCAAAAGACTCAAATAAGAGGTTAAAATCAGATCAGACCCAGATTTATTATGCTGTGATAAAACAATACCTGTTAATTTTTGTTACATTTTTATTGAATTTTGATGTTATGTGTCCAAAATGTTCTCCTCTCTGCTCAGGTTTGAATGTAGTAAAATTAATGCAAAAATTGACACTTCAAATCAACATTTCAACAAAAAAAATCTAAACCTTGACAAAAAGTAGTCTTGGAGAATGTCTAAGTATAAATCCAAATAAATCCACAACTTAATAAAAATAAGTATTTATGTCTAAAAACACTAGAGAATTTTTAAGCCACTTTATATAGTTATATAGGAATCTAGTGGTAACAACATGGCATTACATCAGTTTTCTTTTTTTTACTCCCACCAGATGGCACTAATCTACCTTCAAGGATACCTTTTGAATGCCTCGTTTCTGTTTTAACATAGAATACTGCTTTAATTGAAAAATAATTTAAAACTACATTAGAAATCTTTTTTGTATTATTTTCAATGGGAAAAAATAGTTAATTAAAATTGTATAAATATTGTATCATAAAATACCCTAAAAATACTAAATAAGAATCAAAAAATATTATTTAACTAAAATATATTACATTGGTTTTCCTGGGGGGAAAAAAAGTTACATTTTAAGGCTTCGGTCACTTTTGACCGTGAAGAAGCCAAGTGTGACCCCTAAACGAAGAGGCCCAGAGGGTTAAAACTTAATATGTCATTAGCAAAAAGTATTTATATATCAGCATGCATTGTTTAACAGATCATTGCATTCTAATACAGGATTTTGAAAAAGACTTTTCAAGTTTCCAAGAAAAAGTTGCAGAATTTGATCGACGACTGTCCAGTATTTTGTGCCTTGCCTTCCAAGATTGTTCAGGATTGGAATCAGTTTTCAAAGTAAGCAATTCTGATGAGCTGGATTCAGGTAAAATGATTAGGAAAAGCAGAATAATGCTTAACCTATATAACCCACCTTTCAATCTGCATATGTTTGAAGCTGGTCGCTGTGCTCAAGCCCCTCTTGGACAGAGTCATCATAAAGGAAACTTTTATTCCTAATTTCTCCAAAGTGATCAACCTTTTTGGAGAGGAGCTGGACAGATGCAAACACCTGTTTGATTCTCATCTTGAGCAGGTAAGGTAGTTGTTTTTTAATAGATTGTTGTTCCTGTACAAAAAGGACCTTGCGTAATTCATCATGTAATTCCAGAAAAAGAAGAATAAAATGCATTTGAGCAAGAACATGCCTGCTATGACAGGGGCTCTGACGTGGGCAAAACTGCTTAGAGACAGAATTCAAATCCCATGGAACAATCTTCGATTTGTTCTGGAGATGTAAGTGCTTTTAAATTCTATTTAGATTATATATTTTTTAATGATACAAATGAATCTGAAGAGGTTGGGGCATTTATATTACAGGAATATAGAAGGAGAAGAGATGGAGTTGGTCTATCATAAATACCTGGAGATGTCCTCTCATTTAGATGAGTACGAGAAGCAGGTCTATTTGAGCTGGTGTGGCGATATTAACCAGGTCTGCCAGATGAACCTGGATCAGCCCCTAATCAAAAGAGATCCCAGCACTGACCTACTGTCAGTTAATGTCAATCAAGAGGTGAAGAACATAAATTTAAAATGTATCACAGCATAAAGTTTCAAGCATCATATTTCAAATGTTAGAGCATCTAATTCTGACAATTTATTCATTGTATTCATCTGCATAATATTGAACTTCTTCACCTTAGCTGATTGCTGTGCTCAGGGATGTGAAACACCTAAAGATCCTCAATCAGACGAACATCCCTTCTGCTGCTATGAAGGTGTATGAAAATAGAAAGATGTTCTTTAAGGTTAGTGAATGCTCAAATAGTCTGTTATTAGTTAATTTGTTTTTACATTCTGTCGGATCATTAAGAGTATCTTACCTGATCTCCACTAGAACCTTGGGAGCCTAGATTTACTGGTGCAGTGGTACAATAAGGTGAAACAGACGACTCTTGAAGTGGAGGCTCCTCTTATAAAAGAGGAGATGGAGACTGTTGACCGACAACTTCATCAAGCAGAAAGTGAGCTTACATGGCAAAACCAGAACTGCTGGGACTACATCTGCACACTTAAGGACACAGTCTATCAGCTGGAGAGAAGACTTCAGAAAACGAAAGACAATATTGAGATGATTGATGTTCTGATGAATGGATGGAGAAAACAGCCGATGTTCTGCAGAAAAGACCATAAGAAAGACTCAATATTACAACTGGAAGATAGAGCAGCAAGAGTGGAAAAAAGCTACAACAACCTCAGGAAAGATGGAGAAATGATCCATAGTTTGTTACAGGTGAGGCAGTGTATTTTTTATAGATTATTGTTGCAAGACCTTTTTTTCTCTAACATTTATTTCTTGTATCTTTCCCAGGAGAACATGGTCCTTTTTGCAGCAGATAGTTCTTCAGATGCATGGAAAGCCTATTTGGACTATGTAGATGATATGGTGGTGGAGGGATTTTTCAGTGCTATCTCCACTTCTCTGGAGTATTTCATTGAGAATATGGAGGGCTCAGTGAGGCAGGCTCCCCTGTTTGAGTCTCAAATGCTACTGATGGCATCTGAGATTAAGTTTAAACCATCTCTGGATCGAGATGGTGGTGATGGACTTTACGAACTGGTGGAAGAATTACTAGGTGATGTGTTCAAGATGTCTGCTCAGATGAAGAGGGTGGCGCCTCACCTAAACGTGGAAGACTACCAGGTGAATTTACAGTGGATTCCAAAAGTCTGAGGTCACATTGAAAATCTGAGATTTAAGAGTGTGTTCACACTTGGCATGTTTGGTTTGATTAAAACGAACCCTGGTGCGATTGCTCTGTTAGTGCGGTTCATTTGAATAAGTGTGAACTCTGCTGTCCAAACCCTGGTGCGCACCAAACAAGCAGACCGAGGCCGCTGAAAGATCGGTCTCCGTCTGCTTCCACACCAAACTCTGGTGCGGTTCGAATGAAGTATGAACGCAACATGGACCATGAACGCAACATGGACCAAAGACATGTAAACGAACCAAAAACAGGACATGATGTCACAAGATGTGGCCCTAAAAAGGACAGAATACTCCAAGCATACCTGTTTGTTCTTGTCATAGTCGCGATGTTGCCCATCACAGTTCTGTACAGGCATCAGAACCACGTCTCCTCACAGCAGATCTTCGTTTGTGTGTGTGACGGAGGGATTTCTACCGCTGTTTTGACTCTGACAGATTTTATAAGCTCTTCACGAGTTCTCAGCTGGTCAAAATACCATCATATGTAGGCTACGCACATACAACGAGCACATTTAGACAAGCACGCAGCATTTTTTTGGAATTTCGGTAAGTTCCATTGCGAAATATGGGCTTACGTAATAAAAGCTGACCAATCAGGTTGTGAAGCTATCCCTATGCCTTTAGGTTCGGTATCTTTGGGTTCGGTGTTAAAATGCCAATGTAAACGCTAGCGGACCAAGACTAAATTATTATTTTTTTGGTCCAGACCAAACGAGCCAAGCGAACCGAACTACAAGTGTGAATGCACCCTAAAATAAAATTGAAACCTGGAAATAAATAAGAAATTGAAAGTTTTAGGATTTATACAAATTTAAAAAGGAATTGTCATAATGGTAAATGGAGAATCTGCCACATACAGTATTAGAAGTATAATATTTTTCTGGGTCACTAGTCAAATAAGCACATTTTTTTGACATGCCTTCTTTGTTTTAAAAAAAGGGTCAGATTTATTGCTTCTGCTGAAGATGAAATTGGAAAATGCAGTTGGAAAATGTTCAAATCATGATTGATTATCAAGTTTTGTGCAAACTTTATGTCAGGTTGAATGCATGCTGCAATTAAAGAAAAAGAGACACATTTTGAGAAATTCTGACTTTTAAAATGAATGAATAAATAAACTATTAATATCAATTAAAAAGAATAAAAAATAAAATTATATTTCTTTGTTATATTAACAATATAAATTAATTAATACACTTAATTTAACAATAATTAAATATATGAATTAATATTAATATAATTTTTAATGAATAAAATGTATTTTGAAAAGTGCAAAACAGAAGCATTTTCACAGGCACTTGGACCCTATTTTGTATCTATTCTTTCTCTCTATTGCTGTCTAATCTATATCAGAAAGATTTCTTGCAGTAGTGTTTTTTTTTGTACATACAGTGGGGAGAACAAGTATTTAATACACTGCCGATTTTGCAGGTTTGCCCACTTACAAAGCATGTAGAAGTCTGTAATTTTTATCATAGGTACACTTCAACTGTGAGTGACGGAATCTAAAACAAAAATCCAGAAAATCACATTGTATGATTTTTAAGTAATTAATATGCATTTTATTGCATGACATAAGTATTTGATACATCAGAAAAGCAGAACTTAATATTTGGTACAGAAACCTTTGTTTGCAATTACAGAGATCATACGTTTCCTGTAGTTCTTGACCAGGTTTGCACACACTGCAGCAGGGATTTTGGCCCACTCCTCCATACAGACCTTCTCCAGATCCTTCAGGTTTCGGGGCTGTCGCTGGGCAATACGGACTTTCAGCTCCCTCCAAAGATTTTCTATTGGGTTCAGGTCTGGAGACTGGCTAGGCCACTCCAGGACCTTGAGATGCTTCTTACGGAGCCACTCCTTAGTTGCCCTGGCTGTGTGTTTCGGGTCGTTGTCATGCTGGAAGACCCAGCCACGACCCATCTTCAATGCTCTTACTGAGGGAAGGAGGTTGTTGGCCAAGATCTTGCGATACATGGCCCCATCCATCCTCCCCTTAATACGGTGCAGTCGTCCTGTCCCCTTTGCAGGAAAGCATCCCCAAAGAATGATGTTTCCACCTCCATGCTTCACGGTTGGGATGGTGTTCTTGGGGTTGTACTCATCTTTCTTCTTCCTCCAAACACGGCGAGTGGAGTTTAGACCAAAAAGCTCTATTTTTGTCTCATCAGACCACATGACCTTCTCCCATTCCTCCTCTGGATCATCCAGATGGTCATTGGCAAACTTCAGACGGGCCTGGACATGCGCTGGCTTGAGCAGGGGGACCTTGCGTGCGCTGCAGGATTTTAATCCATGACGGCGTAGTGTGTTACTAATGGTTTTCTTTGAGACTGTGGTCCCAGCTCTCTTCAGGTCATTGACCAGGTCCTGCTGTGTAGTTCTGGGCTGATCCCTCACCTTCCTCATGATCGTTGATGCCCCACGAGGTGAGATCTTGCATGGTGCCCCAGACCAAGGGAGATTGACCATCATCTTGAACTTTTTCCATTTTCTAATAATTGCGCGAACAGTTGTTGCCTTCTCACCAAGCTGCTTGCCTATTGTCCTGTAACCCATCCCAGCCTTGTGCAGGTCTACAATTTTATCCCTGATGTCCTTACACAGCTCTCTGGTCTTGGCCATTGTGGAGAGGTTGGAGTCTGTTTGATTGAGTTTGTGGACAGGTGTCTTTTATACAGGTAACAAGTTCAAACAGGTGCAGTTAATACAGGTAATGAGTGGAGAACAGGAGGGCTTCTAAAAGAAAAACTAACAGGTCTGAGAGCCGGAATTCTTACTGGTTGGTAGGTGATCAAATACTTATGTCATGCAATAAAATGCAAATTAATTATTTAAAAATCATACAATGTGATTTTCTGGATTTTTGTTTTAGATTCCGTCTCTCACAGTTGAAGTGTACCTATGATAAAAATTACAGACCTCTACATGCTTTGTAAATAGGAAAACCTGCAAATCCGGCAGTGTATCAAATACTTGTTCTCCCCACTGTATACAAATAATATTTTTGACTTTATGCATCATTTAGGCTGACGTCGAGGACATGTTTGACCTCTTAGATCTCCGCCAGGAAGTGATGGAGAGAGTTGATGAAGTAATGAAGAAAGCCTTACAATACCAGGACACATTTATCCGCTACAGACCCCTGTGGCTTGATGACAGGGTTGAATTTCTCAGGCAGTTCCTCCTCTATGGTCATGCATTGACAGCTGAAGAGGTGGAAGCATATGGAGAGGATGCATTTCCAGAAAATCCTCCCACCACAGTGCAATTCAAAGAGCAGGTGAAAAACTACATTGCTTTTAATGTTTCTCCATGAATATCAGTTCCCTTTCAGTCGGTCACGTTCAACGTACGTCGGACGGAACCGATGAATTGGGATCACTTCTGAGAGCCCCTCAGCTTCGAGTGTATAGAGAACGGGCCAATGGCCATTGGCGTGCGAGATTTGCGTCTTGCACTCCGCCCCGCAGCGCGGGTATAAATAAGGAAGTGGATGCAGCGCACGTTTGTCATTCACTTCGGAGCCGAATGTTCTGTGCTGCTGAAGAGTGTTGTAAAACAAAAAAATAGAGAGAACGAGAGGAGAAGAAGCTTGAGTGCTGGGAGAGAAGGCACATACAGCGAGGACCACGATCTCACTGAAGAGAAACAAGTGCTGTTTTCACAGCAAAAAGAGTGTCTCTGTTGGTTCGGTGAGGGCGTTCCAGTACAGTGAATGCATACACAGGGCTGCACTATCTCTCTGTGTTTTGCCACGGTTGTCTTCCTCAGCACATTTAAAAGAGCTTTTTTCCCTACAAGAGTACACGGGTGTGACACTACGTCTTTTTCAAGATGTCATTCCACCTGTGCGTTTCTGGATGCGGTCGTTCCCTGTCACCAGCTGATGGTCACAATCGTTGTCTCACGTGTCTGGGCATTCAGCACGCTGAGGCAGCGTTTGTGGATAGTTCATGTACCCACTGCGGGAACATGACTATCTCGGCGTTGAGGTCGAAGCTCACCTACCTTCGGGAAGCCGGAGTCCCCTTACCTATGCCCCGATCTAGAGCTATTCCTGCTGGACAGCAGAATAGAGCTACTTCGGCGAATAGCCAGGTTGACCTGAGGATCACGGTTAGGGCTACCCCGCCGAGGCAAACTCCGTGGGCCCCTTATCCCTCTGAAGCGCTGCAGCTGGTTGAGATACCGAAAGAGCGCGCTGGCCCCTCCCATGGGCGTCCAGTGGTGACTTTCGGGGCTCCAGCAGATGACAGCATGTCGATCGCTGCATCGGAGGGGGAGCTTCAGTCTTCTGGGGATGAAGACTCGGCTGCGTTGCCTCCCTCTGGGAGAGTGGCGTTGCCCGAGATGGACCCAGAGTTGACTGCTATGCTTGCCCGGGCCGCCGAAAAGGTCGGGTTCGTGTGGAACCCTCCACGTGTCCCGGGCCTTCTAGGTTGGATGATTGGTTTCTCGAGGCGGCCTGCGCTGGTTCTCAGTGCCCCGCCCCAGTGCCTTTGTTCCCGGAAGTGCATGAAGAGCTCACTAGGTTGTGGACGGCACCTTTTTCTGCCAGAAACCGGCCTAGTGGCTCTTCACTCCTCACTACCCTCGATGGCGGGCCAGCCAAGGGGTACGTGGAGATCCCGCCGGTGGAACGGTCCGTAGCGATGCAACTGTGTCCGGCGTCCGCTTCCTCCTGCCGTGGTAATCCACGTCACCCATCCAAGGCCTGTAAGTTCACGTCCGGTCTAACAGGCAAGGCTTACAGAGCTTGTGGACAGGTTGTGTCCGCCCTGCATACCATGGCGTTGCTTTAGGTGCACCAGGCCCAGGCACTCATGGACATGCACAAGGGTAGACCTGACCCAGAGCTCCTCCAGGAGCTCCGGGCGACGATGGACCTCGCTCTCCGGGCGACGAAAGTCACGGCTTGTGCAGTCGGTCAGGCGATGTCCACTATGGTGGTCCAGGAGCGACATCTCTGGCTCAACCTGGCGGATATGAGGGAGAACGATAAATATCGGTTCCTGGACTAGCGCTCCTCGCGACAGCACCTCCTTGGCCCATTCCTCTGAGGAAGGACCTTCTGACTCAGAGACGGAAACTCCATGTCTTGTCCCTGGACAGGACGTGGAGGTTCTAGGTAATCTACCACAAATCTACCAAAATCTACCTTCTACGAGGCGCCTCTATGCTTTCAAGTGGAACCTGTTCGGTCGACGAGTCGTGCCTGGAATTCGGGCCGGCTATCTCTCACGTAATCCTGAGACCCCGGCCTGGATATGTGGCCAAGGTTCCCATCACTCCCTTCCGGGACCAGGTGGTGAACCTGCAAGCGCTGCCCTTGGAGGAGGCAGACCCAGCCCTGGCTTTTCTCTGTCCCATCCCACAGAACGCAAAGCTTCAGGACCTCAGAACAGCTCTTCATCTGTTACGGACGCCAGCAGAAGGGAAAGGCTGTCTCCAAGCAGAGGATGGCCCACTGGATAGTGGATGCCATCGCCTTGGCGTACCACACCCAAGGCGTGCCTTGCCCACTCGGGTTGAGAGCCCACTCCACTAGGAGTGTTGCCTCTTCCTGGGCGCTGGCGCATGGCGCCTCGCTGACAGATATATGTAGAGCTGCGGGCTGGGCGACACCTAACACGTTCGCTAGATTCTATAGCCTCCGTGTAGAGCCGGTTTCTTCCCGTGTGCTCGCTTCAACCAGCCAATAACACTGAAGTGCCCGAAGTACGTCGAACGTGACCGACTGAAAGGGAACGTCTCGGTTACGTATGTAACCCTCGTTCCCTGAAGGAGGGAACGGAGACGTGCGTCCCGTTGCCACGGTTGCTGTACCATCACTGCATGGCCGAGTCACTAGTTCAGCTCCTCAGTGAAAAACAAAAGTGTGCTGCATCCGCTTCCTTATTTATACCCGCGCTGCGGGGCGGAGAGCGAAATGCAAATCTCGCACACCAATGGCCATTGGCCCGTTTTCTATACACTCGAAGCTGATAGGGGCTCTCAGAAGTGATCCCAATTCGTTGGTGACGTCCGACGTACGTCTCCGTTCCCTCCTTCAGGGAACGAGGGTTACATACGTAACCAAGACGTTTTTGAAACAGAGTTACTAATTTGGTACAAAAATATGTCTCTGTCTAAATGGATACAGATGTCTGTCCATAAACTGTTTTAAGAGCAGTATGAAGGGTTTGTCATTTTATTATAGAGATGTCTCCTTTCACAACAGATGAATCATTATGAAGAAGTGCATGCAGAGGTCAGCCATTTGGAGGACTGGCAGGTATTTGACGGTTGGTTTAGAGTGGATATCCGTTCGTTCAAGATGAGTCTTTTAAACATAATCAAAAAATGGAGCTGGATGTTTAAGGAGCACCTGATGTCTTTTGTTACCGGCAGGTGAGAGACCTTTTCGTAATTACATAGAAAAAATAATTTTAATGCCTCAATTTTCCTCCAAACTCCAAATGCTGTACTCAGTCAGTAAAAGTAATTGATTTCTGCTGGTTTGTAATTTTGATGTCTTTAGTATTGCTGAACTAGAGGAGTTCATGCTCCAGGCGGAATCCAGGCTTAAAGAGCCGGTGTGCAGCGGAGACTACCAGGCTCTTGTGCAGGTGATGGGTTTCCTGCTGGCTATCAAAAACAGGCAGTCTAGTACAGACCAGCTTTTTAAACCTGTTAGTGAAGTGGTCACTCTTCTGGAGCAGTATGGAGAAACACTACCCGAGTGTGTCCATATGCAGCTTGAGGTGAATATTTTGGCAGCCCCACAGATTTTTTTTTTCCAGCAAGGATGCATTAAATTGATCAAAAGTGACAGTAAAGACATAAATAAATAATAAGAATGAAATAAAAAAACATCTAAATTCATTTAAATCAATAAACAAATTAACCAAAAGTCCACTAGTAAAAGAGACCACTAGTAAAAAAGTTTTTATTTAGCATTTTTTCATTACATTTTATATTATCGGTTGCATAGTATTTTAAGTTAGAATTCAGTTTTATATTTAGTTTTTAAATTTAATGTAATTTAGAGACTTTTTCTAAAAAGTAGCTGTTTTATACAATATTGACATTGGATATTGATAATGGTTATTTATTTGTGCATCCTCATGTTCCCTATTTTTACATGTAGACCTTTGTCATAATCTAATGCTGACTTGAAGCTAATCTTACTTAATAATTTAATAACACGGTTAATAAATAAATGGTACTGTATATAATCTTTAGCAAATTTTCATACTGTACATTATAATAGTGCAATACCTAAATTCACTTTAACATTCAAAACGATTGATTTTTGTTTTATTATTAATTTATTATTATTAATTTTAAACTAGTATAGATTATAAAATTGGCCAAAACATGAAAATAATTATTGGATTATATTAGTACTGTTCAGAATTTTTATATACAGTGCATCCGGAAAGTATTCACAGCGCTTCACTTTTTCCACATTTTGTTATGTTACAGCCTTATTCCAAAATGGATTAAATTCATTATTTTTTTCATCAATTCTACAAACAATACCCCATAATGACAAAGTGAAAGAAGTTTGTTTGAAATCTTTGCAAATTTATTAAAAATAAAAAACGAAAAAATCACATCCACATAAGTATTCACAGCCTTTGCCATGACACTCAAAATTGAGCTCAGGTGCATCCTGTTTCCACTGATCATCCTTGAGATGTTTCTACAACTTGATTGGAGTCCACCTGTGGTAAATTCAGTTTATTGGATATGATTTGGAAAGGCACACACCTGTCTATATAAGGTCCCACAGTTAACAGTGTATGTCAGAGCACAAACCAAGCCATGCAGTCCAAGGAATTGTCTGTAGACCTCCAAGACAGGATTGTATCGAGGCACAGATCTGGGGAAGGGTACAGAAAAATTTCTGCAGCATTTAAGGTCCCAATGAGCACAGTGGCCTCCATCATCCGTAAATGTAAGAAGTTTGGAACCACCAGAACTCTTCCTAGAGCTGGCCGCCCGGCCAAACTGAGTGATTAGGGAAGAAGGGCCTTAGTCAGGGAGGTGACCAAGAACCTGATGGTCACTCTGACAGAGCTTCACTGTTTCTCTGTGGAGAGAGGAGAAACTTCCAGAAGAACAACCATCTCTGCAGCACTCCACCAATCAGGCCTGTATGGTAGAGTGGCCAGACGGTAGCCACTCCTCAGTAAAAGGCGGCCTGGAGTTTGCCAAAAGGCACCTGAAGGACTCTCAGACCACAAGAAACTCTTTGGTCTGATGAAACAAAAATTGAACTCTTTGGCCTGAATGGTAAGCGTCATGTCTGGAGGAAACCAGGCACCTCTTATCACCTGGCCAATACCATTTCTACAGTGAAGCATGGTAGTGGCAGCATCATGCTGTGGGGATGTTTTTCAGTGGCAGGAACTGGGAGACTACTTAGGATCGAGGGAAAGATGAATGCAGCAATGTACAGAGACATCCTTGATGAAAACCTGCTCCAGAGCGCTCTGGACCTCAGACTGGGGCGAAGGTTCATCTTCCAACAGGACAACAACCCTAAGCACACAGCCAAGATAACAAAGGAGTGGCTTCGGGACAACTCTGTGAATGTCCTTGAGTGGCCCAGCTAGAGCCCAGACTTGAACCCGATTGAACATCTCTGGAGAGATCTGAAAATGTCTGTGAAAATGACCGACGCTCCCCATCCAACCTGATGGAGCTTGAGAGGTCCTGCAAAGAAGAATGGGAGAAACTGCACAAAAAGAGGTGTGCCAAGCTTGTAGCATCATACTCAAAAAGACTTGAGGCTGTAATTGGTGCCAAAGGTGTTTCAACAAAGTATTGAGCAAAGGCTGTGAATAAGTACATGTGATTTTTTTCGTTTTTTTATTTTTAATGAATTTGCAAAGATTTCAAACAAACTTCTTTCACGGTGTCATTATCGGTATTGTTTGTAGAATTGAGGAAAAAAATTATGAGTTTAATCCATTTTGGAATAAGGCTGTAACATAACAAAATGTGGAAAAAGTGAAGCGCTGTGAATACTTTCCGGATGCACTGTACTTGCATTCCTAGCTGTAAACTGTTCTTGCATCCCTAGCTGTAAACTGTTCTGGATGAGAAGCTTTTTTGTATTAAACTGTATCAGGAATTGCCAGAGAAGTGGAACAGCATGAAGAAGTTGGCCTGGACAGTGAAACATGAGGTTGCTCCTCTTCATACTGCAGAGGTGGCCATTATCCGAAGGAAGTGTCTGGGCTTTGAGGTGAGATTTTCATTTTCTGGTGTTTTAATAATGATCAAAAGTGATCAAAAATGAAATGTTTATAGGTTTGCAAGTCTGAAACTTTTTATTGCAACAACTTCAGGATAAATATGCTTATGTTATTGCTGATTCATGTCTCTCTTCATAGAAAAAGCTGAATCAATTTCGAGGGAGATTCAAAACAGAAGCTCCCCTCCAGTACAACTCACAGAAACCATATGCTTGCCTGGATAAAGTAAATGTTTATTACTTCTAATTCAAACAATCCATCATACCAGAGTATTATTTTCAATCATTTACATACATAGACGGATTGTGTTACACTGTGTGTTTGTTAGTTTCACAGGGAGATGCTGGTTTTAGAAGAGGAGAATGCAGATCTCCAGGAGTCCTGTAAGCTGTTTGAAGTGAGCAGCCCTGATTCTAAGCAAATTAAGATCTGTCGGAGAGACATTGCTGTTTTGAAACAGCTCTGGGATCTGCGGATATGTGCTCAGGTGGATCATCCTTTTCAAAATTTGAACTTTCAATTAAGCTTGAACTGTCCACTTAATGTAATGTTGTGTCCTCACAGTGCAGTATGGCTGTCTGGACAGGGACAAAATGGAGAAAGATCAATGTAGAACGCATAGAGACAGAGCTGAGGAGGTTTACAAAAGTAAGAATGCCAGTATCAGTGTACTAGAAACAAGCAAACCAAACACATTTTGGAAGGTTTTTGTTTATAATATCTAACACAGATTTCATGTCTGGTCAGGAAATGCGGGTTCTTGATAAAGAGGCCCGTGTTTGGGACGTGTATGTGCGTCTGGACTGTGTGCTCCGGGATCTGTTGGCTTCTCTCAGGGCTGTGACAGAACTGCTGAGCCCAGCCATGAGAGACAGACACTGGGCCCAGCTTGTCAGGACTACCGGGGTGAGAAAGAGGGTGGTAAATGTGCAATATAACTGTTACTTATCTTAAGCTGGACGTACACAGTGACGTCCAGGCGATTTATTTCACTCGGGAGAAATCGCGTGGAAATCATTGATGCTTATGTGGTCGCGACTCGCAGTGTTGTGAGAGGAATTACCAGACGAGCTGAGTATGTAAAGTGCACCTCCCAACCTCCCGATCATTTTCAAACATGTTTAAAAAATTTTAGGAGTCGGCCCGATTTTGACCAGCATACAGGCTCTCCCCTATTGCCATATCATACACAACCACATCACATAGGCTAGATCGATGAATATTATTAGGCTATAGCTCAGTTGCTGCATCCCTACAGCGTGCGCATAAACTGTCACACACACACACTCTCACGCTCTCTCTCTAGTTGTTTCTGTTGAAATGGCTGCTG
This sequence comes from Coreius guichenoti, assembly GCA_039654105.1. Lineage (NCBI taxonomy): Eukaryota > Metazoa > Chordata > Actinopteri > Cypriniformes > Gobionidae > Coreius > Coreius guichenoti. The sequence continues at coordinate 22,361,720 of CM077176.1, forward strand.
TTCTCTGCTTTTCAACCAATCATTTGCGCACATAATTTTTTCTTTCTTTTTCTATCCGATGCTATAGCAGCAACATTGAAAGCTTCAGTCTCTGTGTTTAGCACGAAAGCTCACGTGATTGCAGCCGGCTCGCCGTGCAGTACAGTCGTGTCGTGCTTTGACGCGATTATCTCGTAACGTGTGCAATATCTCACGACCTCCCGAGTGTCTGAACTCGCACATATTTACTGTACTGAATTTTATTAACTATTTCAAAAGCATGGATTAAACAACCCTTAACACTCCTGGTAACATTTTAATTTAAATGAATGAAAGAGATTTTAACCACACCAAATTTATGGTTTTCTTCCATACAATGAAAGTGACCTGGAAAAACACACACCATAAAAGTACCATAATGACGTGCTATACTCTTATGAAAGCCATAAAATAGTATTTTTAGGTTGATGGTCACTATTCACTTCTATTGTATAGAAAAAGGCAGCTTTAACATTCTGCTAAACTTTTTTGTGCTCCCTGGTAGTAAGAAAATCATACAGGTTTGAAATACTGTAAAATAAAATATTACAGTAAAAAAGTAATTTTGTCTAGTTTTCAGTAAAAATATCTAAATATCTTTAGAATACGATACATGTAGTTTTATTCTTATATTTCATTCTTAATTTCATTACATAACTTAAAAAGGGAAAACAATCTTATTATTCGTATGCCATTGGCAAATAGTTTTATAGTAATATATATTGCTGTATATATATATATATATATATATATATATATGATTGACAGGATGGCCAGTAAATGATGACAAATAATATTTCATTAATCAATTATTACTCATGTTGAATATATAGTTCTCACATTTACACCATTCTCTTAGGTTAATTTCACCCTGACTGAAGACACAACTCTTGAGGATTTACTGGCTTTGCAGCTGCACAGATATGAAGATGTGGTACACTGTACAGTTGAGAGAGCAGTCAAAGAGATGTCCACTGAGAAGGTTCCATCTCATACAGTATCTCTCTCAAGCCTCTGTTCACTGTGATACATGCTCTGAAAATGAGTGCAATATTTCTTTAATTATTTTGAAGGTTTTGACTGAAATTAGCCAGATGTGGACACGGATGGAGTTTTCTTATGAAGAGCATTACCGCACCGCTACACCAATGCTGAAATGCAGTGATGAACTTATAGAGAGTCTGGAGGAGAGTCAGGTATAAAAAAATGTAAAATAGCATATGCAATCACAGCTATGGTCGGTTTGTTGAAAAGAAAAAAAAACATACAGAATATGTATATGTGTTCCCTTTCAGTCAGTACACTACGAGTTACGTCAGTTACTGACAAAATGGGGGTTTCGCTTAGAAGCCAATCACCTTTGAGCTCTACAAAACGAGCCAATGGCATGAAGATGCCATGGGTCTGCGGAATTTGCAACCCCGCCCCACCGCGTGGGTATAAAGGGCGTTGCGTGGCAGTCTCGCATTATGTTTCTGCTTCAGAGCCGAGTGTTACTGCCTGAGCGTTTTCTCTCTTCAAGACGAGTGTCTCTCCAGAGTGTTGGTGTTACGGTGCGTTCTAGTGAGTTCCGCATTCCTGTCTGATCTGTGCAGTGATCTAGCACAGCGTGTGTTCTCCCTAGGCGCTTCAGCATTTCTGGAGAGCAAAGACTCCTTTCTAAAAGAGCTGCACGCGGCACGTCTTTTTCAAGATGCCTCGCCCGTGCTCCGTTTCTGGGTGCGGTCTGCTGGTTCCTCCGTTTCACGGGCATTTCCCGTCCTGGACCCTGCGTTTCATTTGGCGCACTGGCGGAGGATACTATGTCGATTGCCGCATCACAAGGTGGGCTGGATTCCTCCGGAGATGACGATTCGGCTGTGTTGCCTCCTTCGGGAGTTTCAGCATTGCCTGAGTCTGATCCAGAGCTCACAGCCATGCTTTCCCGGGCGGCCGAGGCTCTTGGGCTTGTGTGGAACCCTCCGCCATGTCCCGAGCGCTCTCGGCTAGATGATTGGTATCTGGGGGCGGCCTGTGCCGAAGGCGCCCGTCAGCCCCCAGTGCCCTTCTTCCCGGAAGTGCATGAAGAGGTGTCGAAGTCGTGGAAGTCTCCCTTGACTTTTCGTGATCGTTCGGCAGCCACTTCCGCCTTCACTGCCCTCGACGGCAGCGCGGTGAAAGGGTACACTGGGGTTCCCCCTGTTGAGCGCTCTGTTGTGATGCAACTGTGTCCGCAGAGCGCTGCGACATGGCGTGGTGACCCAAAGCACCCGTCCAAGGCCTGTAGGTTTATGTCTACTTTGGTGGCGAAGACCTACAGAGCTGCGGGCCAGGCCGCGTCCGCCCTGCATGCGATGGCCACCCTTCAGGTCTACCAGGCCAAGGTGCTCAGAGATATGCACGAGGGCAATGCTGACCCCGCATTAATGCAGGAGCTGTGGGCGGCCACCGACCTCGCTCTACGAGCGACGAAGGTGACCGCTCGCTCTCTCGGTCAGGTGATGTCCACTTCTGTGGTCCAGGAGCGCCACTTATGGCTCAACCTGGTTGATGTGGGAGAATCTGAGCGAACCCGTTTCCTCAATTCTCCCATTTCCCAGGATGGGCTATTCGGCGGGGCGGTCCAGGACTTCGCCCAACAGTTCTCGACCGCTCAGAAACAGACTGAGGCGATCAAACATATTCTGCCCCGGCGGCCTGCTGCTGCCTCCACCCAGCCGCCGGCTCAGAGGCCTCAGTCTGCTCCCCGCCGAGGCCGCCCTCCTGCGGCTCCCGCCGCTCCCGCTCAGCCCCAGCAGCAGCCTTCACCCGGGCCGAGGCGTGGAGGACGCCGCAGGAGGCTCGGAGGTGAACTCGGTTCTTTCCCAGGAGATGGTAGCAGGGCCACTCCTTCCCCCGGTGGAGGGCCGGGGGAGAATCCTTGTAAAGAAAGAACTGACATTTTCACCTCCGAGCCTCAAGAGGGCGCGGCTGGCAGTGTGCGACGCCAAGCAGCCTCGCCACTCTCGGCCCCCTCTGTCGCCAGCCCCCTGGCAGACGAGACCCCCGTGGAACGCTGGTCCTTCCCTGGTCTCCTCTGTCAGGGCGCGGAATTTGACCCTGCCCACACCTCGGGATGCTCCCACGCCTCCCATGTCTGGGCCGGTCATTCTGCCTCGCTGCCCCATCGGGGGTACGCCTGTGGTTCGCATGACCCCGCTGGTACAGTTTCTGGGAGCCTGGCTAGCGCTTCCCAATCTGTCCAGCTGGCTCGCTCGCACCATCAGGTTCGGCTATGCGATTCAGTTGGGTCTCCTCCCCGCTTTCGGGGAGTCTGCTATACCATGGTGGGTGGCAATGCCCCTGTCATGCGTGCGGAGGTCGCCACCCTACTGGCGAAGGGTGCGGTCGAGATCGTCCCTCCAGCCGAGATGGAGTCCGACTTCTACAGCCCTTACTTCATTGTACCCAAGAAAACCGGTGGGTTACGGCCAATCCTGGACCTGCGCATCTTGAACCAAACCCTTCATAGGCTTCCAATCAGGATGTTGACAGCCAAACGCATTTTCGAATGCGTTCGTCCATTGGATTGGTTTGCAGCGATCGACCTGAAGGACGCGTACTTTCATGTCTCCATTCTTCCTTGACACAGACCGTTTCTACGGTTTGCCTTCGAGGGGCAGGCATATCAGTACACGGTTCTCCCATTCTGGTGCTTCATCTCTTTTCTCGGTATGGAAATCGACTCGGTCGCCATGTACGCGCAGCTTACGAGCGAGTGCGCACAGTCACTGCTGACTTGTCTTCGCCAGTTCGAGGGCAAGAGTGCGGTTCCACTGAAATATTTTCAGAGGCTCCTGGGGCATATGGCAGCCGCAGTAACGCCGCTCAGTTTGCTTCATATGAGACCACTTCAGCACTGGCTTCAAGATCGAGTCCCGAGATGGGCATGGCAACACGGCACGCTCCGGGTCCCAGTGACTCGGGCCTGCCGTCAGACCTTCACCCCGTGGGCGAACCTCAGTTTTCTACGGGCAGGGGTTCCCCTAAAACGAGTTTCCAGGCATGTTGTTGTATCAACAGATGCCTCTGCCACGGGCTGGGGTGCCATGTGCAATGGACATGCCATCTCCTCCTATGGAGTCAGAAGCATCTGAGGTCGCTTCATGCCGTTCACATCCCTGGAGAACTGAATCGTGCAGCCGACGAGCTGTCACGGTTTCAGCCGCTTCTGGGGGAATGGAGACTCCATCCCCAGACGGTTCAGCTGATTTGGGAACAGTTCGGCGACGCACAGATAGATCTGTTTGCCTCCCACGACTCTTCCCATTGCCGCTGGTATTACTCCCTGACCGAGGGGACCCTTGGCATGGATGCACTAGCGCACAGCTGGCCGCGGGGCCCACACAAGTATGCGTTTCCCCCAGTGAGCCTTCTCGCACAGGTTCTGTGCAAGATCAGGGAGGACAGGGAGCAGGTCCTTTTGGTCGCCCCATATTGGCCCGGCCGGACTTGGTTCTCAGAACTCGTACTCCTTGCGACAGCCCCTCCCTGGTCGATCCCTCTGAAGAAGGACCTCCTTACTCAGAGACGGGGCACCGTATGGCACCCACGTCCCGACCTTTGGAACTTACACGTGTGGGACCTGGATGGGACGCGGTACGTTTGAGTACCTTGCCACCTCAGGTGGCGGCTACCATCACTTCCACTATCACGGACTGGATGCGTGCGCATTTTCTCTCAGGTGAGCTTTCCAGTAAGCCCTGAGTTCCTCCAGCACTGTTGATGTCGACACCAGAGTGCATGCCCGCTTGGTCAGCCCTCGTGTTCGGCTAGGTGCCTTCATGTGCATGGTTCCCCCGTTGGGCAACCCCCACATGTGTATTTCCACGGTAAGTCTCTCTGAGCATGTGTCTTCCCTTGGCAAGACACCTTGCCACACCTGGGGTTGAAAAATTTTCCACCTGCAGCTGAATACCCCAGAGTGCTCCATATGCAGTCCCTACGGGGGTCATATGTGTATTTTTAAGTCCTCCCTTTGGGCAGGCATTGTGTTGCATTTCTCCATGTGGGATATGCTTCCCAGTGTACCTTGGTATCGGCGTTTAGCCTAGCCCCTTGTTCGTGCTAAGACTCACGGCAGGGAGCTCTGGTCAGCGCAAGACGCTGGAAGACAGCCGTCATGGCGAGATTGTATTGGGACCCCCATTTCGTCAGTAACTGACATAACTCGTAGTGTACTGACTGAAAGGGAACGTCTCGGTTACGCTTTCCCTGAAGGAAGGGAATGGAGACGTTACGTCCCCATGCCACTTCCGCTGTACCGCTGGAATGGCCGGACGCTCATGCCTCGGCTCTTCAGCAGGTAACATAATGCGAGATTGCCACGCAACGCCCTTTATACCCACGCGGTGGGGCGGGGTTGCGTTATGCAAATTCTGCAGACCCATGGCATCTTAATGCCACTGGCTCGTTTTGTAGAGCTCAAAGGCGATTGGCTTCTAAGCGAAACCCCCATTTCGTCAGTAACTGACATAACGTCTCCGTTCCCTTCCTTCAGGGAACGAGGGTTACATACGTAACCGAGACATTTTCTTAGCTTATCGGAAATGTTGACAAAGCTGTTGCTTGGCAAAATAAGCTTGGTGTGGCCAGGGTCTTTATCTCCTTCTCTAAGACCATCCCACTGTGCTGAGAGAACGATCTTTCATTGTCAGCCGCCTGTATTCACACATCTGATTTATAGAGACCACACATTGCTGGCTTTGTTATCACGCTGTATGTGTAGGGGCCAAAATCTAGCCAAACACATCACTGTTGACAATAAGCCTGCCGTCTGTGCGAAACCGGCCCACTTACACCCACATGTCTGAAAACATTAAAGCCAACAGAAGGGCACTAACACAATGTGGACACAAGAACAACATAGGCACATCGCATAGGAGTTATCAAAATTCTTTTTGCAAACCTGACAAGACCAGAGCCAAGCCTGATCCCCTTTAAATGTGATCTGAACTTTAGGCTTTAAATGTTATATATTATATTACATATTTTTTTTTGTTTACTGAACTTGTCATTATAAAAACAGTAACAAAACATCAGCATCACAAACAAACTCCCTCTCCCCATTTCTTTCCCCATCAAATGACATCCACTCAAGTGTGCAAACTTCAGACATAATTACATTTAATAAAAAAATAAAAAATATAAAAAAATAATTTAAAAAAGATTTTAAGAAGTTCAAATTCAATTAAAATCGTTTCTAAAATTAATTCTTAAAACAAATTTTTAAAATAGTTTATTTACACTTTGTGTTGCTTAAATTTTCTCTAAAAACAGTAACACTTTATTTCAATAGTCCTCTTTAGACATTCTATTAACTATAAGTAACTTTAATAATAATAATAATAATAATACATTTATTTTATATAGTGCCTTTAAAAGTTGCTTTCTCAAAGTGCTTTACAAGCTTACATAACAAAAGAGAAAACAACACACTTTAAATACAACAAATAAAATGAATAATCAAGTAAAAGCAATCCTAAAATAGAATGTTTTGAGAAGAGATTTAAAAGTCACTAATGTATTTGCTTCCCTGATGTCAGCCGGGAGAGAATTCCAAAGCTTATGAGCATAGGAACGCAGATTACGACATGGTGTGTAAGGTGTAAGTAGATCAGTACTGAGGAGCCAGATTATGCAAAGCCCTATATGCTAACATAAGGATTTTAAAATCAATACGGTACCTGACAGGGAGCCAGTGCAAAGACTCCAAGACAGGGGTAATATGATCACTAACCCTGACCCCAGACAGGACTCTAGTAGCCGAATTTTGTAAATATTGAAGTTTGTCAATTGAGGATTTTGATACTCCAGCTAGAAGACCATTACATTAGTCAACACGTGAAAAGACGAAAGAGTTTATCAACCTCTCAGCAACTGAGAAGGACAACATAGGACGTAAACGTGCTATATTTCTGAGGTGAAAAAAGGATGTCTTAGAAGTATTCTGCACAAAAGGCTCAAATGACAGCGTGGCATCAAATATGACACCAAGATTTTTTAATTTGCTTTGAAACTCCAAGGCAACACCATCAACAGACAAAGTAAGAGAACCAGCATTTCGCAGTTGATGAGGAGAGCCGAGGAGCATAACTTCCGTTTTAGAGCTATTTAAAGACAGAAAATGATTATACATCCAAATCTTGATCTCAGTGATACAGTTCGAAAGATGCACAACGTCCACATGTTGACTTGGTCTTGAATGGATATAAATCTGTGTATCATCGGCATAAAAGTGATAGTTAAGGTCAAGAGATCTTAGTAATTGACCAAGTGGGTAAATATACATATTAAAAAGTAAGGGACCCAAAACTGACCCCTGTGGGACACCAGTATGAACAGAACCAACCTTGGACCTATGGCCACCCATAAAAACAAATTGACTGCGGTCAGTAAAATAAGACCTAAACCAGCCAAGAACTGTCTCTGACAAACCAAATACATTTTCAAGACGATTAGAAGTAACAGCCTATGATCAATAGTATCAAAGGCTGAACTAAGATCCAAGAGGATGAGAAGTGACAGGGAACCGGAGTCGAAAGCTATTAGCAAATCATTAGTGACTTTAACCAACGCATTCTCAGTGCTGTGCAATTTCCGAAACCCAGATTGATGGGGCTCAAATAAATTATTATCAATTAAATGTTTGTTCAATTTGGCCGCAACCACACCCTCCAAGATTTATCCAGGTATGAAAGATTTGAGATTGGGCAATAATTTGAAAAAATGTTCACATCAGAGTTATCCTTTTTTAAAACAGGAGTGACAGCAGCAGTTATAAGTTGACAAACACCAGTTGACAAAGAGTCATTTATTATAGCAAGAACTAAGGGACATAAAGGACCAAAGCAAGATTTAAATAGGCTTCAAGGCATAGGATCAAGTACGCAAGTGGAAGCTTTCATACGAGAAACCTGCTTGCGGAGCAACTCAGATTGAAATATAGTAAATTTGGAAAATGGAGTGCCAGAAAAACTTAATGTATTAACTATAAGATCAGCAGACCCAGAGGAACTACGAATATTTGTGCGAACATTGTCAATTTTTTCACTGAAAAATTTGAGAAACTCATTGCACAACCAATCAGATGAAGTCAAAGAATGAACACCATCTACATTAAGAAGACTGTTAATTGTATGAAAAAGCTGTCTAGGATTGTTTTGATTATTTTCAATAATATGCGAAAAATATGTAGATCTTGCAGTTTCAATAGCTACTCTGTAGTGTGCCAAGCAGTTTTTCCAAGCTTGGGGGAACACATTTATACCAGAGCAACGCCATTTTCGCTCCAATTTCCGACATGCAGCCTTCTGTGAACGATGAAATAGTTTGTGAAGTCTCTCTGCTAGAATGTGATATCACAATATTAAAGAAGATAGCTAAATGGTCAGAAAGTCCAACATCCACAACAGAAAAATTAGAGCAAAAAGAAAAGTTCACAACTTGGCAACTACATTTCAACTACCAGTCAATAAATATTAGTAGACTGTCTGCTTAATATTGGCTAACATTTTATTTTGATGGTCCCCCAACAGACATTCTACTGACTATAAGCAAAGTCCCTTTAAGGCATCACTTGGCGGCCATCTTTGAAACGTCTCTCGGGAAGCTATTGCAGTCATGCAAGTACAGCTCATATCTCTTTGAATGAGAAACATTAAATTCTCTAAAGCTTTTCACCAAGCTTATGATTAAATTTCATATTTGAAATCACCAATGAAATCAGACAACAACTGTCTAATGAATTTTGTTTCTAAATCCTCAAATCCTGACATAAAGGCTGAACTTGCCAATGCACATGTGCAGTCATAAGTGTGCGAACACTGACTCTTTCTATCTCAACCGGAGCTTCTAAAGGCAACTGCATTGACACAATGACTTTAACAATTGGCGATTGGCTCTTTTACTTAGAAGGCGGGACTTATTCCACCATATTGCGCATTGCACTTTCTCCCATTCATAGTAATATGAGTTCACCATCTTTTCATATCTAAAGTCTTTGCTGTAAGTATTTTTTCTGTGCCAAGGATTTGACTTTTCTTGTGAATAGGAGTTCACAAATATAACTTCATTACCAAAAGCATAAGAACTGATTTGGCTATTCCAGTAATTCCTATGTAGGCCAATCTTAATGCATACAGTGACATTCTAGAGAATGCGCTTCCATGTGCTTGTGTGTAAATGGGAGACTGAATCACTGAAGCCATGTTCCGACATCTAGTGAGAAACTTTCCCAGATGAGTATAAACTGTTAAGGAAGAGCAATTTACATGAATCTGAAACACAAGATCATAAAAGTTAACAACAAGAAACTGTACAAGAAACTATCATTGCTGTTGGCTGCTGACTCTTTATATGCATCTCTGTTTCTGTCTCAGGTGCAGCTGCAGGTGTTGCTGCACAGTAAGCAGGAAACGTTCTTCCACGGACAGGTGTTGGCGCTACAGGCCCAGCTGACTCGGGCTGACTCAGTGCTGTTGCTGTGGCTGGAGGTGCAGAGGACCTGGGCTCACCTGGAGAGCATCTTCATGGGCTCCGAAGACATTCAACACCAACTGCCGGAGGAGGCACTTCAGTTCGGCTCCATTGATTCTGACTTTAAGGTATGCTTGATTTCATCTCATGTACACTGGTGTGCTGAATGCAAAGTTTAAGATGTTTGACATGCTTTCTGTAAAGGTTTGTCCAACATAGAGGAGATTCAGAATCATAAGTATATGGGTCAGTATATTTTTTTAGTTAAGCTCATTGAGATGTCAAAGTATTGTACTGAAATACATGAAATGTATTACATAATAAAACCAGGAGATGTTTTTTCTGTACAGATTACTAAATTATTGTTATAAATTAGTATGTCAGAGCATGGTGCAATGCCAAGCTCAGGGGTTTAATTACTAGGAAACACAAGTACTAATAAAATGTAGACCTTAAGTAAAATGTAAAAAAAAAAAAATATATATATATATATATATATATATAAAAAACACTTGAATTAGAGGTTTATATTGGTACTAAGTAAAATTCTATTAATTATTATTATTATTATTAATATAAAAGTAAACTTGTCAAAGTTACAACTCGCAGTGAAGTTCATTGCACTTTCAACCACTTTGAATTTAATTACTGATGGAGAAAATAGGTAAATTGGAGTAAAAATGTAATTAAATTAATTTATTTACATTAAATGAATATACTTAAATGTAATTAAATGGACATACTTTATTAAGTGTCTTTTATATGTACTAACATTTAAATTAATCATTTGAGACAATTCACTTATTGTGTACATTTTATGTTTTACGTTGAATCACATTAAATTAAATTAATGGAAATTAAGATGTTGTTATAGTGATGAAAACATTTTTACAGTGTAAATATTTCTATATATTTACTTTTGTGTGTTTATGTGTGAAGGTCCTTATGCTCAAAAGTGGCAAAACGAAAAACGTAATTACTGCAACCAACAAGCCCGATTTTCTACCAATGCTTGAAGATCTGCAAAGGAGGTCTGTGAAATTTTAAGTTTACTCTTTTCAAGTAAACTCTGTTTTTAAGAAGTTTGCATGGTTACACATTGTCTCAAGAGAGATGTATAAATAATTCTGTTGATTTCCTGTTATTCACCCTAGACTTGCAGTATGTGAGAAAGCTCTAGCCAAATACCTGGAGAACAAGAGAATGGCTTTCCCGCGATTCTATTTCCTCTCTTCAGCGGACTTACTGGACATCCTTTCCAAGGGCAGACAGCCCAGACAGGTACTGCTGTAATAGTTAGGAATTAAGTTAAACTTGATTCAACTTTATATAACAGTCTGTCTATTAGTTGGAATTAGATTGAAAGTTTAATTAGTTTCAGATTTCTCTAATTATACAGCTCATTTCAGTATGCAGTAATCCATAAACAGGTCAACTATAAAGTATGCAGGCTCTCCTGGTATTTGTAATAATGTGACTGAGATTCACGGAAATATATTTTACATTGTACCATACTTCCCCATCTCGCTTCTCATTTGCGTACAGTAACCTTTATCTCTGTGATTAAACTTTTTCATCATCACTGTGATAATTCCAAGGGCAGTGCTTCTCTGTGAAATATCATTATGATAAAAAAAAGAAGAAAGTTCTACAGTTGGATTGATTATAACCCTGGCCACCTCCTTCGTTGAGCCGATCCTCCCACATATGTGCAGGTTTTCTCCTGAACAGTTCAACCAGAACAGGGTCAGAGTGCTTCATCTCGTTCTCATTGTACCTCGGTTATAATAAGAATTGAAAATATATCCACAATCATATCATTATCTATGGATATGCCCATACTTAACCGCACATAACTGCGCAGATTGATTCATTTGTACACAGAGGTACTGTCTATAATATATTGTTCTGCGAGAGTAATGCTTTATGGTTCATTGCTTTTTAGGTTACCTGTCACCTGGGTAAGCTGTTTGACAGTATGACTGATCTGGAGTTTTCTGACAAGGAGGGGGGAAAGGCCACATCAGCGGTGGGAATGTTCAGCAGAGACAGAGAATATGTTTCATTCTATTCACCGTGTGACTGCGTTGGACCGGTAAAACCCACATAAGCATCTAATTAAATCAAACACAGACATTAAAAAGTTTTTACTTTTTTAAAAGATGAAAGCAAGCTTTTTTTAAATATTACAAACAATTTTGATAAAATATTAATATAAATAGTATAATAAAATCTAAAATATAAATTATTTATATATAAAATACAACTAAAAATATTTATCTACATCCAAAGTGTAAAAGTTAAAAGCAAACCTTTTTTTATATATATATATTATGAAATATTTTATAAAATATTAATAGAAGTATTAGATTATCTAGATACAAAAACATGTTTTAAAATTTTTCCATGAAATATGGTAGAAATGACTTTTTTAACAATTAGGATCTCCCAGCATTTACAAAACATGGTCAGTTGAGGTATTTTTATAGGTCTGTTTGTTTTTTAATATTTTATATAAATAATTGGTAGTAGTATATAGTAATAGTAATCTGTCAATGATACTGTCAGATTATTCTTTACGAGTGAGCATTTGCCTATCAGGTTGAGCTCTGGCTGAACTGTCTGGAGGATGTGATGAGGGAGGGATTGAGGAGGCACATAGCCGAGGCCGTGGTCATGTACGAGGAATGTCCGCGGGAACACTGGGTCTTGGAGCTGCCGGCTCAGGTGGTCCTCACCGCCTCTCAGATCTGGTGGTCCGCCGACATGAATCTAGCATTCGAGCGGCTGGCTGAGGGTTTTGAGATGGCGCTCAGAGACTACAACAAGAAACAGGTCAGTCGATTTTATGTACTGAACAATATTGCACACTTTTCTACACATTTCTAATTTTGAATAAACTGAATGAATGACAAAGAATAAGGGCCTTATCATATACCCGGCGCAATGTGACACAAGTGTTTTTTGCTAGTTTCAGCCCGACGCAGTTATCATTTTCACGTGCAGCGCAACTTTGTTTAAATAGCAAATGCACTCGAGCCCATCTGTTCGCCCATGGGCGTGCTGGTCTGAAAACGAGGTGTGTTCAGGCGCATTGTTGGCGCATTGCTATTTTGAGGCAAATGAAATCGACTGCGCCATTGACCAACAAAAACCTGGTCTAAAATCAATAGCGCAGTAATTTTTGTGTTATTTAAAGGGCATGTTAGTAATGTGCGCCTATAGGCGGGTGCACAACGCACGTACACTCTGCTTATTACATACACAGGGACGCAACAGGATTCCTCTCTGGAGAAGCGTTCAGTCTTTCCGCTTGCAAATTCCTCCATGTAAATAGCAAATCCGCCATGGTGCAAGCGCAACTGGCTTTTAAAGGGAATGGGAGATGAGACTCTGATTGGTTTATTGCACGTTACGCCCAAAACACACCCATGACTCATTAAGAGACTAGGTACAACCCTTTTGGACCATGCGCCTTGCACGCCGACCGTTTTTTTCGTCGTTAAAAACTAGCAAAAGTGGATTCGGACACGTCCTAAGTGCACCTGCGCCATGCGCTTCAGACCATGCGCTCAGATCGTTAAAATAGGGCCCAAAATGAAGATGCTTTTGCTGTCGTGTTCATACTGAAAACGTTGACTCTTATTAATATTCAATATTTAGGGAATCAAAAACATACTGTACAGTAGAGCAATTAGAGTAGTCCATTTCACAAACAAATGACTCTTATGAACCAGTTCTTTTTAGAATCAAAAACATAAAGTGCAACCAGTGTAATCCGGGTCACAAACAATTGACTCTTATGAGCCCCTTTTTTAGTGAATCAGAAACATATGGTGCAACTATTGTAGTCCTGTTCACAAACAAATAACTCTTATGAATCAGTTATTTTTAGTGACTCAAAAACATACCACACATACAATGAAGTATGTTTCATGAACAAATGACTCTTATGACCTGTTTTTTTTTACAGAATCAAAAACATACAGCGCAACCAGTGTATTGTGATTCAGAAACAAATGACTCTTAAAACACTTCAACAGAAGATATATAGTGTAACAGATCCTAAAAGTCACTTCCTCCTACTGTAAATAGACCTTTTACCTTTCTAAGTAGTGCTAAACTTCCTATTTTCAAGCACAGATAGAGCACATCTGTAGTATGAACTAGGCAATGATGAAGCCGCTGAAAACACACTCCACTCCTTCATTGTAAGTATGATGAAGCGAATAGTGCTGATCTGTGTAGACTGCCACAAGCACGTCCATATCGTCCCTGCAGCGTCAGTATCTGTCATCAAACGCAGGGAAGGTTAGCGCGTCCTTGGCCGGCGTTTGAATAATCTGCCTCTTTCCCTTCAAGCCCCTGATTGGAGTTGCTGTCAGACAGCATGGGGTGATAAATGCAGTACAACCTAAGCTGCTTTTACACCAAATACAGGCAGGAAGATTACATCTCATTTGCCTGTCTGTGACAGGGATCCACGGTATCGCCTATTAACCGCTACCCCCCAACTCACACACACAAACACACACACATATTGACCCAGCACTCTCATTCATTGTCACACACACACACCAGCTGGCCGCTCTTATTCATAGTCAAACAGTCTTACACACTTGCAGTTCCCCCCAGCATTGATAAATGAGTTCTGTGCTTATTTGGCCTCCCAACTGGAATATATGACCTTGCTCCATAAAATGCTCGTGGGGTGGGGGGGGTGGGGGGGGGGGGGGGGGGGGGGGGGGGGGGGGGGGGGGATTTCTCTGATGAACACATGACCCTGAGCCCCTGTCAGCACAGTTATTACCATCCACTTCTCTCTGGCATGTAAATTGATATAATTACTGTAAGCAGGAGCCACAAAGCTCACTGTATGCTCTCACAAGCCATCATTGTGCCCTCTGAAACTCTAAAATATCTGCCCTACTTCTCCAGATTGCCCAGCTAAACTCCTTGATTAACATGTTATTGGGGGAACTGAACCCGGGTGACAGGCAGAAGATCATGACCCTGTGCACCATAGATGTTCACGCCAGAGATGTGGTCTCCAAACTCATCGCTCAGAAGGTTGGGTCATGTTTACTGCAGTTCGTATATAATGATCATGTTGACTAAAGGATGTTCTGTTTCCTTGTTTTAAATCATTTAGTTGTGTTTGGCACTCTTAGTTCATCAGTCATTATTTTAATGGGCTTTAAATTGACAAGCAGTAATTGATTAATTAATTGAGTTGGGAGCATTTAGACTGGCTTTTTCAGAGTAGTTTATTAAATGTTTGAGGCTGTCTTTGCCCAGGTGAGCAGTGCGCAGGCATTCGCCTGGGTTTCTCAGCTCCGCCACAGCTGGGATGAGGAGCAAAGCCACTGCTTCATCAACATCTGCGATGCCCAGTTTCGTTATTCCTACGAATACCTGGGCAACACACCACGTCTGGTCATTACACCTCTCACAGACAGGTACCTTATCAGCTAATGATCTCTGAGAACTTCTTAGTGTTTATTTATTGCAATTTTTATCTAACGTGAACTATTTTGATATGTCAAACTTTTTGGTAACACTATATATACTGTATATTATTATTGCTCAATTTTTTGTAATTGGTTTTTCAAGAAAATGTTTTTATAAAGCAAATACAGGGGGAAAAGGAAATAATAAAACAAACAAATATAAAACAATAGAACAATAAAACACTTTATAGGGGTGTAATGGTACACGTATTCGTACCGAACCGTTTCGGTACAGGGCTTCCGGTACGGTGCATGTGTGTACCGAACGGTACGAATGCAATCTTTAACAGTTAACAGTAGGCTTGTTTTACGGGCGGAACATACTTAAATCAGAGTTCCCACTAGGGATGTGACGGTGAGGAAATTTTCCCACCGGTTAATTGACGTGTGACAACACCGGTAATATCACCGGCGGGGGCTTTTAAATCACTAATTCTAAACCGAAAGTAAAAATGCGCACAGCCGCTCGGGCATTCATAATGGAGCGGAGCGGTGCGGAGCGGTGCGGAGCAAAGCGAGTGTTTTCAATGAATTCCTATGGAAGTTAAGCTTAAGTTAAGTGAATGACAGTTCACCATTTTACTTTCGGTATAGAATTAGCGCCAATTCTGGGGCGGGTTGCTTGAATTGTGGGTTCATTAGCCTATTATTCTTAATAAAAAACAACAACAAAACAGTACAATGACAAACTCACTTAAATAGACGCTTTTACATTTCGCTTTGAAACCAAATCTTCCGTGATCATCTTGTCTGTCAGCTCTTCGCTCTGGTGATGAATGAAACCTGACTCCTGCTGCGTTTGTACTGCGACTCTCGTTCGGCTCACACTGTATTGAGCAGACAAGTTCAGTTTTTAATTGTAGTGTCTGTTCTCTAACTGAACTAAATGATTTTATTACTATAAAAATCAAAACGGCGGTGGGGGCGGTGCCGCGGTGGGCAAGTGATGTAACCGGTGTTTCGCCTGAACACCGGTAACACCAGCAACACCAACTATCGCAGCAAGCCTAGTTCCCACACGAACATATTAAGTATTCAGTCCATTTTATCACGAAATTCAAACGATGAATGCCATTTTGACACTCTTTAATGTGACGTGACAGATCACTGTATAGGCGCGGCAGTTCAAGTGAACGCGATCATCTCTTCAGTCAAATAATAAACATGAATCAACAGCTGACGGTATGTATGAGGATACATTATAACTGAAACGTACCATATGTCGTGTAATCGCTCAATCAGTGTTTCAACCGCGGAAAGACGTCAATAAAACCGCTTGTAAACAATGTCACGTAGAATTTACCGCAGAGGTCATTCAGTGTCCACTGGTTAGTTCACTAGAGAAATTAACTCTTTCACATATATGCATTATATTAGCCTATATATTCATTATATTCTACTTAACCTGTTAGTGATGTCTTGATTATTTAATGTATGTTTAAATGAATCTGTCATGAAAATGACAGCCACTGTGTATAAATAATTGTATTTCAACAACGAATTGGAGTAAAAACATAATTTTATAATTAGATTTAGAAGTTTGGCTAATGCAAAAACTATATGCAAACATGTAAACTTCACATTAGGCAATGTTATTTGAGTGTTGATTATTATATCTAAAAATACTGAATTTAGGCTAATTTGGGCTCTGTTGTTATATTATAGCAATGTGCAAGTAAGGGCTCCCTATATAGTTTACACTTTACAGAGATAAAAAATGTTATCTTTAAGAAACTTTTAGTTATAATTGAATTCATTTAAGGACAGACACAATTTGTTCAGTAAACCACTGTTTAATAAAAAAAAGAAGCAATTTTATATTTAGTTTTCTCTCCCCTGCTGTACCGAACCCATACCGAACCGTGACTTCAAAACCGAGGTACGTTCCGAACCGTCAGTTTGTACCGTTACACCCCTAACACTTTATAATATGTATAAGCCATTACTAAACAGAACCTTAGTTCATGTACATGCAAATATGAAAATAAATCCATTTTTTTAATAAACAGTTTATTTAAACAGACTTCTTTTTTTTTTTTTTTTTTACAATGCCTTCATCTTTTGCTTTTGGATTTCAACAATTTTGCCATTGTCCCAGACTCTTAAAATATGAAAAGTCATCATATAAATATTATTATAATTTATTTAAATAATCATAGTTATTTTCACACAAATTGTAGCTGTTCCACTCTTCCTTAGGACTATAGTATCCACAATGACCAGCAATTAGGCCCTTAATAAAGTTTTTCTTTTCAAAAATAAGTGTACTTGGTTAGGGAGAATGAAGAAAACAGAAAAATCAAGGTAAATATCTTTTTTTTTAATTTTTTTTTTTTTTATTGTGCATCATTTCCAGTTCAGCTGTAATTCTGTCAAATTATGCAACAAAAGTGTGAAACTCTTAAGTGTGCATACATACCATGCTAGCTATGAAATTAGCTTTAGCAAGTGAAATGAGTCTGCCATTTTATTACAAAAATTTTTGAAATGTCATTCCCACCCACATAATTTCCACCACAGAATGCTGTTCATCGCAATGAGATGGAAATGACATTGTAATGGAAATGTTTGACTTTTGAAAAAAGTGAAAAAGTGAATGTGAAAATGTTTTTTATTTTCTCAACTGGGCCAAAATACATTATATCTGCTTGCCTGTATATTTCATATACAACTTACATTTATTGTTTGTTTCTTATAAATATGTCTTGTGACTTTGTTCTCTTCTCTGCAATAATGATCAAATGCGGTGTAGCGCTTAAAAACATTAGATGAACATCCAACTACAACAAACAAAAAAACATTACATGAACAATGTATACAAATGGTAACGTTTGAGAATGTTAAAGACCAGATAAGTTTGAACAAACGTTAATGTTAACATTAACGTAATTAACTTTAACAGAGCCTTGAAACACATATGAATCAACGTCTCATGAGCCATAATGTATCGCATTTTGAATGTAGCTACTGTTTTTCATCATATAATGTAATCTGTGTTGGGGAAAGTTACTTTTAAAAGTAATGCATTACATTATTGCGTTACTCCCTAAAAAGTAACTAATTTCATTACTTGGTTACTTTTTATGGATAGAAATGCATCACGTTACTTTTGCGTTACTTTTTCTCATCTGGCTGAGGCTCGCTCTCTTCCAGACCTCGCAGGTGTTTTTTGAAACATGGCCTATATAACATACACCTTAATTTTCTTTTAAAAACACATTTTGAATATTATATTCTGACACTTAGAATATTTCCTGACCCCTAGAGCTATGGATGCCATACAAAAGATCTCAACATTACGGGTTATATTACCTACTGTACATCTTTTTTTATAGTTGAAAGTAATGTATTTTGTTACTTTTGAACGTTTTGTCTATTCCCGCGCGTGCATGAAGTGACTACGTATTGGTGAAGAAAGAATTTTAATTCATTTTCATAAAAAATGTTTAAGCAAATTAATTAAACTAAAAAGTAACATGCGTTACTTTATTAAAAAAGTAGCTGAAATATTACAATGTAAGTTAAATTTATAAAGTAATGCATTACTTGTTACATCAAAAAAGTAATCTGATTAGGTAATGCACACTACTTGTAATGTATTACATTACCCCTAACACTGAATGTAATAATGTTTAATGTTATTAATTTTTATAAAGCCACCTTGCCATAACTGTTTTTATTCAGTGTTTGATTTTGCTTATTTTAATTGCAGGTGCTATATAACACTGACTCAGTCACTGCACTTGGCTATGAGCAGTGCTCCAGCGGGACCGGCTGGCACAGGAAAGACTGAAACCACTAAAGACCTGGGCAGAGCTCTGGGGGTCATGGTGTACGTCTTCAACTGCTCTGAGCAGATGGACTATAAGGTAGACATACCAGCAGAGATGGGACTCAGCCACCACAGCACAATTACGAGTGTATTCTCAGTTCAGATGAGCTCCTAAAGCATATAATTACTTTGCCGAATAGGATTCTGCCTCTTAATTGAAAGAAATCAATGACTGCTCTGTTTGAAACTTTATCACAGTTGGCTCATGTTTTGGAAGTTCTTCTCCTTAACCACTGTTGGTTTAGTTCTGTTAAGTCTTTAACGGAGGACACAGTGAAGTGTTTCCCTGACTTGTTTTGTCGTTCAGTCCATAGGGAACATCTTTAAAGGCCTGGCACAAACTGGAGCTTGGGGCTGCTTTGATGAATTTAACCGAATAGCTGTGGAAGTGCTGTCTGTGGTGGCAGTACAGGTGAAGACCATACAGGATGCCATTCGCAACAAGAGGAAAAGGTAAGTGTTTTTTATTTTTAGATCTTCTGAATTGTTAACATGACTTGTTGGCATGTTTTACCCATTTTGCTCATTGTCTTTTGCAGGTTTCACTTCCTAGATGAAGAGATTAGCTTGAAACCCTCTGTTGGGATCTTCATCACAATGAACCCTGGATATGCTGGACGAACTGAGCTACCAGAGAACCTCAAAGCTCTTTTCAGGTATAGCTTGATCCGAATAAAGATATATATTTAGAAGAAGAAAAAAAAACAGCAAAGAAATTAGCTAAAGTGTGTTTTATGGAGTGAAAATGTGAAGATATTTTTTATTTAGTCATCAATGAAGATGAGATGGAAAATATTCATCATGCAGATAATTATAAATGTTACAGTATGTGTAAATATGTATACGCGTGTGTGTGTGTGTGTGTGTGTGTGTGTGTGGTAAATACGTTGTGGGGACATTTTTTGGACCCCATTAGGAAAACAGCTATAAATCATACTCGATGATATTTTCTGAAAATGTAAAAAAAAAATCCAGAAAGTTTTCTGTGAGGGATGTGTTTAGGGGTAGTGTTAGGAGATAATAATAAATAAATATACAGCTTGTACAGTAAAAAAGTCAATCTGTCAATGGATAGTCCCCATTTGGAAACCCAATATCCAGACTCGAGGATGGTGAGAATAGATCTCTGTGTGGAACATACCGGCTGTTGTCAGACTCCTTGTGCATACAAAAATCTCACTTGATTATTACAATTAATGGCAAAAGGAATGTAAACTGATGTTTCCTACTGACACACTACAGCAAACGATATAAATAACTGGCTTAAAACCTTTTTACCTTTTTTTGGTGAAAAGACTAACGTGCCTAAGATTTTGTACTGTTTATTAAAATAACTGTTTTCTATTTTAATATATTTTATTTAATTTATTCCTGTTATGGCAAAGCTGACTTTTCTGCATCATTACTCCAGTCTTTAGTTTCACTTGACTCTTCAGAAATCATTCTGGTAACACTTTACAATAAGGTTTCATTTGTTAACATTAGTTAACATGAACTAACAATGAAAAATATTTCAAAAGCATTTATTAATCTCAGTTAATGTTAATCAACATTTACTAATACATTATTAAAATCAAAAGTTGTACCTGTTAACATTAGTTAATGAACCTGAACTAACATGAACTAACAATGAACAGTTGTATTTTTATTAATTAATGTTATCAAAGATTAATAAGAACTGTAACTAATGTATTGCTCATTCTTAGTTCATATTAGTTAATGCATTAACTAACCTTAACTAATGGAACCTTATTGTAAAGTGTTACATCATTCTAATATGCTGATTTGCTCTTTAAGAAACATTTCTTATTATTATCAATGTTGAAAAGAGTTGTGCTGCTTAATATTTTTGTTGATACTGTGATAATCTTGGATTCTTTGATAAATAGAAAGTTCAAAAGAAGAGCAATGCATTTGTCTTTTCTGTCATTATTAATCTGCTTAATTCATCCTTGCTGAATAAAAGTTAATAAATGTTTATACATGTTTTAATTTATTGGAATGTTGTTAATATTATAATTATCAGTTAATATTACAATTATGAACAACTAAAATGTTAGGTTTACCAACTATATTTACATGCTGTTTTAGTCAAATCAAAATGGTCTAAAATGAATGAATATGACAAGCCAAAAACTGTGTAAAAGTCTGGACAAATGGCGAACTAGCACACATCGTGTCAATGTTAATGTATGTTTAATGTCACATGTTGTGTAAAAAAGATGAGGTCCTCTCTCTAAACGCTGTGTCAGCAGTGTATAGAGGAGTTCATGAATGCCATATGATTGCTGTGTTTTGCAGGCCGTGTGCCATGGTGGTTCCTGACATGGAGATGATCTGTGAGATCATGCTAATGTCCGAGGGATTTCAGAGCGCTCAGATTCTGGGCAACAAGTTCATCACCCTCTACAGGCTCTGTAAGGAGCTGCTCTCTAAACAGGTACACTGACCCGTAAAGGTGCAGTACAGGAAAAACACTTTTGTCCTGTTTGTGTGTGCTTATAAACTACATGTATTCTCTGCTGTAGGACCACTACGACTGGGGTTTGCGTTCTGTCAAACCTGTCCTGGTGGTAGCTGGAGCTCTCAAAAGAGCAGATCGGAGTAGACCAGAGGATCAGGTGATGGAAATGTTTTTGTGATTGATATTGTACTCTATAGATCCAGCAGCCATGGGTTTTGACATTCTGACTTTCTGTTACATTATGAAGGTGCTGATGCGGGCTTTGAGAGATTTCAACATGCCAAAGATTGTTTCGGAAGACGTTCCGGTGTTCCTCGGTTTGATTAGAGATTTGTTCCCTGGTTTGGAAGTGGAAAGGCAGACTGATGCAGAGTTTGAGCAGATAGTCCGACAGACGAGTCTAGAGTTAAAGCTTCAACCTGAGGACACATTTATTCTGAAAGTAAGAATCTCTCTGCACACTGCATCATCATTTGTGTTTAACATTAAGTTATCATACTGTTTTAGATCCCTTGTTAACCTCTTATTTTATTGTTTTTGTTCTTTTTAATGCTAATATATAAAGGTTGTTCAGCTTGAGAAGCTTTTATCTGTTCATCAATCAGTGTTTGTGGTTGGTGATGCTGGGACTGGAAAAAGCCAGGTCAGTAGACACTCCACATGAATACAAACTACATATGTTTCCTGTAGTCCACTTTTTTTCAATGAATCGATTGAGTTTTGAACAAATGCACTAATTACTGGTATTGTGTTTTCTTATAAAATATCTGTCTATCCGATCATGAAATTTTGCCTGACACTTAATTGTCATGCAAATAAATCTGATTATCATATTAATTGCAAATTGAATTGCTTAATTATTTATAAATGTAATATGAATATCGTTATATTTAATAATTAATAATAAAATGTCTTTGTAAAAAGATATTTCACAGGGGTAGAATTGCATGATATATATATATTTCTATGTCATATCTATAACGACTAAAAATGTATTGCCATTTGAATATTGAAATCTGAATAGTAGCAAATTGCAGTGTGTGTGTGTATGTATATATATATATATATATATATATATATATATATATATATATATATATATATATATGTATGTCAAACCAAAAATTATTCAGACACCAGATATAATTTTTTACTAGTGGGTGCAGGACACTATAGTTAATTTATGTAAGTGAGGATAGCAAAATAAACTGTGACATATTATACCCAAAAAATTCTTCACAAAGTGGACTACCAGTAAAATTGATAAAAATTTGGGACCAAAATTATTCAGACACTTTGACCTGACCATGTTTTGCCTAAGTGTTTTTTTTTTAATTACTAATGCGACCTTTTACACCACAGACTGAACAAAATTAAGCATCGCTTGGTCATTGGTTGACCTAAATTGGTATTATCTAATTGTGTACTTAAATTTGACAGCTGACAGCTGATTGGTTGATTGTAATTCATTACATACCTTTCTAAGTTATCTGACATTATCAAGATGAATTTGTTCTGACACAGTTTAACTCTGAGTTCTTGTCATATTTTATTACCCTTTTCTAAACTATAGCGAATAAACTGTGATAATGTGAGAAAATGTTGGTGTCTGAATACATTTTGATTTGATTGAATATTATTCGATAGTAATACATTTATTATTTATTTGTGCTAAATTCACAGAATCACAGAAAAATAAATACGCACAGAAAACATGCAAATAATCATGATCAGATGATTATGTAATAATCGTGACAGGCCTACTCTGTCCCTAAACAGATCCTGAGAACTCTTCACAAAACCTACTTCAACATGGGAAGGAAGCCTCTCTGGAACGATCTGAACCCAAACGCAATAAGCAGTGGTGAACTTTTTGGATCCTTTCATCCAGCCACTCGTGAATGGAAAGATGGTACATCAGCATCCAGTGTTTTGTAGAGCTGATCCTGTCCAATTCACAGTACATAACTTACTGTTTAGACATGAGATCCATTCTCCCCGGTAAGACTTTGAGATTGTAAATCTTTTCATGTGGCAGGTTTATTGTCACATTTCATGCGGGATCAAGCCAGTAACTCTCACTCTGGGCCGAAGTGGATTGTTCTGGATGGAGACATTGACCCCATGTGGATTGAGTCTCTCAACACTGTAATGGATGACAACAAGGTAGCTTGCACAGTTTGTGCATGTTTTTATATGGGGACATTTGCATTCAGCTGATTAATTTGAAGCACTAACATTGCATTTTGAAATATTTAAAGACGCCACTGAACAAAAGCACACACAGTTTGACAAAGTTGTTGCAGCAAACAATGAATTTTGGCAATGATGTAGTTATGTTGAGCATGTCTGTGCAGGTTCTTACTCTGGCTAATAATGAACGTATTCCACTCACCCCCTCGATGAGACTACTGTTTGAGATCAGCCACCTGAAACATGCCACTCCTGCCACCGTGTCCCGAGCTGGCATCCTGTACATCAATCCTCAAGAGCTTAGCTGGAACCTGTGAGAAATTCACTCTCAAGAGTTCAAAATATATACCATCTAATTCATAGTGGTTAAAGCTGCAGTCCATAACTTTTTTGGGTTAAAAATTATCCAAAATAAATTTTTGAGCAAGTACATACCCAGCCAGTGTTCAAAACTATCTGCTTACCGTAGCTCGATTTACAACGGTAAGCTTGTAATAATGTTTTTAATTCCAGTGGTACTGGTGGATTTCCACGGGAAATTCAAGTATATATTTGCGTCATTACGTCACATCTGTACACATAAAGAAGATGTCCCGGCTAGTAGGCTATATTGCGTGCGAGGATGTTGGAGGTGGAGATTTATAGCCTTTTCTCACATCACTTGATATAATTAAACTTATCAATTTGATGGTGGATCCAGAAAGGTTCAAACGACAATCACCGGTGACAACTGGAGATTCATCCATTGTAAAATGCAAAAGACTTCGGACTTTAGGAGTGGCTACAGAAAAAAAGAGACTGCACCGGGCCAATGCGAAAACAAGGATAAAAAGGGCTTTTGAAAGGTGGCATGAACTCCGTGTTTTGAAGGGGTTCAAAACGGACACAGACGGTTTTTTTCTGCTGGACAGGTCAGACATTTCAATTGTTAATTAGGTAACAGTAGCAGCACACTTGTTCGCTTAATTCATACAGTTACGGAGTTTGTTGTGCCTTTCTCGTTTTGCTATGTGCATTATGGTAAATATTAATTATTTTGTGCTAGCTATGGGAGGGAGCAATTCACCTCTACTCCACATTAATTTGTTGGTATATGACAATTAGAAATTAGAATGCACAGAAATGGAAACTGAACTACAGGTAGCCCTAATACACATGAAATGTAGTCACGCAATGTTGATATTGTTAATATTAACAGTTTGAAAACAAAGTATAACTTGCACGGTTTGACGTGATATGATAAGTGATCGTTAGATTTAATCATCGCGATTTATTGCAATGCTTTTTTCCCCTTAGTTGGTCAGAACAAAAGTGGAGGTTAGCTACTTACTTGTTCAGATGACATTTTCCGGTGAAAATTCTTATGTTGGTCATACTTTCAAAAAGTAGAATCTGTGATTTCCAATGACAGTATCCACACCGGCGCGGTGACTGACAGCCGCACATTCTCCTCAAAACATTGGATTCATCCGCGCTGTGCCGTGCCGAGGCACAATTCACGTAAAGTTGATCATTCCGCGAATAACTGCAATTGCAGATTTCGAACAGAGATGGCGACAAAGAGGAAAAACTACGGACTGCAGCTTTAACATTTGTATAGGATTAGATTTAGGTGAGCAACCTCTTTTTCATCCATGTCTAGGTGTGTTACGAGTTGGATTGATCGGAGGGAGAGACAAACCGAGAGAGCACACCTGACCATTCTGTTTGACAAATATGTCCCTCGCTGTATAGAAAAAATGAGAAGCTCCTTTAAGACAATCATTCCTATTCCTGAGAACAGCATGGTTCAGGTATACCATTCTCACAGAGACACTCATTCATATAGGCCTATACTCTGGTTCAAATCTTTACTGATGTGTCTCTCTCTCTCTCTCTCTCTCTCTCTCTCTCTCTCTCTCTCTCTCTCTCTCTCTCTCAGACTCTGTGCTCCCTGTTGGATGGCCTGTTAACTCCTGAGAACATTCCGGCAGACTCTCCACGAGAAATCTATGAGACATCCTTTGTGTTCGCCTGTGTATGGGCATTTGGTGGAGCCACATTTCAGGATCAGGTATTTTAGTTTAGTTTAGTTTAGTGTTGTGTTGTGTTGGAATTGAGAAAAAAAAATTCTCATGCTTGTAGAAAATTCACTGTAAGATTATCACAAACAAAATATATACAGTAGTGGTCAAAAGTGATGTAGGGTAATTAAAAACAAACATCAATTATTAAACAATAAAAATATGAGTAAATATTTATATTTTTAAACATTTTAAATATGAGGGAAGAACAAAACACTAAACCTGGATAAGGTGTTCATCTGACAAAATTATTTGGCAAAAAACTACAAACTACAGCTACAGGTTTTATTTTACTATGCAACAAAAAAAAAATGCATGGAAAAAAAGCTAAGGAAAAAGCATACATTGACTACAACATAATCAGTTATTAATATTTTGTTTGTTCTCTGTTATTTTTGCATGTTCACAATTTCTTTCTATGACAGCCTGGCCAAAAATTATGTCTGGAAAATTTGACCTGTTTCATTGCGTTATCACAAATAAAACAATTGACTCCAAGCACAACTACACAATATGCTTACAAAAACGTTAGCAAACTTTTAATAATGTTTGAATAGATGTCTAATTAAACTCTAATTATGTAATAATGTAAATAGTTACAGTACTTTTCATTTCTGTATGTTTTAATGTCTCTATTTTTGTTGTCTTTTTTTTATCTCCCAGCTCCATGACTACCGGGCCGAGTTCAGCCAGTGGTGGATCAAAGAGATGAAGAGTGTGAAGTTTCCTGTCCAGGGCTCTGTTTTTGACTACTACTTAGATCCTCATTCCAGACGCTTCCTGCCATGGACCGACAGGATGCCCGCATTTGAGATGGACCCTGATACACCTGTGCAGGTGACACTAATACACTAATACTTCCTGTTATATAGAGAATAACATGGCGTGAACATATGCTTAACTGCACAATATATTTCTTTGTGATCCTCTGAGAAAATTCTCCTGAGAAATTTCACTCTCACAGAGAACCACTTTAATTTCAGAATAATGGCATGCTAATTTAGTGCAGTTAGTGCATTAGAGTGGGTCAGTGAACAGATACAGAGAAAACAACCCCCCCTCCATCATGAGCTGAACCTGCAGTCAGGGGAGTTTTGGATCTGATTACCATTCAAAGTAATCAGAATCATGCATGTGCGTGTGTGTGTGTGTGTGAAGCCATTGTCTCTGTTTTTATAATTAGAAGATAAAGACCTTAATGTTGATAATAGGGTAGTCATAGTGATGAACTGGATCTACAGGTTTGTTGTGTCTCACTGTAGAACTATGTTCTAAAAGTTCATAAAGGTTCATAAAAGTGCTCTTGTTAAGTATCCCACTGATTTTCCTGAAATACAAGTATTTAAAACAATGTTTTAATAGTGTAAAGAGTTTGCACATAAAAAAACATAAAAACTTTTTGTTTCTGATTACTGATTAAACATTGGATAAACAATAGCTAATATACCGTATACAATAGCGCTCAAAATGTTGCGTTCGGTATAATGTTTTTAAATGTTTTTGAAAGAAGTCTTTTATTTGATAAGTAATATTGTGAAATCTTATTAAAAGTTATTATATATATTTAATTTATATATATATACAGTGGGGAGAACAAGTATTTGATACACTGCCGATTTTGCAGGTTTGCCCACTTACAAAGCATGTAGAGGTCTGTAATTTTTATCATAAGTACACTTCAACTGTGAGAGACGGAATCTAAAACAAAAATCCAGAAAATCACATTGTATGATTTTTAAGTAATTAATTTGCACTTTATTGCATGACATAAGTATTTGATACATCAGAAAAGCAGAACTTAATATTTGGTACAGAAACCTTTGTTTGCAATTACAGAGATCATACGTTTCCTGTAGTTCTTGACCAGGTTTGCGCACACTGCAGCAGGGATTTTGGCCCACTTCTCCATACAGACCTTCTCCAGATCCTTCAGGTTTCGGGGCTGTCGCTGGGCAATACGGACTTTCAGCTCCCTCCAAAGATTTTCTATTGGGTTCAGGTCTGGAGACTGGCTAGGCCACTCCAGGACCTTGAGATGCTTCTTACGGAGCCACTCCTTAGTTGCCCTGGCTGTGTGTTTCGGGTCGTTGTCATGCTGGAAGACCCAGCCACGACCCATCTTCAATGCTCTTACTGAGGGAAGGAGGTTGTTGGCCAAGATCTCACGATACATGGCCCCATCCATCCTTCCCTCAATACGGTGCAGTCGTCCTGTCCCCATTGCAGAAAAGCATCTCCAAAGAATGATGTTTCCACCTCCATGCTTCACGGTTGGGATGGTGTTCTTGGGGTTGTACTCATCCTTCTTCTTCCTCCAAACACGGCGAGTGGAGTTTAGACCAAAAAGCTCTATTTTTGTCTCATCAGACCACATGACCTTCTCCCATTCCTCCTCTGGATCATCCAGATGGTCATTGGCAAACTTCAGCCGGCCTGGACATGCGCTGGCTTGAGCAGGGGGACCTTGCGTGCGCTGCAGGATTTTAATCCATGACGGCGTAGTGTGTTACTAATGGCTTTCTTTGAGACTGTGGTCCCAGCTCTCTTCAGGTCATTGACCAGGTCCTGCCGTGTAGTTCTGGGCTGATCCCTCACCTTCCTCATGATCATTGATGCCCCACGAGGTGAGATCTTGCATGGTGCCCCAGACCGAGGGAGATTGACCGTCATCTTGAACTTCTTAAATTTTCTAATAATTGCACCAACAGTTGCTGCCTTCTCACAAGCTGCTTGCCTATTGTCCTGTAGCCCATCCCAGCCTTGTGCAGGTCTACAATTTTATCCCTGATGTCCTTACACAGCTCTCTGGTCTTGGCCATTGTGGAGAGGTTGGCGTCTGTTTGATTGAGTGTGTGGACAGGTGTCTTTTATACAGGTAACGAGTTCAAACAGGTGCAGTTAATACAGGTAATGAGTGGAGAACAGGAGGGCTTCTTAAAGAAAAACTAACAGGTCTGTGAGAGCCGGAATTCTTACTGGTTGGTAGGTGATCAAATACATGTCATGCAATAAAATGCAGATTAATTATTTAAAAATCATACAATGTGATTTTCTGGTTTTTTGTTTTAGATTCTGTCTCTCACAGTTGAAGAGTACCTATGATAAAAATTACAGACTTCTACATGCTTTGTAAGTGGGCAAACCTGCAAAATCGGCAGTGTATCAAATACTTGCTCTCCCCACTGTATATATGTGTATTATTATTATTATTATTATTAATTTTTTTACAATTTCTACTTGAATATATTTTTGTAATTTATTCCAGTGATGGCAAAGTCAAATTTTCAGCAGCCATTACTCAAGTTTTTGGTGTCACATGTTCCTTCAGAAATCATTCTAATATGCTGATTTTCAATATTAAAAAAACAGTTGTGCCGCCTAATATTTTTGTGGAAACTGTATTTTTTTATTTATTTTTTTTTATTCTTTGATTAATGGAAAGTAAAAAAAACAGTTACTTTTGTAACAATGTAAAAGTCTTTGCTGTCACTTTTGATCAGTTTAATACATCCTTCCTGAATAAGAATATTAATTTCTTTTTTTTTCTTGATTAGCTTGTTCAGGTGTGTTTGATTAGGGTTTGAGCTAAACCCTGCAGGAAAGTGGACATCGAGGGCCAGAGTTGAGAATCCCTGATTTATTGATTTAGATTAGCTAAATATGTCTTGAGTGCTGAAATGCCACTTTTTTTCCCACTCACTTTGTCTACAGGCTGTGTTAGTCCCAACAGTCGAGACGGTTAGGCTGCAGTATTTCATGGGCATGTTGCTGGAGACGTCTCAGCCTCTTATGCTGGTCGGTGGAGCAGGCACTGGGAAGTCTGCTCTGGTCAGGAACCTTCTGGAAACACTACCAGAGAACTTTATAACTGCAAAAGTTCCCCTTCACTTTTATACCACTGCGTCCATGCTGCAAAGTAAGTGTGACTGTGAATTTCTTCACATTTCTCTAAAGAGAACATGTTTTCAAATGTGTTGAACAGCACCTCCTTGTGGTTCATATGCAAACTTTCACTCCATCCGGTGATGGTAATAATGGATCAGTTAAAGGGATAGTTCACCTAAAAATAAAAATTGTTATCATTTACTCACCCTCAATGTATGAGTTTCTTTCTTCTGTTGAACACAAAAGAAGATATGTTAAAGAATGTTGCTAACCAAACAGTTGACGGTAGCCATTGACGTCAACTTTCTAGTTACCAACATTTTTCAAAATATCTTCTTTTAGGTTTGGAAAGAACATGAGGGTGAGTAAATGACAAAATTTAATTTTTTGGGTAAACTATCCCTTTAATCTAGGGTTGAATATACAGTATATTTGCTTTGTTAAAGGATTAGTTCACTTTAAATTGAAAATTACCCCATGATTTACTCACCCTCAAGCCATCCTTGGTGTATATGACTTTCTTCTTTCTGATGAACACAATCTGAGTTATTATATTAATACATTTATACAGGGGCGGAGCCAGACATTGTAAACATTTCTAAGCTTTATAATGGCAGTGAACGGGGCTCATGAGTTTGAAGCTCAAAAAAGTGCATTCATCCATCATAAACGTACTCCACACAGCTCCGGGGGGTTAATTAAGGCCTTCTGAAGCGAATCGATGCGTTTGTGTAAGAAAAAAATCCATACTTAACACGTTATAAAGTAAAATATCTAGTTTCCACCAGCGTGTATGATGTGTAAGCGTTTTGAACTGCGAGAGGCGTTACACTTTCTTCGTAAGTTGAAGGCGGTCTGGCGGAAGCTAAATATTTTACTTTATAAAGTTTTAAATATGGATATTTTTCTTACAAAAACCCATCGATTCGCTTCAGAAGGCCTTTATTAACCTCCTGGAGCCGTATGGAGTACGTTTATGATGGATGGATGCACTTTTTTGAGCTTCAAACTCGTGAGCCCCGTTCACTGCCATTCTAAAGCTTGGAAACATCAGGATATTTATTAATATAACTCTGACTGTGTTCATCAGAAAGAAGAAAGTCATATACACCTAGGATGGCTTGAGGGTGAGTAAATCATGGGGTAATTTTCATTTTAAAGTGAACTAATTCTTTTAACCTTAACAGAAGAAACGTTTTTAGTAGGTCTGAAGAGCATGACAGAGCTGGATTGATGCTTTATGAAACTTTATAGTCACAGTCCTTTTAAAACAGCACTTTATATTGTCATTATTATCAGAGGCAATGGAGAAACCTCTCGAGAGGAAGGCTGGTAGGAGTTACGCACCCCCTGGAAACAAGAGACTCATCTATTTCATTGATGACCTGAACATGGCAGCTGTGGACCGTTACGGGACCTCTCAGCCACACGCTCTCATTCGCCAGCATCTGGATTACAAGCACTGGTTACGCAGCATCAATGTTTCTTTCATTTATTCCACTTAAGAGAGATATTATTTGTTATGCTGTTATAGAGCATTTGCTCTCTTGTTTTTAGGTATGACAGCCAAAAGTTAACAATGAAAGACATACACAACACCCATTATGTCTGTTGTATGAATCCAACATCAGGGAGTTTTACAATTAACTCCAGACTGCAGGTATTTGAATTTCTCCTGTAGGAGCTTCTTTATTGCACATTTACACATTGCATGTTTAACAGAATTGTGGAGCATGCAGAACTGAATTGAAAATTAGAATCAAGTAGAACTAAAATGGAATGAAGTCAAATTAATCTTGCTTTAAGTGTTATTTTTAATGATACATATTGGTATATATTATACTAAACACAAACCTGTTATCATATGGCCCACATATTTGCAAATATTATTAATGCCACCTATTGAAATGTGTATTAATATATACAAACCCGATTCAAAAAAAGTTGGGACACTACAAATTGTGAATAAAAACAGAATGCAATGATGTGGAAGTTTCAAATTTCAATATTTTATTCAGAATACAACATAGATGACATATCAAATGTTTAAACTGAGAAAATGTATCATTTTAAGTGAAAAATAAGTTGATTTTAAATTTCATGGCATCAACACATCTCAAAAAAGTTGGGACAAGGCCATGTTTACCACTGTGTGGCATCCCCTCTTCTTTTTATAACAGTCTGCAAACGTCTGGGGACTGAGGAGACAAGTTGCTCAAGTTTAGGAATAGGAATGTTGTCCCATTCTTGTCTAATACAGGCTTCTAGTTGCTCAACTGTCTTAGGTCTTCTTTGTCGCATCTTCCTCTTTATGATGCGCCAAATGTTTTCTATGGGTGAAAGATCTGGACTGCAGGCTGGCCATTTCAGTACCCGGATCCTTCTTCTACGCAGCCATGATGTTGTAATTGATGCAGTATGTGGTCTGGCATTGTCATGTTGGAAAATGCAGGGTCTTCCCTGAAAGAGACGACGTCTGGATGGGAGCATATGTTGTTCTAGAACTTGGATATACCTTTCAGCATTGATGGTGCCTTTCCAGATGTGTAAGCTGCCCATGCCACACACACTCATGCAACCCCATACCATCAGAGAAAACGCCTGCGCTTCTGGATCATGTTTAGATATGGCTTCTTTTTTGACCTATAGAGTTTTAGCCGGCAACGGCGAATGGCACGGTGGATTGTGTTCACCGACAATGTTTTCTGGAAGTATCCCTGAGCCCATGTTGTGATTTCCATTACAGTAGCATTCCTGTATGTGATGCAGTGCCGTCTAAGGGCCTGAAGATCACGGGCATCCAGTATGGTTTTCCGGACTTGACCCTTACGCACAGAGATTGTTCCAGATTCTCTGAATCTTTGGATGATATTATGCACTGTAGATGATGATAACTTCAAACTCTTTGCAATTTTTCTCTGAGAAACTCCTTTCTGATATTGCTCCACTATTTTTCGCCGCAGCATTGGGGGAATTGGTGATCCTCTGCCCATCTTGACTTCTGAGAGACACTGCCACTCTGAGAGGCTCATTTTATACCCAATCATGTTGCCAATTGACCTAATAAGTTGCAAATTGGTCCTCCAGCTGTTCCTTATATGTACATTTAACTTTTCCGGCCTCTTATTGCTACCTGTCCCAACTTTTTTGGAATGTGTAGCTCTCATGAAATCCAAAATGAGCCAATATTTGGCATGACATTTCAAAATGTCTCACTTTCAACATTTGATATATCTATATTCTATTGTGAATAAAATATAAGTTTATGAGATTTGTAAATTATTGCATTCCTTTTTTATTCACAATTTGTACAGTGTCCCAACTTTTTTGGAATCGGGTTTGTATTTGTGAAATGTAAAAAAAATACATAATTTATTTAATATATAATCAATAAATAATGCAATAAATTATGTCAGTATTAATATTTATAAGGTTATCTGCATAAAATGTTGTGGACAATTCGTTGTGATGTACATTGTTTGATTTATTAATTTCATATATTAATGTACAGTATATAATTTAATATTTTACAATTAAATTAATTAAATTGTTGTATTAATATATTAAACAAGAATTGCAAATATCAGGGAATAAATAGGCATAAGTAGTCAAAAAATAATTGTTTGTTGGAGTAACAAAATTTAGAATGCAGTAATTTTCTCTTCTTTTTATTCCAATTCAGTATCCTGTGGGTCGTGGCCGATTAAATTCAAACTCATGAATTCAAAGGGAGCCAGTTTTAAATTCTGAACTCTGTTTCTTCTGGACATAATGCACTGATACAAAATGTTGAATTATATTAAAAGATATTGTGGTAAAAAAAAAAAAAAGTTTATTGTATGCTATATAATATGAAAATCACTGACAAGTCCTCACCTTTCTTCATCAGAGGCATTTCACAGTGTTAGCGGTCAGCACACCCAGCCGTGAGACCCTCATCTCCATGTTTGGCTCTATCCTGGGCTTCCACCTGCAGAGGTTGCCGTTCAGCCCGGCTGTGGTGAGCAGTGGTCCAGCAGTGGTAAAAGCAGCTGTTGTCCTCCATGAGCGGGTGCTCCAGCACTTCCTCCCCACCTCCACCAAGTTTTACAATCTGTTCAACCTGTGGGATCTCTCTCGGCTGTTCCAGGTAAGCATTCCCTCTGTGCTCAGTAATTTAAACTGTAAATATGTTTAATTAGCCAACACTTTTTACCTGTGTACCTATGTGCACCTAGGGTCTCCTGTTCTCCAGGCCAGAGTGTGTTAAACAGGGTGCGGATCTGGTTCAACTTTGGGTCCATGAATCCAGAAGAGTATATTCAGATCGCTTTTCTGAACCATCCGAACTTCAGTTATTCCATAGGTTGCAAACGGATATTGCACGACAGACCTCTGAGGTAAACCCGCAGAACAAAGTGTTTAAGTGTTTACTTAAGTTTTTTTTTACTTTATTTTTTATTTCCAAACTGTTTCTTATTTCCAAACTATGCATGTTTCTTACATGTAGTCAGTTCCCCTTCAGTCGGTCACGTTCGACGTACGTCGGACGTCACCGACGAATTGGGATCACTTCTGGGAGCCCCTATCAGCTTCGAGTGTATAGAGAACGGGCCAATGGCCATTGGCGTGCGAGATTTGCATCTCGCGCTCCGCCCCGCATCGCGGGTATAAAGCGGAAGCGGATGCAGCGCACATTTGTCATTCACTTCGGAGCCAAACAAGCTTCATGGAAGACTGTTCCTGCGTCAGCAGAGAGAGAGAGAGAGAGCAAGAGAAGAGGCTTTTGTGCTGGGGAGAAGGCACGTGCAGTGACAACCGCGAGCTCACCGAAATCGGTGAAACAAACTGCTGTTTTTACAGCATCCCGGTTGGTTCGGTGGGGGCGTTCCACGGTGAGTGCAAACACAGGCTGCACTATCCCCTGTGTTTGCCGCGGTTGTTCCTGGGTGCTTCGGCACGTTAAGAGCTTCTTCTAAAAGAGCAACACGGGTGTGAAATTGCGTCTTTTTCAAGATGTCATTCCACCCGTGCGTTTCTGGATGCGGTCGTTCCCTGTCACCAGCTGACGGTCACAATCGCTGCCTGACATGTCTGGGTATTCAACATGCCGAGGCAGCGTTTGTGGATAGTTTGTGTTCCCATTGCGGGAACATGACTATCTCGGCGCTAAGGTCGAGACTCGCCTACCTTCGGGAGGGTGGAGTCCCCTTACCTATGCCCCGATCTAGTGCTATCCCTGCCCAGCAGGATAGACCTACTTCGGCGAATAGCCAGGGTGACCTGAGGATCACGTTTAGGGCACACCCGCCGAGCCAGCCTCCGTGGGCCCCTAAACCCTCTGTAGTGCCGCAGCCGGTTGAGCTTTCGGAGGAAGTCGCTGGCCCCTCTCGAGGTGGTCCAACGGTGACCTTTGGAGCTCCAGCAGAGGATAGGATGTCGATCGCTGCATCGGAGGGGGAGTTTCAGTCCTCGGGGGATGAAGACCCGGCTGCGTTGCCTCCCTCTGGGAGAGTGGCGTTGTCCGAGACGGACCCCGAGCTGACGGCTATGCTTTCCCGGGCCGCCGAAAAGGTCGGGCTC
The DNA here is from genome assembly GCA_039654105.1 of Coreius guichenoti. Taxonomy (NCBI): domain Eukaryota; kingdom Metazoa; phylum Chordata; class Actinopteri; order Cypriniformes; family Gobionidae; genus Coreius; species Coreius guichenoti. Next base: position 22,396,742 of record CM077176.1, read on the forward strand.
GTGTGGAACCCTCCACCGTGTCCCGAGCCTTCTAGGCTGGATGATTGGTTTCTCGGGGCGGCTCGCGCTGGTTCTCAGCGTCCCGCCCCGGTGCCCTTCTTCCCGGAAGTGCATGAGGAGCTCACGAGGTCGTGGACGGCACCTTTTTCTGCCAGAAACCGGCCGAGTAGCTCCTCCCTCCTCACTACTCTCGACGGCGGGCCAGCCAAGGGGTGCGTGGGGATCCCGCCGGTGGAACGGGCGGTCGCGATGCAACTGTGTCCGGCGTCCGCTTCCACCTGGCGCGGAGACCCACGCCACCCATCCAAGGCCTGTAAGTTCTCCTCCAGTCTAACTGGGAAGGCTTACAAGGCTTGTGGACAGGCTGCGTCCGCCTTGCATGCCATGGCGTTGCTCCAGGTGCACCAGGCCCAGGCACTCATGGACATGCACGAGGGTAGACCTGACCCAGAGCTCCTCCGGGAGCTCCGGACGGCGACGGACCTCGCCCTCCGGGCGACGAAAGTCACCGCCCGTTCCATTGGTCAGGCGATGTCCACTCTTGTGGTCCAGGAGCGACATCTCTGGCTCAACCTGGCCGATATGAGGGAGACTGATAAGTATCGGTTCCTGGACTCCCCCATTTCCCAGGTTGGGCTGTTCGGCGACGTGGTCGAGAGCTTTGCCCAGCAGTTCTCGACTGTCCAGAAGCAGACGGAGGCCATCAAACACATCCTGCCCCGGCGGTCAGCTGCTGCCCAGCCGCCGGCCGCAGCTCCTCCGCCTGCTCGTCGCCGAGGGCGGCCGCCCGCCGCCGCCCCCGCTCCCGCCCCAGCCCAGCAGCAGCCTCCACCAGGGCAACGGCGTGGAGCCGGCCGCGGGAAGGCCGTCCAGCCCGCTCAGGCCGCTGCCAAGCCAGGTGGCAAGCGTCGTCGTAAGAGACCCTGAGACGGGCCACCCAGAGATGGAGGAGACAGCTCTTCAGGAGGTGGTGACAGCACCGCTCCTTCTCCCGCTGGAGGGCCGGGAGAGAATTTTATGTTCTTGTTTGGTTTCTGTTCCGCCACTGGCCTTCGGGCCAGTGGTACCCAAAACTTCAAAAAAAGAGCTGTTTCTAAAATCTCTGGGTGCCAAGAGAGCGCGCTTGGCGGTGTACGACGCTCCCATGCCTTGTCACCCTCCGGTGCCTCTCTTATCGCCAGCAGGGGGTGCTGGCTGTGTCCAGGACGCACACAAGAGGCCTCCGCACACTCGTGCACCCCCTCAGCGGAAGCAGGTAAGTGTTGCATTGCGCACTCAGACCCCACTTCGGGCCGCGATGCCGTCCGAGTCGGGTCCCTGCACTCCGCTGCGCTGCCCCGCTGCGGGTACGTCTGTGGTGCCGTTGGTCCCGCTGGTTCGGTCGCTGGGAGCCTGGTTAGCGCTCCCCAGCCCGTCCCGCTGGCTCATCCGTACTATCAGACTCGGCTATGCGATTCAGTTCGCTCGGCGGCCCCCCAAGTTCAGGGGCTTTCACTTCACCTCCGTGTCGAAGGAGGACGCCCCCGTGCTACGGGCGGAGATCGCAGTCCTACTGGCGAAGGACGCGATAGAGCCGGTCCCTCCAGCCGATATGAAGACAGGCTTCTACAGCCCGTACTTCATTGTACCCAAGAAAGGCGGCGGGTTACGGCCAATCTTGGACCTGCGGTTCTTGAATCGGTCCCTTCACAGGCTGCCGTTCAGAATGCTAACGCAGAAACGCATCTTCAGGTGCATCCGTCCCCAAGATTGGTTTGCAGCGATCGACCTGAAGGACGCGTACTTTCATGTCTCGATTCTCCCTCGACACAGACCGTTCCTACGCTTTGCGTTCGAGGGACGGGCATATCAGTACAGAGTCCTACCCTTCGGGCTGTCCCTGTCGCCCCGCGTCTTCACGAAGGTCGCGGAGGCGGCCATTGCTCCCATGAGAGAGCGTGGTGTTCGCATTCTCAACTACCTCGACGACTGGCTGATTCTGGCTCAGTCGAAGGCACAGTTGTGCGAACACAGGGACATGGTGCTCAGTCACCTCAGCCTGTTGGGACTTCAGGTCAACTGGGAAAAGAGCAAACTCTGCCCCGTGCAGAGGATCTCTTTTCTCGGTATGGAGTTGGACTCGGTCAATCTGACAGCGCGACTCACAGAGCAGCGCGTCCAGTCGGTGTTGAACTGCTTGAATTCGTTCAAATGCAGGACAGCGGTACCACTGAAACATTTTCAGAGGCTCCTGGGGCATATGGCATCCGCAGCCGCAGTGACGCCGCTCGGATTGCTTCATATGAGGCCGCTTCAACACTGGCTACACGACCGAGTCCCGAGATGGGCGTGGCAGAGCGGCTCATTCCGTGTCTCAGTAACACCGAAGTGTCGCCAAACCTTCAGTCCGTGGTTGGACCCTTCGTTCCTACGGGCAGGAGTTCCCCTAGAACAAGTGTCCAGGCATGCTGTGGTCTCCACGGATGCCTCATCCACCGGCTGGGGGGCCACGTACAACGGGCTTGCAGTTTCGGGTCTGTGGACGGGGCCTCAACTGCAATGGCATATCAATTGCCTCGAGTTGTTAGCAGTTCGTCTTGCGCTGGGCCGCCTCAAAGGGCCGCTACGAGGCAAGGACGTTCTGGTCCGTACGGACAACACTGCGGCCGTTGCGTACATCAACAAACAGGGTGGTCTACGCTCCCGCCGCATGTCACAACTCGCCCGCCATCTCCTCCTCTGGAGTCAGAAGCATCTGAGGTCGCTTCGTGCCATTCATATCCCGGGCCTGCTCAATCGTGCAGCCGACGAGCTCTCACGACAGCAAGTGCTCCCAGGAGAGTGGAGACTCCATCCCCAGGTGGTCCAGCTGATCTGGAGTCGCTTCGGGACCGCACAGGTAGACCTGTTTGCCGCCCCGGACACGTCTCACTGCCAGTTGTTCTATTCCCTGACCGGGGGGACCCTCGGCTCGGATGCGCTGGCACACAGCTGGCCCCGGGGCCTACGCAAATATGCGTTTCCCCCAGTGAGCCTTCTTGCGCAGACACTGTGCAAGGTCAGGGAGGACGAGGAGCAGGTCTTGCTAGTTGCGCCATACTGGCCCAACCGGACCTGGTTCCCGGAACTAGTGCTCCTCGCGACAGCACCTCCTTGGCCCATTCCTCTGAGGAAGGACCTCCTGACTCAGAGACGGGGCACCCTGTGGCACCCGCGTCCGGACCTCTGGAAACTCCATGTCTGGTCCCTGGACGGGACGCGGAGGTTCTAGGTGGCCTACCACAGGCTGTGGTAGACACCATCACTTCCGCCAGAGCCCCCTCTACGAGGCACCTCTACGCGTTGAAGTGGAACCTGTTCGTCGAGTGGTGTTCTTCTCGTCGAGAAGACCCCCGAAGATGTTCGATCGGCTCTGTGCTTTCCTTCCTGCAAGAAGGGTTGGAGCGAAGGCTGTCTCCCTCCACCCTCAAAGTGTATGTTGCCGCTATCGCCGCAAATCACAGCATGGTCGAAGGTAAGTCCCTAGGAAAGCACGATCTGGTCGTCAGGTTCCTGAGGGGGGCGAGGAGATTAAATCCGCCTCGCCCTCACTCTATACCCTCTTGGGACTTGCCCCTGGTGCTAACCGCATTACAGAGGGCTCCCTTTGAGCCTTTGCAGTCAGTAGAGTTAAAAATCCTGTCCTGGAAGACAGTACTCCTGACTGCATTGGCTTCCATCAAGAGGGTAGGGGACCTGCAGGCATTTTCGGTCGACGAATCGTGCCTGGAATTCGGGGCGGGTAACTCTCAGGTAATCCTGAGACCCCGGCCCGGATATGTGCCCAAGGTTCCCACCACTCCCTTTCGGGACCAGGTGGTGAACCTGCAAGCGCTGCCTTCGGAGGAGGCAGACCCAGCCCTGGCTTTTCTCTGTCCCGTTCGCGCTCTGCGGACTTACGTGGACAGAACGCAAAGCTTCAGGACCTCAGAACAGCTCTTCATCTGTTACGGAGGCCAGCAGAAGGGAAAGGCTGTCTCCAAGCAGAGGATGGCTCACTGGATAGTGGATGCCATCGCCTTGGCGTATGAAACCCAAGGCGTGCCCTGCCCGCTTGGGTTGAGGGCCCACTCCACTAGGAGTGTGGCCTCTTCCTGGGCGCTGGCACACGGCGCCTCGCTGACAGATATATGTAGAGCTGCGGGCTGGGCGACACCTAACACGTTCGCTAGATTCTATAGCCTCCGTGTAGAGCCGGTTTCTTCCCGTGTGCTCGCTTCAAATAGCCGGTAACACCGAAGGGCCCGTTCTAGTGTCGGCTTGCTGCGCCATTCCCCTCCTCATGGACCGGATACGTGCGCTGATATGCTCCAGTCGAGTTCCCCAGCACGGCGAACCCTGTTGAGTCCTCCGCAACCCGTGGCAGTCAGACGTGGCGGAGCGTCCGACGCCAGGTCTAACACTCGTATGCATTGGTGGAACTTGTGTTAGGCTGGGTATCCATATGTTGTGACCCCTACGGCGGTCCCATATGTGTATTCTTCCACGGTACGGCTCCCTACGGCGAGCCCGTGTCTTTCCCTTGGCAGAGCTCGCTCTGCCGTCTCTGTGCGGTGTAGTCTCCCGCCTGCATTGGCCGGGGCCACCCCTGGGACTTCCGTATGTTGTACTGCCCACGGCCAGTCCATACATGTATATTCCACATGATACCTCCCTACGGGTAGGATGTGGCTTCCGCAGCGGCCCCCCGGGGCACGCTTTCCCAGCGTTATCCAATACTCTGCTGAGTGGGTCTTGCGGAACAGCAGCAGTGACTCTCCCTGCGTAGGTTCCCCGCCCCGAACAGACGGGGGTCTGAGGGGCTTTCGCTGGGCGCTGGAAGTGGTAGTAACTGTGGCGTTTTCCATAGGGATCCCAATTCGTCGGTGACGTCCGACGTACGTCGAACGTGACCGACTGAAGGGGAACGTCTCGGTTACGTATGTAACCCTCGTTCCCTGAAGGAGGGAACGGAGACGTACGTCCCGTCGCCACAGTTGCTGTACCATCACTGCAGCGGCCGAGTCACTAGTTCGGCTCCTCAGTGAAAAACAAATGTGCGCTGCATCCGCTTCCGCTTTATACCCGCGATGCGGGGCGGAGCGCGAGATGCAAATCTCGCACGCCAATGGCCATTGGCCCGTTCTCTATACACTCGAAGCTGATAGGGGCTCCCAGAAGTGATCCCAATTCGTCGGTGACGTCCGACGTACGTCTCCGTTCCCTCCTTCAGGGAACGAGGGTTACATACGTAACCGAGACGTTTTTTTGTTTTTTTTGAGAGCGAGTATATTAGACGTTTTTAATTTTTAAAAATGCAGTATTCAGATATCGAATATGTATTTAAAACCACATTTGGAAATAGCTCAGAACAGATGTGAAGAAATCTAATTTTTGTGTTTACATGTGTGCAACAAATTCCTTTCTGTCAGTTGTGAGTAAAAAATCTAATTTTTTGTGCCAGTGTAAACGCAGCCCAGCCATGTGATTTTATTCTCATGTTTTCAATGAGGTGGTTTTTAATATGAAAAATATTCTGCAGTGGAATAAGAAATACACCAAAACAGTTCAAATAAATAAATAAATGTAATTATTATAAATAAAAAATAATAATATTATTTTAAATGTATACATACAGTACATACAGTGGCACATTATCATATACATATATATACATTTTCGTTTTGGCAGTTTTTAATATGAAAAATGTTCTGCTGTATAATCCACCCATTTTTGAAATGTGGAAGTAAAGCTATTTTCTGTGAATCAGCTTGACTTCTGATTTATTATTTATAGATAATTAGAAGAATAACAAAGTTCAGTAAACAGTAAAATGATTTGTGCTACAAACCATTGTGTTTATGATTACAACAATAAATTAAAATTAATATAATAACAAATACCAGTTTGCAACATGAAGCAGCCTAACGGTCTATTTTTTTACAAATAAAATAACTGCAAGTGGATGACACCGGAAGCCTTGCACATTCAAGTTACAAATGGCCTCACTCACTCTTACATTAAAAAAGTGGATAAGAAATACACCAAAAAAATGTATATCAATTAAAAAATTATAATAATAATAATAATAAATGCAATAAATAAATAATTGTAATTACTATAAATTATAATATAAATATATTTGAAAGTAACAAAAAAATTAATAACAATGTAATTATAATTATTTTAAAGAAATTATACATATTTATTTAAAAATGATAATAAAAAACAAAGAAATAAATAACAATAGCTGCATTTACATGGGCCCTAATAATCTGTTTGTAATCAGACAAGTAGCACCGTCGGAATAAAAAAAGTCACATGTAACCACATCAATGGGAATTAATTGGCCAAATCCGATTGAAATCTCATTAGGATTGTAAGGGGTGGTTTAAACCTTTTCTAATAGTACAGGTAAACACTTGATCGGATTGAAAACAGAAACTGGAAAGTTCTGCGCATGTGCAACGGCGTAGAAATGGCGTAATGATGTGATACACAGAACAAGCTGTTGTTGTTGAATAAAGTGTAATAAATGTCTGTCGTATCATTCTAAATTTCTCATTCCACTTATCGTCTGTGAAGTGCTGTGGGACAATGTCGTCCCAGCAGTCCTTTGCTTCGGACTCTCATCCACAGACGTCTTGTTTTAGGTGCAGGAAGGGTGTTTTTACTGCTTGATAAATATAAGCAGCACGGCACGAAGCTTCATGTGCTCGTCGTCTCCTAATCAGGACCCGAAATAGATAAATATTAAGTCTGCTTTTTGAAACAAAGTGATGGCTGGATGATGGTTAGTATGTGCCAACAGCGGGAAACTGTATATATTTGTGCAATCCGCGCATGTCAAAAGATCAAATCCGATTTGAATCTTGTATGCGCACTTCAACCCGATCACTTTATTTAGTTTTCATGTAAACACTATGTTCAGATGAATCAATGTGAACAATTTTATTCAGATTGAAACAAAAAATGTCCATATAAACATAAATACAGCAAAACTTGGTATCTGCTAAAACTACTATAAAAACAAACAAAATTGCTGCATCACTTTGAAGCTATCAAACGATCATTAGTAGAACTCCAGACACTCTTAAGTTATCTGATTTAAAAATATATCAGTTAATATTATTGTCACTTAAAATGTAGTGGCCTTCTGTGTGTCTCTCTTAAAGGAAATGGAGGAAGAGGCAGTGTTGCAGGGTCCTCTAATATACCTGCATAGCAGTGTGGAATCTGCCGAACCTTCCTACATGCCCGTAGCTGGATGGGAGCAGCTCAGCTGTATCCTCAATGAGGCTTTGAACGGCTACAATGAGCTCCACCCTGCCATGAACCTGGTGCTGTTCCAGGAAGCCATGCAGCATGTGTGAGTGCTACGTCTGCAGTATGTGCTTTAGTGAATACAGATTTAACTGTAATTACACACACATGGTTGTTTTGACTGGTTTCTGCAGGTGTCGGATCAGTCGCATCCTGGCATGTCCTAGAGGCCACGCCCTGCTCGTAGGTGTGGGCGGAAGTGGCAAACAAAGCCTGACCCGCCTTGCCGCCCACCTCTCCAACATGGATGTGTTCCAGCCCACCCTCAGCAAGGGATACAGCATACAAGACCTAAAGGTAACATCGTCCACAGAGTTCACTCCAATAGACTCTGGCTGCAAAATACAATCAATGTCATTCAAGATGAAAATTAGAAAACCACATCCAGCAGAAACCACAACAAATGTGAATACGATAATGTGCCAAACCGTCATAACCCACATCAGCTGCCCAAATCACAGTACCCATCACTGCTGTTAGGTGAGGATAAATCTAAAATGGTGGTGATTTATTACCAGAGATCAAGCTTTCTTTTAGACAACACTTTTCCTGATCAATACCCCGTCCGGCTCCATCGATCTCATTTAGTCCTGCCCGGATGCAATGGGGAGTAATTGCCAGATCCTATTAAAGAACCAAGGCAAATATTTCAATGCCCTATTGATGAGGCCGCTGCTATCATTTCATTCATCAGTGTGTGGTAAATCTGAGGCCAGTTGGCCGAGCTGCATTGATCTCTATACACTCAACACTCACTGTTTGATGCCCTCTACATATAATCATGAAAAGTCACTTCATCTAAGTCTCATCCTGATTCTATGCATATATGTATACATATTTTGGCCTAAAAGAGGGTGTATATATAAAAGAGAGTCATGTCTCAGTGTAACAACTTTCTCTTTTTTCTCCTTGTTAAGGTACGGTCAGATTAGCGAAATTTCGGCTGAATTTTGCGGGCAAAAAGGTCCATTGTCTGTTGTCAATAGTGTAGCAATGTATGAAGCACAGCTCACACAGATGTCACTTTCAAAGCAAACAGCTTTCAACCAACTTGCAAAATCTGCATGGAGAACTCATTCACCCCCAATCAAATGGATTCCTATCGAATTGACTGGATCTTGCCCACAAAAATACACTAAACAAAGATAAATGTGACCTCACCTTTAAAGTTGAAGTTTGCCTCTAGAAGCACCAAACGGAATTGCAAAAATAATAGTTTTCATACAGGTTTTTTTTTCCGAATACTTCTTTTGTTTTGTACGGTTTGGACAGACATAGTTTTTGTGCTGTTCAAGGAAATTAATCTATGAATTACTTACAGTATAGGTGTCTATAGAAGTCCCGTTCACACCAAGGACAATAACGTCTCGGTTACGTGTGGTAACCCTCCTTCCCTGAAGGAGGGAACGGAGATGTAAATCAGAGATGATCCGACGAAATGGGATCTGGATTGGGCTCTCAAGCGAGATCCCATTTCGTTGGATCATCTCTGACGTACGCCGAGAGTGACCGACTGAAAGGGAACTATAATGATAACTATAATTTAACTAAATATAACAAAAATTTTTCCAGCTGATAAACAATCCATCGACTTTAAAGAGCCCGAGCATTTTAAGCGGCAGACGATATAACTGCAGCACGTGCTTATAAACTAGTTAAAAAATAATTATCGTTATTTTGACAGGCCTGTCAATTTACTCGCTGTTGTACGAGTGTCAACATGGTGATTTTAGAGTTTTCTTTTTGTAATTTTTAGGAGAAAAATTTGAAATGGTGACAGGAAAGGATAGGAAGAAGAGGGCGAAATGGGATCAGTGGACCAGATTTGAACTCAAATCTCCCACATGAGCACCATAACTCCATGTATCTGAATGTTTTAATTGTTAAGCCACAGCTCAGACTGATTTTGGAAGTTTAATTTGCTCTCCCATATTGTTAGTGTGCTCAACTATCTCTCATGTATTTTCAGGTGGATTTGGCTAGACTGTACATGAGGACGGGTGTGAAAAACATACCCACAATCCTGCTCCTCACAGACGCTCAGATCCCAGAGGACAGTTTTCTCGTCATCATCAGCACCCTGATCTCGTCAGGTCAGACCCTCCTGCACACGCACACATTCATACACGCCACGGGGGGGCTCATTGTGTGTTGGTCTGATGAATGGGAAACATATGTAAATGGAGTGGGGCCGGTGAAGTAGATTAAGGGTGACTGGAACAGGCCTGCGTGTCATTGGATCAAGACCCCAGAACACAGATGGTGGCTCTCATCTGTCACTGATGTCAAGCGCAGAGGTCGGAGACCCGCTTAGTGCTTGAACCAGAATAAAGCATCTGATCATCTGATTTAACAAATGTAACATAATTTAACTGATGTGTGTGTAATTGTTAATGCTTAAATGCACCAGAGAGTTTATTCCTACATGCCATGAAAGGTTTGTTAGAATAGCATTTATCTCTCAGTGTAGTAACTTCCAAAACACAAAAATATAACTTTTATTTATATATATTTTTACCTTTTTAATTAGATTCTTTATTTATTTATTTATTTAATTAATTTAGTGGCAATAATGATAACGGTTTTCGAACAAGTTTCCCCACACCTCCCTCCGTCTGTCAGTGTTCAGCCAAACAGATTGGTCGAGTCTATGTAATGTCAGGCCACTCAAACAAACCGATTAAAACTGTTTGGAGGCCCAGAATTTGCGTGCTGAAGCTTTAAGTAATTTACATATTTAACTACTTCTGAAAAATTTTGTTTGAAAATTTAAGTTCACTGTAATTAATGTTATGAATTATTGACTTATTATATTGAACATATTTGTGCTTAGTTGCAGTATTACTTTTTTATATACTATAATCGTTATTATATATAATTTGAATGAGCTTTTATTTTTATATTTTCATTTTAATTTGTTACATTTTTTTATTGAATTTGTTATGTGCTTTTGACTTTTTTTTTTTTTTTTTTTTTTACAAATATTTCTAAATGGTTTTAATTTAGTTTTCAGTTTTTAGTTTGTTTTATTTTAGTTAGCAATTGTAGTGCTTCAACTAAACTTATTTCAGTTTGCTGCCAAGGCAACATTTCTAATTTTGTTCAATTTAAGTTTATTTATATTTTAAAATTGTATTTTATTTTATTTCAATTAAGTTCAATTATTTCAATGCAGTTGCCATAAATTATTATTATTATTATTTATTTTATTTATTTTTGAGAGAGAGAAAATTTGGAAAGTTGGCAGGAAATGATAGGAAGAAGAGGGAGAAATGGGATCGGAAGAAAATCACCTGCATCTGTTTTCTAAATGCATATTATAGATTTATTGTTAGAAATTCATCCGTTTCATTAAAAAAAAAATTGGACCTCATAATGCTTAATCAAAATGTAATATATCTAGACCTTCCGGTGAAAATGACAGACTTCTCCAATAATTTAGTCCGATAAACCCACCCCTGCAAGCTCACGTTCATCTGCCTCACCTCACTGCCAACCACTGCATAGAACCAAGTCCCGCTCTACATTTTTTCTTTTTTGATAATCTGTTACACTCAGATGTATTATAAGACGACCCTCCCCCCCCCCTTTTTCAAGATGTACCTTTCGTGAGTGTGAAGCTCAACTTCCATAGGAATGAACTGAAAATGCTCGCTCTGCTCCACACCAGTGTGTCGATAGGTAGCCGAAATAAGAAATGAGGGGCCTCGCTGGTGGGTATGTTCAGCTTTTTGGCGATATCCAACACCTTCAGCTGGATAACGGCTCTGGTTATGGGCAGCCCCTCATTTCTTTTTTCTGCTACATACTGACACACTTGCCTGTCAATTTCGAAGCGGCCGCTTTTAGGACCGCAGTAAGCTTTTCTTTAATAATAATTTGTAACATTTATATAGCGCTTTTCTGGGTACTCAAGAAGGGGTGAATCTCCTCAACCACCACCAATGTGCAGCATCCACCTGGATGATGCGACGGCAGCCATATTGCGCCAGAACGCCCACCACACACCAGCTTGTTGGTGGAGAGGAGAGGAGAGTGATGAAGCCAATCAGTATATGGGTATTATTAGGAGGCCATGATGGACAGAGGCCAATGGGCAAATTTGGCCAGGATTTGACACTTAGCATTTTTAAGACTGTCCTTTTGGGCTTGCCATCTTCTAACATTACACTCTGACACACTGTATTTCTTGGCTGCTTAATCAGAGTTGTTTGATGACTCCGCTGCGAGGCACACTCGTTTTACACGTTTTTGGAACTCCCTATTGTTGCTGGTGTATTATCGACATGTAAAAGTCTAGACCCTGAAAATAAGGCGACCCCATTTCCAAGAAAAAACACCATCTTATATTCAGAACAATACAGTACATCACAATACGGAAAGAAAAGATCTGACACTACTTCAGTTTTCAGAGCAACTTTAACGATAACACTAGTATTTATCCAAAAATGCCACAAATAAGCACTGTATCTAGACTAAAATGTTACCTAATAACATTAACTAGTACCTAAATGTTATTTGCTCAATATAAAGCTTTGTAAATACATTCATGTACGTGACCCGTTTAAGTGAAATGAATGTGTTCTGTGGCGGTCTTTCTCCAGGTGAGATCCCTGATCTGTTGAGTGAAGAGGAGGTGGATGGTGTTAGGAAAGCTGTGAGGAGTGAGGTGCGGGAACTGGGCCTTCTGGACAACTATGAGAACTGCTGGAGCTTGTTTATGAATCGAGTGCGACAACAACTCAAGGTCTCACTGCAATGACTGTGTCTTTTATTATACGTCAGATTTATTTTGCATATTTTGTTTGGATCATAGATAATTCTCTACAGTGTGTGCATACTGTATGTGTGTGTAGGTCGTGCTCTGCATGTCTCCAGTAGGTAATAGCCTGCGTCTACGTGCTCGGCGTTTCCCAGCTCTGCTGAACTGCACCACTCTGGACTGGTTCCAGGAATGGTCCCTGGAGGCCCTCCAGTCTGTCAGCTTGAAGTTCCTGCAGGACATCCCAAGTATTCAGGTAAACCAGTCAGTCAGTGGAAGTAGCTTCATTGGATTTCCACACCAGTACTTCATCTATAAATGCTCCTTGTCTGTAAAAGCTTTGGCTACAGCTCTTGCATAGTCATGGGATATCCCAAAGGGTGAAGTTCTTTTTCATTCTTCGCTGTTGGCAAACATCCCGACATTGTCCACGCTGCTGGGACCGGCATTTAGGTGAATATGTACAGAAGTGCTACGTGCTTTTGTCTCAATAACAAACACACAACTAAAATGACAGCGGTGGGAAAACAGCAGTTAAGAAAGCATCTGGTCATAGTGAATATGCTTGCACTAGCTCTGCAATTTGACACTCCAGTCAAGTCACGTCACACCACTTTTATTTATATAGCACTTTATAAAATAGATTGCTATAAAGCAGCTTTACAGTATTAAACATGAAAAAATGTCAGTGTCACTTTAAATTAGAATTACAACTTTAGGTTCTACTAGGGGTGGGCGATATTGCAAAAATATATCACGATTTTTTTTCAGGAAAATCATGATTCACAATTTTTAACACAATTTTTTCATGTTGGTTTTTCTACTTTGCAAGTGACTGAGCAGTACAGCCAAACTAATTTCCCTATTTTAAAAATGTAGTCTTACAAGATAACAAAATATAAAAGAAATGACAGACCATTTAGGCTAAAGTAGGAGTGGGCAAAGATGAAAATCTTTATTTCTTAGTTTTATCTTTTGTTATTAAAAATAAGAACCAAAGATGCACATTACAAATACAATATAATATACAAATGAAATAAACTGTGCTTTATTTTTTTTATTTTTTTACAGTAGGTGTTTTTAACAGTAGGCCTAGTATTCAAGTAAGAAATTTGAATAAACAAATGTCAGAATTATTATAGAAAGTTATACAGTGAATAGTAATTGATTTTCTCTTTGTCTTTTGATGTTTGATTAACATTAAAGGTGGGGTAGGCTATTTCTGGTAACCGATCTTGATATTTCAAATCACCAAAAACAAACTCGCCCCTACCCCAAAAGGGTCTCGCCCCTATTTTGATAGCTCCGCCCCACACATACGTACGCAACCCAGACAACAACTATGGCAGAATCTGCTGTGCCAGCTGGCCGAGAGTATGATGTCATCAATAAGTGGAAGCAATGTGTGTTACTATGGTAATCCAGGTCGAATGTTCAATGAAAAAGTCATCCCTTCCATCCCAAAAACACAAACACAGTTCTCATGAACAACTCGGTAGCACGAACACAGCAGTCCAACTAACGAATATATTACAATTATGACAAGATTCGAGGGTTATATCGATCACTAAAAGAGGAACCAAAGGAAACAAACATATATTAGGATTATATTATCTTACTTTTCGGGCACACTTTGGGAGCTGACGCTTGAAACAAACAGTGGAGGAAGTTTAGACGCTCCAGGCTTATAGGGTGTGGAAATTAATGGGTCTTTGTTCATTTGCAATTGTATTGTCATTCACTTCAGCTATGATAAACAAGCGAACATGATGCACTAGCATATTCAAGCAAAAGCCAGCATATATTAGTTCTGTGAAACAAAACAAAACCAATGTTGACACTTTTCTAAAGCGTTTTTTAAATATCACTTACCCCACCTTTAATGACAAGCGGCAGTTGGTTTATTAGGCTGCTGTTACTTTAAGACCTCATGCATGGCTCTAATATACAGACACGCATCCAGTTTTCTCCCAACTGCTTACTTTCACTTAAGACAGGGGTGTCCAAACTTTTTTGAAAGGGGGCCAGATTCGATGTTGTGGACACACCTGGGGGCCGGTTCCTTTTCTATATTTTTATATATATATATTTGTTTCTTGATTTGACAAATCTTGAGCTGACAGTAGAGTAGCTTGAGATAGGACACAGATGTAAATTTAATACAACAATATCTGTAAAACTTTCAACAACCTCGGTTTTAAAGGGTGAAATTTAAATATTATTACTGAGTTAGAACTCTATTCTTATTTAAATTAACGAGTACTCTATTTAGATCACCACAGGTAAAACCACACTGCAAAAAATGCTTTTCTTACTTAGTATTTTTGCCTTTTTTCCAGTCCAAATGTCTAAAAATTCTTAAATCAAGACGCTTTTTAAACTGGCTTTAAACTAAATTAAAGCACAGAGAGATTTGCAGCTTGTACCGGAGAGCTCTGCGCCGAACTCGAACGCTTCTCATTGGCTGTTTAGAGGTTGTGAGTAAACAGCAAGTAAACACATTTGTTCAGACTCAGCTCGCGAGTTGCGCTGCGCACAAGTAGTGCTGTTTCGTGTTAATGTTTCCCTGGCCTAAAATCTAGTATTGCCACCTTGTGTTGACATTGTGGAACTGCACGATTTGCAAATTATGCGTGGGGGGCCACATATAATATATTTGAATAGACAAGCTGCTGGCCGTTCGAAATTCATCCCGCGGGCCGGACTTTGGACATCCCTGACTTAAGACATAATCGATTGTTTAACACAATAAGATGCGAAAGATAACCTAGTTTAGTACTCAAATGCTGTTTGACAGGCTTTTAGTGTGTGCGCGCTTCGGGTGTACGCGGTTTGAAAAGCTTGTCAGAACAGCTTGTGAATAAAATGAATAAAACCGGCAAGGCTTTAAAACGCATGCAAATAATAAACTTTCATGATTGTGAATAACTGCAATGTCATGTGAGTGTATCCCTATATATGGATTAACATGTTATGTAAATGTACATTGCGTTGTATGTTGGGACGGAGGCACCAGAACTGCAAACTGATAGAATACGCTGTAGCACAATACTGCAAAATTTCTTCAAAAGCAGATCTCTTCAAAAGCAGTGGAGACATTTTAATCGTTCGCGATCAAAAATCGTGATATCACACACCCTTAGTTTCTACTATAAATCAGCTCTCCAGTGTGTTTTTACTCGTGTCTGACTTCGACAGACTGAACAGAAGAAATGAACCAGAGAATATTTCCACGTCAAAGAAGGCGGAGCCTCAAAGCCACACCTACCTATTATGTAATTGCCACGGACCAATGATAGCGCGAAGGCGTTTACAAGCCTGAACTTTTCTGGTAAGTTCACTGGCAAGCTGTTTCAAACTCCCCAAACGAACTCCAAACTAACTTAGTTTTGGCTTGATTTCACTCGAAATTTTCACACCAGTTCGTTCGGGCCTGAAAGGCATAGTTCATCCAAAAATAAAAGGAAATTCTCAACTTCATGTCGTTCCAATTACATGAGACAAGCAGACATGTTGGCCACTTTTTTTTTTCCATATTATAAAAGCAGAGGGCAAGGTTATGACATAATTATGACAACTATTGGGTGAACAGTGTTGAAAGAGGGTTTTTGTAGTCTCTGTTTTTAATAATTAATAAAAATACGTTTAATTCTCTTGTTTCTGTTAGTTTTTTAATGCCATATTGATTTATAGTTTACAGGAAGTGGTTTTAATTCTTTCAATAGGCTTAACAAAAAGAGGTTTCATTTATCATTTCACACAGAAAAACTAAAAGGCTAAAAAGACTGTAATTCTTTCGATGAGTGTTCTCTCCTCACATTTACATTTGCACCAGATTCCTCATCATTAGCTCGACTCTGAAGTGAAGACAAATGGCTGATCACATGCACAGTGAGCTCAATGACAGACGCAGTTTCTCTCTCTCTCTGCATTGTTGTTTTCCCTGCACCAGTGGAACGATCACTAAGCAGGATCATTTATGCTAATAAAGCAACAGTGATTAATACACACAGACTGACCCTCAGAGAAGCCACAGCTGTTTCAGCCAGACTGTGTGCGTGTGCTGGAGTTTGTACATGGATGTGTGAGTGTGTGTGTGTGTGTGTGTGTGTGTTGACTCGTGGCCAGCTGTGAGCTTGTTTCCTATTTGTGTATTTCACTCAGTGCTGGACTATAATACTGGAGTATTGAATTTGGGGCTGTCAGTCAATTAATATATGTAATCACAATTATTTTCTCATAATGTTTGCAGATAACGCATTCAAGTTGCTTTTTAAGAAAAAGTAAAATAAATTATAGGCCTTTTTGTAACTTTGCAATTTGAGTGGATGAGAAAAAAAATCTGCAACAGTCAGCTCACTTGCACAACATCTTTACTTCGCAAAATGCATCAAAGCACACTGTAAATGCAAACCAGGAATTTGCAAAAAATGTATTATAAATAATAAAAAGTAATAAAAAATAATAAGAAGAATTGAGTAATAAAACAACTTCCCCCACACTTTATGGATGTTTTTGCCATTGGCCTGCGGTTCTTCAATGGTGTTAAATTTCAATGAAAAAAAGATTTTTGCTCATGGGTAATATTTAGAATAGTTTTATCAATTCAATTTCACCATACAAACAATGCAAATGACTTTACTTTTTTGAACATTTGACTAGATTTTTATTAATGGAATTACTAATAAGGATTTCCTTCTTCATCATTTATTCATAAATGGGTGGTACACAAGGGACTTTTCTATCAGCCACAAAGATTTTGATCAGTTTTTGGAAATCACACAGAACAGATTAAAACTGTTGTAATGTAAAATATAAATTAAATAAATGTAGTAAAAAAAGTTGTGAAAAAATACAACATTTAATATATGTACTTACTTGCATGTTAACGCATTAACTTTGGCATCCCTATTTGAATTGCTACTTCAAAACATTTAAAATGACATCTCTGTGAAAACTATTCAGAAGTCAGTATAACTATTTTTATATTTTTTATAACTATTTATATATATATATATATATATATATATATATATATATTTTTTTTTTATTTTTTTTATATATTTTAGATGTTTACTCTTGGATTAGATTTATGACCAAATCCCACATTTGTGCAACATTTTTTATCTTAATGTGTTTATAAGTATAAAAGTGCTTTATTTCTGACACAGGTAACAGTGACCTTTGAGTTTAAGAGATTGATGGATTATTTACATGCGTTTAACTCGATATGCTGTTTATCAAATAGCATTATGTCAGGTATTCATTTATAACTATCTCTTTTTTTTCTTTTTTTCCTTTTTTTTTGCCAGCCAGTTACATGTACATGTTTTATTGCTTTTCAGTGAATTATGATCTGTGTTCTTGCATCTTTTAAAATGCATTTGCCTTTGTGTGAATTGATCTTTAACAGTCTGATAAATGAGTCAGTCATCAGACAGCAGTGCGCATCATAAATAACCAATAAACAAAACACAACGTGCAGTCTCAGAAAGTTAGAAGCCATGTGACAAACACTCACCCTACTTTATACAGGGTGTCACCAGCCTCGGGCCATTATTTTCCCAGCCCTCTACCAGCTTAATCTTCCCTCCTGCGTCCTGCACTTAAATTTCAGATTGAGTAAGTCCAGAAGCCGGCAAAAGACATACAAACTTGGAGATGAATTCAGGATTTATGAAGATGATATTTCAGGGCCCTTGACAGCTGAGGATGTTAAAGAGCATTTAATCCGAACAGGTCCCTCTCTTACCCTCTCTCCCCACTCTTACTCTCGTCTTTACAGCCAACTGTTCGGGAATCCATCAGTCTTTTCATGGCCCACGCTCACGCGAGCGTCAAGCAGGTTAGCGAGCGTTACTGCTGCAATGAGAGGAGGCACAACTACAGCACGCCCAAGAGCTTCCTGGAGCAGCTGAGACTTTACGAGAGTCTGCTGGGAAAGAGAGAGAGGGAACTGCATCTGAGACACAGCAGGCTTCAGTCTGGCCTTCAGAAACTCAAGACGACTGCCTCTCAGGTGTGTAGAACTCATCGGCACCACAGAGTTCCTGACCGACCCGTGTAGACTCTCCTCAAGGCTGGAGCTGTGGAATTGGGAAATAATGTAGTTACTGCTAGTTAATATGCCCAAGATCACTCACTGAAGGCTGAGGGACTCATAAACCTTGAGTCTGATAGTCTGATGATTGCTTGCCTTTGTGATATAGTGTTTAGTATTCAAATGTTGCAGAGGTTTTATCTGATAATGGAATCTAGATTAAAAAAAAAAAACAAGTTGCTTTTACAACTTTCAGCAAGTCGTAAAAAGCTTTTTGCGAGGTCTTGGAGAGCCTTGATTATGAGATTAAATTTGATCATGTGTTGAATGAAAGTGCTCTAAACGAAATTTGTGAAATTTTACCTTGAGACACATTGAAAAATCTAATGTAAACCTGTAAATGCGTAAAAATGCTGTTTTTTTATTGTTCTTTTTGCTGTTTAATTGTCAATAAATGTTGGTAATATAATTTGGAGAAAAAAAAAATACACATATATAAAATTATAACATTTCAAAAATAGAAGGATTTCATTTGAAACTTTTGGATTTATGGATTTATATTTTGTTGTAATTACTCTACCGTTCAAAAGTTTGGGGTCAGTTTTTTTTTTTTATGTTTTTGAAGGAAGTCTCTTTATTTGATCAAAACAACAATAACAACAACAAAAAACATAAAAATAGTAATATTGTGAAATAGTTTACTGATTTTTTTTTAATATGTTAAATATAATTAATTTATTCCTGTGATGGCAAAGATGAATTTACAGCAGCCATTTCTCCAGTCTTCAGTGTCACATGATCTGTCAGAAATCATTATATACATTGGTTTGGTGCCCAAGAAACTTTTCTTATCATTATTATTAATGTTGGAAACATTGGTTTAATGTTGCTTAATATTTTTGTGGAAACTGATAATTTTTCTAAATACTTTGCCTAATAGAAATTCAAAAGAACAGCATTATTTGACTTTTTTTTTTTTTTTGTAATTATATTATAAATGTTTTTACTGTCACATTAGATCAATTTAATGTTTCCTTGCAGAATACAAATATTAATATCTTTAAAAAAAAAAGTCTTACTGACCCCAAAATTTGAATGTTGTATAGTTAAGAACAGAACTCTGTTCCTGTATTAACCAGTGCTTATATAATGTAATTATGAATAATTAAGAGACTATCTTATACTGAATGTAAACATCATATATCCGCATCAGGTTAAGGATCTGACCATCAAGCTGAACTCACAGGAAGTGGAGCTGACGCTGAAGAACCAGGCCGCTGAGGCTCTCATGGCCAGGATTGGCCTGCAGACAGAAAGAGTGAGCCAGAAGAGAAAAGACGCTGACCTAGAGGAGCAAAGGGTAGAGAAACCAAAGCCTTACAGCTAAAGGATCTGAGATGTATCTTTACTGAATATCAAGATGGTGCTTTGATATTTCCACATTACTTATGAGAGTGTGTATTCATCTGTAGGTAGCTGCCATGCAAGCAGAGGTGTCACGAAGACTGAGGGAATGTGAACGTGATCTGGCTAAAGCTGAGCCTGCTTTAGAGGCGGCTACAACTGCTCTCCAAACACTCAACAAGGTAATATTTAAAATGTAAAAAAATAAATAAACAATTTGTGTAAATGTACAGTTTATACACTACCATTTGAAAAGTTTAGGGTCAGTAAGATTTAAGATTTTAAGATGTAAGATTTATGTCAGTAAGACAAATAAAATATTTTTATTTAGAAAGGGCACATTAAATTGATCAAAAGTGACAGTAAAAGCATTTATGATCTTACAAAAATTTATATTTCAAATAAATGTGTTCTATTCATCAAAGGATCCTTAAAAAAATCATGGTTTCCACAAAAATATTAATCAGCACATATTAGAATGATTCATATGATACTAAAGACTGGAGAAATGATGCTGAATATATTCAGCTTTGCCGTCACAGGAATAAATTACATATTAGAAAAGATTTAAATTGTTATTTTGAGCATAACAGACTTTTTTTAATGGTGTGTTTGTGTGTGTGTATATATGTACTGTATATGTGTGTGTATTGTGTGATGCATTGCACCCGTATTTTCATAAATATATGATGGTGTTAACAAGTAGGCACACAACTTTAAAATAGGCATATATTTAAAATTAAGTAGTAATGTTTCAATATATTCATATTTCAGTTTTAATAAACATTTTACATTTTTATTAAGTATTGAATTGTGGTCTGAGAACTGGTAAATTTAGCGGTAGTGACTAATAATAAGGACAAAATGAAATGGTCCACTACATTTGTGTTAAGAACATTCTAGTAATCATTTCTTGGTCATTTTGAAGTGGAAATGTTGCTATTTTAAAAAGTAATTGCAGGTGAATTTGTGGGAAATGTTCAAATATTTGTGTCACCTGAATTTGATGGTTTAAAGGGTAACACTCAATTAGCAGTTCAGTTTCTCTTCCTTTTTTGTATCTTTCAGGTAAATCTGACAGAGTTAAAGACGTTCCCGAAACCCCCGGAGGCTGTGATTAACGTCACCGCGGCTGTGATGGTGCTGCTGGCCCCACGCGGGCGAATTCCTAAAGACCGCGGATGGAAGGCCGCCAGAGTCTTCATGGGCAAGGTAAAGGCATTGCTATGACAACAACACACCCAGTGCTGTCTGATTCATGCTAGTGTAATCCACATCCAGCCCTTGACCCTTGACCCTTGACCCCGCTAACCTGGTACAGTGTCATGAGTACACCACGTTATGAAAGCACTTCTGTGGAAGAGAACATTAAATACATGTCACATGAGATAGAAATGGAAATATTAGGGAAAGGTTGATTTATGAGGTCAGCATGAAGAGGAGGAGATGGCTTTTGAAAGTGTGATGTGTGATATATCAGATGGACAAAGAACTAGGATGCATATTCAGAGGTTGCAGGTTGAGTCCTAAGTAGGGACGACCGACGAATGAAAAGGTCATAACTGTGCTTTATTACTACTGTGACCTTCAGTGCAACATTTTATCCCAGATTGTTTCAGTGTTTGTGCTTTTATTCTACTTTAAGATGCTTTGAATAAAATGTGTGTGTAATTTAATATGTACTTAATAAGTTGGGTTTACCTAATACAGCATCATCACTAATAACATCATAACTAATATAATTGATTTCTCTAAATTAATTATCTAAATTAGTTTTTTATTGTTGTATCTTAATGCACTGAACTATATATACAATGCAATTCAAAAGTTTGGGGTTAGTGATTCTTTAATTCAACATGGATGGATTAAATTGATCAAAAGTGACAGTAAAGACATTTATAATGTTATGTAAAAGTTTTGATTTCAAATAAATGCTGTTGTTTTGAACTTCCTGTTCATCAAAGAATCCTGAAAAAAATGTTTTGCAGTTTCCACAAAAACATTAAGCAGCACATCAGTTTTCAACATTGATAATAAGAAATGCAAATCATCATATTAGAATGATTTCTGAAGGATCATGTGACTGAAGACTGGCGTAATGATGCTGAAAATTCAGCTTTGCCATAACATGAATAAATTATATTAAATTCAATTGTAATAATATTTCACAATATTTACTGTATTTTTGACCAAATAAATGCAGCCTTGGTGAGCATAAGAGACTTCTTTCAAAAACATTACAAAATCGTACCGAACCCAAACTTTTGAACAATAGTGTATTTTGTGTTACATTATTTATATTTATTTCAATAAAAATAGGCAACATCATAGGTTTTTTTTTTAATATAATGATATAATCACTCTCTTCTTCTGTAGGTGGATGACTTTCTGCAGGCTCTACTTTCTTATGATAAAGAGCACATCCCTCAGCCCTGTCTGAGTGTGGTGAAGCAGGAATACCTGAGAAACCCAGAGTTCCATCCCGATCACGTCCGGACCAAGTCCTACGCAGCTGCAGGTCTCTGTGCGTGGGCCATCAACATAGTGCGCTACTACGAGGTGAGGAAGTGTGACATGTACCGGACTGAAACCGCATAAAAGTATTTATATATGAATATTAATGCAGTTTCATAAATTTAAATTCAATACATTTTATTCTATTAATTTTAATAACATTTTAAATGATCAGATTTGAAAAAAATACGTTTATCAATAAAATGTTTTTTAAATAATGTAAAAATATTAAGTTTTAACTTTCTTTAAGGCAAAGTTTTTTTTGAGCATTAAAATGACAAGCAATCATTTATTTAAAAAAAAAAAAAAAAACACCTGTTTTTGTTTATATTTGAAATGTGTAGATATTAATTTAATTTGAGGAATTTAAATTAAATAAATTATTTTATTAAGTTTAATAACATTTTAAATAACATGCATAAAGAAAAATCTAACTTATACATTTTATAAAGAAATCATAAATATAATCAAACAATCCTTTGGAAATATTTTAAAGAAAGTTAGAGCTTAATTTTTTCAAGTCAAGGTGGTTTTTAGCTTCAAAATTACAAACAATCTTTTATTTTAAAAATCAGCTTAATATTTTTCCAAATATGAAGCTGTAATATTCTTTAAGCCAAAGTTGTTTTTGACTTTTAAAATGACAAATCTGCAAAATGACAAATTGACTAAAATGACAAATTTTTTTGTTTATATTTGAAATATATAGATATCAATGCAATTTGAGGAATTTAAATTTTAAAGAAAAATCTAACTTTATGAATGTAAAAATAATTATATAAAAAAATATATCACATATAAACAATCATTTATTTTAAAAATCAGCTTTAATATTTTGAAAAATATTAAGTAATGTTTTTGTTAAAAAAAATTTTTTTGTAATATTCTTTAACTCTTTCCCCACCAAACACGGAATTTTCCGTTATTTGTGAGAAAACGCTTCCCCGCCAAACACGAAATTTTCCGGGTTTCCGTGTTTTCACTGTTATATGCTAGGGGGCGCAGTTACATCTTCTGAGTTCAGAATCTCCTGATCAAAACACACGCGAAGGAGACGCAATAAAACGTATGTAAGCAGATGCATATGTAAAATAACGTGATCATCAACATTAAACAGCATATAAATCAAAACTGCCTAATGTTACTGAATGAAATGTCGACCCAGGGCGAGCTATAGGACTGTGCAAGCATTAGGAGTGTGGATGGACTCGATCTACTCCATCTGTGTTTGATCATCGTTCTGAATCTGATCTGGATATATCTGGATATATTTTCTCAGCTTTTTGTTCAAAATGTTGCTTTTTTATGAAACTTACCCATATTTTTAATATTTATAAATAATATTTATTTATAATATTTTTTAATATTTATACATATTTAAGTGTTGATAAAAAAGGAATGCATGAAGCTAGAATAAAATGTTTTTTTTGTTTAAAAGCAGAGGGTCTGCTCTTTCTTTTGATATATTGCATGCTCAGATATTCATACAACAAAATATTCTATGGGCCATTACATTTTTGTGAAAATGATCAAAAACCCTGGTGGTGGCTGGCAACTTTTTTTTTTAAAACGCTGGCGGGGAAAGAGTTAAGCCAAAGTTGTTTTTAACTTTAAAATGACAAACAATCATTTATTTTAAATTTGTTTTAAAATATATGGATATCAATGTAAATTTTAGGAATTTAAATTCAGTAAAAATTATTGTATTAATTTTAATCATATTTTTTCCTTATAAATGTAAAGAAAAAAATTAAATCCTTGGGAAATATTGAGCTATACCTTTCTTTAACTCAAAGTGGTTTTTAGCTTCAAAATTACAAACAATCATTTATTTCAAGAATTCAGTTTTTGTTCATGTGCCTATGTAAGGAAAGCGCATGTTTGCTGGGCTTTTAAGGTTTATTGTGAGGTTGCACCAAAGCGCCTGGCTCTGGCACAAGCCAATAGTGAACTGGAAGCTGCTACTACAAAACTGCTCAGTGTTAGAAAGAAACTGGAAGTAAGTGACAATCTTCTCCATTTTATACAGTAAAATTAAAAAGAGCTATCCATGCACCATAACCAGTCAACAATACTTAATATTAAGATATAAAGTAGTAGTATCTCATAGTTGCTTTGTGCTGACAGGATCTGGACAGGCATCTGCAAAGCCTAACAGCTCAGTTTGAGAAGGCGGCGACTGAGAAACTGCGCTGCCAGGAGGAAGTGACACGCACCAGCCAGACCATTGAGCTGGCCAATCGGCTAGTGGGAGGCCTGCAGGTACTGGCCGGCTGTGAGAGGAGAGGGTCTGGGGTTATAGGAGAGTGCACCAGCAGACCTAATCTCAACATGAGTTTGGCTTCGTTCAAAGGGGAGGTGGCCATGGCTTAAATGTTTGGCCAGACGCTGAGATTGAGCGCTCGGAAGGAAGGGGTGCACCACGGCAAATGCACCATTGATCTGGGCAAGGGGCTAGATGGCTGTAGGCCAGTTCGGGACAGCGAAACAAGAAGGGCACATATTCATCTGCTATCTATTTTCCTGAATGGGGTGATCAGGATAATTGGTTTATGAGGGATGAACTGGATTTGTGTGTACATGCCCGACTTTAAATGTTTTTCTCTTTTCTCACTCCCTGTAGCTTTGACCATATATATATCCATGTGAGATTATCTAAAATCTTTAGCAGTGGTAATGCAAAAAATAATAACATAATGTTTCTTTTAGCGCTTTTATTTAAAATGTTCGACTTTCTTATTCAGAGAAATGAATAGGGCTACAATGGGACAGCTTGGCTTTTAAACATATCAAGACAAATGATTTGTCTTTATGCCATTGACCTGGAAGCAATAGTGTTTAGACTAATAAATCAGCCCGTCTATATGTAATCATTAACTTACCTCAAAGCCTTAACAGCTGTTGGAAATTAAAAACGCTTCACCCAGGACTGAGTGATATTCCAAGCAATCCATAATGCATTAGGCTAAAATTATAGTGATTTTTAACTGTCGGGGAATTTGTTATGCGACATGTTCTAGAAGCTCGGCCCCTGCAAAGGCAATGTCAGACAAGATTTATCATTGCAGGAGCATCTCTGCGATATTATTGAAGTCTTAAATGAGTGCTAAATTGATGCTGAGTGAAAATGTAACTAAACTTTCAAAGCCAGTTTAGGTGAATTGTGACTGTATACATTATCGCTCATGTTCTGTCGATTGCAGATGGGTTAAGAGTGAGGATTATATCTGGGTCTGAAGGCTAGATTTTAGGTTATAACACACCTTTAAGTGTTTCCTCTCATTTGTCTCAATCATTTTGTCTTGATATTACTGGGTTGTGTTTGCAAATATATACATTGCCTTTCAAAAGTTTGGAGTTGGTAAGATTTTTGCTTACCAAGGCTGCATTTATTTCATTAAAAAATACTGTAACATTGTGAAGTATTATTACAATTTAAAATACCAGTTTTCTATTTCATTACATTAAAAAAAAAAAAAAAAAAATTATGTCCGTGATGGCAAAGCTGAATTTTTACAATTGTCACATGATCCTTCAGAAACCATTCTAATATGATGATTTGCAGGTCAAGAAGCATTTGATTATTATCAATGTTGAAAACAGTTCTGCTGCTCTATCTATCTATAGATATATACACTATATTGGGATGTCTGCCTTTACATGCACACGAACTTGAATGACATCCCATTCTTAATCCGTAGGGTTTAATATGGAGTTGGCCCACCCTTTGCAGCTATAACAGCTTCAACTCTTCTAGGAAGGCTTTCCACAAGGTTTAGGAGTGTGTTTATGGGAATTTTTTATGGGAAGTGGCTTACCACTTTGTGGCTGAGTTGCTGTTGTTCCCAATTGCTTCTACTTTGTTATAATACCACTAACAGTTGACTGTGGAATATTTAGTAGTGAGGAAATTTCTGAAATTACTGAGCTCCTGAGAGCAACCCATTCTTTCACAAATGTTTGTAGTAGCAGTCTGCATGCCTAGGTGCTTGATTTTATACACCTGTGGCCATGGAAGTGATTGGAACACCTGAATTCAATGATTTGGAGGGGTGTCCCAATACTTCTGGCAATATAATGTGTGTGTCTATATATATATATATACACAGTATATGTGTGTGTGTATATACATATACAATTATTAATATGTATGCTTTTATTTTGACATTTCTATTCATGAAACCCTAAAAAAAGAAGTTTCCAAAAAATATATATTTGGAAACTTCTTTTTTTAAGGTTTCATTAATAGAAATGTCTAAATAAAAGCATTGTTAAAATAGAAATATAACATTTTACAAATGTTATATTTTAAATGTCATATAACAAATGTCTTTGTCTTTGTTACTTTTGATCAATTTAATTAATCATTGTAGAATTAAAGTACTTGACATACTGACCCAAACTTTTAAATAGTAATATAAATTTTATGTTCATTGAGAAAAATGTCTTTCCCACTTTTCATAGCCAAAAACCAAAAAGTCTCATTACTGCAATACAAAAAACCAAAATTATAATGTCTGTTGTAAATTCACTGCTGTTTCTTTTATCTGGTCTTAAGCAATGTTCCCTCTAATTTCTTTTCTCGCTGAGCAAAACTTCTCTCTATTGGGCGGACATTTTGGTCACCTGAGGAAAAACGTTCTTTATACCAGACCTTAACAGCGTACGTAAACACACAAAAAAAGTGGTTCCATCATGCAGTTATAGCTTTTAACTTTAATGTGCCATTTCTATTTTATTTAACCCTTGATGTAACTTAGTGATATATTAAATCATTTTTTTTAAGCAGTTAATTCAGAAGTCACTAAATTAAGCACATTTTAGTTTGACTGAGATTTTTGTTTTACAGTGCTGTTAACTGTACAAGTCTTCTTTACCAAGAAATACTATTAAAAATCTCCCCCAGGACAGTTACATTTTTTATAATATAATATGAAAAAAATGAGGCAGTTACACTGAGATGGTTTTTAACGTGTTTTTATACAGTCAATTATTGGCGACAGGCAGCATTAAACCATCACAATTAAATGTTTGTTTATTGCTTATGAATTTCCAAGATTTTCTATATCAGGGGTTTTCAAACTTTTTAATGGCAAGGATCCCTAAACAATCCCCTTGTGAGATCAATTCTTAATTAGGCTTACTTAATATAATATAACTATAATAGCCTATAATATAATATAAAAACTAACTGAAGTATCTAAACTGATATATTATATCAGTTTAAATGTTTCAATTTGTTTAAAAAAACAAACTGAATTAAATAGATCTAATAGCTAAATATGTTCAAGGGAACATGTGAACTCTTTTATATCTAAACATCCCTGAAACCCAAACCACACACATATCTATTTAAACTGACGTGTGTTACTGAAGTGTTTTGAGTTTGCACGCTACACTTGTGGTGGGTGTGTAACTGTAAATGTCTGTTTTGTTACCGTGCTGTGCCCATCATCCGTTATTTCCACCACTTAATCAAGCCACTCTTCTTTAAAACATGATGACGTTTTATTTCACATGTTTCACGTTGCACATGACTCACTGCTGCTCACACGTGACATCATTCTCTTTCTATGAAACCTGTAAACCTCATTCACCGTTTCTAACACTATTGCGATACTAACTCTATAGCGGTTAAACAGAGCACTGCAATTATTTCTCATTTAAACTACAATCAAATGGATTTCTCCCCACATTTCTCGTCTGTCGTCTTCGCAGCATTTTATTCTTTCTGCGCGGCCGCGCCCACGCGCAGCTTAGAGGGAACATTGGTCTTAAGGTGATGTGCATCTTGAATTGATATTTTGTTACATAATGTGTATTTAAGTGTGACTTAAATTTCCAAATAATTTTTGTGCCCACTGTAAAGTCACAATGCTATAGGTTGAGATTCACCCAAATTCTCTCACTTCAGGCAGAAAATGTGCGTTGGTCGGTGGGACAGCTGGAGCTGGAGTCTCAGCTGAAGACCGTGTGTGGTGATGTGCTTGTGGCTGCTGCTTTTGTCTCTTATGCTGGATACTTCACACAGCCGTACCGTCACCATCTCCTTCACGGCATACTGATTCCTTTCCTCCGAGAACTCAAAGTATGCTCAGCATTTCCATTATTTGAATTATATAGTGTTTTGCATTTATTTATTTGTTTATTCATTTATTGTTAGTCACATAATATGATTAATAAGACTTAGAATAGTTTATTTGATATTATGGCTTATTTGCCAACTCTTATTTCTCTTGTGATGTTTGAGGGTTTTTTTTCTTCCTGAGCTGTCTACTGTAAAATCCTGTTACTGTACTACTGTGTCTGCACTCCAGTGGAGCGTTGAATTGAATAGCATCACTGTCTGTCTTCCTCTCCTCACACCTCGTGATCCAGACCCCTATCCTGCTGACAGACGATCTGGACCCTGTACTTACACTGACTGATCAGGCCACCGTGGCAGGCTGGCAGAACCAGGGCCTGCCAGCTGATCGGCTGTCCGTTGAAAATGCAGCCATCCTGATGTCCAGCCAGCGCTGGCCTCTGATGGTGGATCCTCAGCAGCAGGCCAGCAAGTGGATCCGAAACCTGTATGGGCCCAAACTGAGGGTGCTGCAGTATGGCCAGAAAGGGTAACGTCGTTTTAGTTTGGTCAGATTTTTTATATTAAATAATATAAAGAAACATAAAATGCTACTAGTCTTGAGGCTGATTTGTCTTGTCCTGGACTTGCTCACTCACTGTAAATGTTATCGTATAGGTATCTGGATGTTATTGAGCAGGCTTTGGCCTGTGGTGAGGTGGTCCTTATTGAAAACATCAAGGAGAGAGTGGACCCGCTCCTGGAGCCACTGCTAGGAAGACAAACCTTAAAAAAAGGAAGGCAAGTTTAACCATCCATATCATTTTTTCTTGTATTATACCAGTGATTCTCTCAATGAGTGTATTGCAGCTTTTTGGCATAGATATTTAGGGATTTTATACTGAGCTTTGAAGAGCCCCATTTTTGTTCTGTGCCATATGAAAACTAGAATGGAAGATGAATTGGGGTTGTGTGATTTGAATAGAGGTGGAGGCAGTGGTATTGATTCTGCACTCACAGAAGCTGATAAATGTGCATTTGTTTGCTCTTTTTCTTTATGTGTGTTGAATACGGATCAGTTTAGGCAACTAGAGTGTTGTGTTTTAACTCTGGGAGAACAACAGTATTTATTTTACTTTATTTTATTTTAATTATATAATATATTATATTATATGAATTATATTATATTATAAGGATGAGCCAAAAGATGTATAAGCCAAAGGATGACCGAAAAAACGGATGCTGCGTTAATGGCGTTAAACATTTTTAACTCGTAAACTGAAAAAATTAATCACATGCGTTAACGAGCTAATTTTGTTTATAATTATATTATATTAGATTTAATATATATTTAATTTATTATATTTAATTGTGCTAAAAAAGTTTAATTTTTTTAAAAATTAATTTAGATTAATTTTGTATCAATTTGCGTATTCAGTTTCCTTTGAATCTGAGCAAAGAAAACACTAGTTACGAAGGTAACTGTGGTTCTATGACTAGGTGGAAGACCGCCAGAGGCAGTGCTGAAAGCACTAGTGGTAGACGAATACCTACGCAGTCACGAGGGATCCCCCTGAGAAGCATCCGGGCAGGCAGAAAGCACTGCAGCACATACTGCTGGCAAGGGAGTCACATTCAATCTGTAAAAACGTGAAAATGTACATGATGAAGCCCAGGTTGCTGCTGCACAAATTTCAGAGAGCGACACCCCTTTGAACGCTGCCCAAGATGTTGCCAAGGCACGTGTAGAGTGACAATGAATAGATGAGGGAACAGACTTTCCTGCAGATTCATACGCATGTAGAATAACCTGCGTCACCCAGTGTGCCAGTCTCTGTTTAGAAAGCGCAGCACCTCTGCGCATTTCACTAAAACAAACAAACAATTGGTCTGTCTTACGCCAGGCTGCTGTCCTATCAATGTAAGTCCTCAAGGACCTAACTGGACATAGCTCCAACCGTATGTCATCTTGATTTGATGGCAGTGCAGCCAACACGATAGGTGTGTTCATAAAATGTGGAGACAAGATCTTGGGTAGAAATTCCGGATTAGGCCACAATGAGACACTACTAAAGTCAGCACAAACGGGACATTCACAGACAATGCATGGAGTTCACTCACACGCTTTGCTGTTGTAATTGCCAAGAGAAATGCAGTCTTGAATGACAGCCACTTAATGTCTGACTCCAAAATTGGCTCGAATGGGGGCTTACACAGGGAACTAAGCACCATACTCAAATCCCATGTCGGACTCCAGGCTGCCCGTGGAGGACAAAGACGATTAGCTCCTTTCAAGAAGGCAACAATCAGCCGGTCAGACCCAAGTGAAGAAGCAGCAAACTCGGACCGGTGAGCTGACAAAGCCGCCACATACACCTTAAGTGTAGATGCAGAACGTCCAAGCTCCAAAAGATGTTGCAAGAAATCTAAAATGCATCCCACCGAGCACTGTAATGGATTGATGTCATGGCTAGAACACCAATCACAGAATACCTTCCATTTAGATGAATGCAACTTGCGCGTAGACGCAGCACGCGCATTTAAAACAGTGTCCCTGGCCCTCTGTGAACACTTCAAGAGAGGCCCGGTGAGCCCAGAGGCCACACCCACAGTTTCAACCATTCTGGATGTGGGTGCCAAACTCTCCCTCCTAACTGACTCCGTTCTGTTCGGCAGATGACAAGGAGGCCCTATTAATACCGAAAGAAGTGTCTGAAACCACGGCCAATGAGGAGCCACTAACAGTAGACAGTGCCCGCAGTCGCGCACCCGACACAGAGTCTTCCAAATCAGTGGTAACGGGGGAAAAGCATATAGCATTACGTCCGGCCAGTCGTGGGCTAACGCATCCAGACCCAGAGACCCTGGTTCGTCCATCAGGGAAAACCAACGAGGACAGTGAGACGTGAGACTGTCTGCAAACACATCCACTGCAGCGGTCCCATATGTTCTCCATATCATCTGCACGACGTCTGAATGTAGACTCCAATCTCCCTGCGACACCCTGCCACGAGAGAGAGCATCTGCAGCATGATTGAGTCGACCTGGCAGGTATGCTGCCCGGATGGAAAGCAGATTGGTCTGGGCCCAAATGAGTAGATTGTGAGCTACCCGAAGCGCACTCTGTGACCTTGTGCCTCCCTGATGATTGATATGAAAAACGGCCACTTTGTTGTCCGTGCACACCAAGACATGCTTTCCCCTGAGAACAGTCTGAAAATGCAAAAGGGTAAGGAACACCGCTGTCAGTTCCAAAACATTTATGTGTGCTGTGCGCATAGCCCCTCTCCAGGTGCCATTCACTTCCCTCCTGTGCCAGACTCCCCCCTCAGCTGAGAAGACTGGCATCTGTCCTTATGACTTCCCAGTGAGCAGGTGGAGGTCCTAATGGAACTCCTGTGAGGAGAAACCGCTGCTGTGACCAAGGTGCTAGGGCTTCATGCAGCAATGTGTGACTCTGATCTTTTTGTATCTGTCTTGTATCGGACACAGTTGTTTTTGGATGAGCCAGTGCTGGAATGGCCTGAGCCACAATAACCCGAGTGGTACTACTGCTGTTGCTGCTGTGAGCTTCCCCAAGAGTCTCAAAAGAACCACATAGCGCTGAGTGTGACCCACCCGAAGCCTCTTTATATCTCTCAGAATCGACCCTACTATCTCTGGAGTCGGGCAAGCTGACATTGTAACAGAGTTTAGAGCAAGGCCTATGTAACTGGTGGACTGTGTCGGAACAAGCTTGCATTTGTCCCAGTTCACAGTGATCCCCAAAGCTGTGACGTGTTCCAGCAGGTGACGAGCTTGACCTTTTACTTGCTGGGGTGATGCTGCACATACAAGCCAGTCGTCCAGGTATGGTAACACCCTCATGCCAGTCCTCTGGAGTGGTTCCAATGCTGCCTGGATGAACTTCGAAAAAACTCTTGGTGCCAAAGCCAGGCCAAACGGAAGAACCATGAACTGAAATATTTGACCCCCTGTGGCAAATCGAAGGAACCGCCTGTGCTCTGGTGCAATTGGAATATGAAAATAGGCGTCCTTCAAGTCTATTGTCACGAACCAATCTTGAGGCATGATGGCCTGCAACACATCTGTTGTGTGTAACATTCTGAACGGCAGAAACTTGAGAAAACGATTGAAGTTTCTTAAATCCAAGATGGGGCGAAACCCGCCGTCTTTCTTTGTGACCAGAAAATAAATGGAAAAAAATCCCCCGGGATGAAATTGGGGATCGACGTGCTCTATGGCACCTTTGCGCAACAATGCGCAAGTGCCTGTGCCTGACGTGGATCGTGAACTCTTGTTTGTCTGACGCCGGTATGAACAGGAGGTCGACAGCGAAACTGTATACGGTACCCTCTTGAAAGGGTAGTCAAGAGCCACTGATTTGTTGTTATTGATCTCCAATGATTCAATTGACTTTCCGTGAAACAGCCCACTGTCGACGTGTGCGTCAATGCTCCCGCAAACGATTTCCTGTAGAGGTGGGGGTGGGGTGGGGGGGGCGACGTTGGGGACATGGGGGGCGGATGTGAGACTGCTGACCACGTGGTTGAGTCCTGCCACGATGGGGAGGTGGAGGAGGTGGTGGAGTAGTCTGAGAGTTCCGATGGTGGAAATGTTGAGATGATCTATAATTGGGTCTTACACCAACATTGTGAAAATGAGCACCAGAGGCTGCTAAAGAAGGTCTGGGACCTGGGGCAGTCCCCACATGACGGGAGCGAGTTTCAGACACTGACACACGCCGATCCAAGGCTTCCTGTGCAGCTGGTCCAAAAATTCAACCAGGTACCAACGGCAATCTCCGCAAATTGTTCCTACATACCTCTGGCAAAAAGGACTGGACCAACCAAAACCTACCGTCGAGCCTGTACAAGAGAACCTAAGGCTATTCCACAGTGATTGGCAATAACACCCATGGTATGCAATGTAAGTTCAGTTAAGTCTGTCACTAATGGGTCAGATGAAGTTTCTCTCAGAGAGGAGTGTAGAGCCACAAGCATGTGCGCCAAGGAATTAGAAACACGGCCTAGGCTCGCTGTAACATTGTATGCACGAGACAGTAACTTATCAGTGCATCTACACTCAACATTAGGGCAGCGTACATTCTCACGAAGCACCTCATCAGGAGATACAATAAGCGCTGCCACACTAGATTCCATAGGTGGCAGCCACTGACATCACATCCAAATCCTGTCCTGTATGCATCATTGGTGAGGATGTCATACATAACTCAGGCTGAACTTTTTTTAGTACATCCGTTTTAGACTGAGCTTTAGACAGAAGAGGCAATAACAGCTCTACTGCAGAAGACAGCTGATCAGCTTTACGTTCTAAATCAGAAAATCTAGTTTTCTTAGTCTTCTTCTCATTTTGAGACTTCTTACACTTACGATCAGCAGTGGTGATACTGGATGAAGGTAGTTACAAACTATCCGAAGCAAATTCTAGACTCGCCAGACGACCGTGATGCACGGCGAGCGGCATAATGGAGCATTCCTGGCACGGGTCAGTCAGTGCCTCTCTAAGATGATCCATACCAAGACAAGCAGGACATTGGCGATGTCCATCCATTATATCCATTACGTTGGGGCACGTAGAACATTGAAGTGCATCCATGTTAAATCAATACTCACCCTAAAGTCGATAAATCCAGCACACGTTAGTGATTCACGCCGCGATCAGGCTCGTATACACTCTCAGCCGAGGCAGCCAAGGCTTCCGAGTGTGTATCGTCACAGAAGCATTCAAACTTGCCAGCATCCAGCAGATTGAAGCCTCTTGCGTGATGCAGTCCGTATATCACGATAGCGGTGCACCGCGAGATGCGTGCAAATCTAACAATCCTTATACTAAAGCAATGTAATCAAGACGAAACAGCTCGTGATATATCTTGAAGATCTCTTCAGCAGCAAGCTGCACAAAATATCGTACGTTCGATTCAACAAGCAAGAATGAGAAAGAGATCAAGGTGACGTGCTAAGGGGTTATTTATAGTTCAAGGCACGTCACAAGTCACGAGGTGACAGCTTTGTCATTCGATTCTCGATCAAGCGTAAGCGCGAGGAGTTTTCCACTAGTGCTTTCAGCACTGCCTCTTGCGGTCTGGAGCGAAAGGAAATAGAACTAAATACAGTACTGTAATATAATTACTGTGTTTGTTTTTGTTTTTGTTTTGTTTTGTTTTGTTTTGCACTACAAAGTTGAGCTAAACCTGTCTGTCCAAGGAGAGATCATAGTCTACTCCACTTTTAGACTTTTACTCCATTTTTAATGAGTCTATGCATTTGGGTTACTAGATGAGATGTAAATGAACTACAGAAGATATTGTTAACTTCGTTCACATTTATATCCTTCAACAGAATAATTTAAAATAATCAGTGTGCTTTTTCAGGTATTTCTAGAATGTGTAAATAGATGCAACACCTCATCTGTTTTTCTTGTTTTTCAGTGTGCTGAGTTATTAATTTCTCACCTCTAATTTATCACGTCTTTCTAGTCTTTTGTCCTTGTAGCATTGTACTATGGGGACACCTACACAGTCCCACTCTTTTGACCCATAACTGTGGCCCGATGTTTAATTTGATTACAAGTTTATTCCAGCGCCTGACCCACACACCAGTCCATTCCTTTGATTAATCCGGCCCGGCCACGGCAGCCATGATGGATCTGGTGCAGCTTCTCGGCTGAAGTTCATTAATAATTGGAATGTTGCAGAGTGTGAAGTAATGAATACTAATTATTCCTTTCATGTCTGAAGGAAGAACATGAGCCAATCCATCAGCTGGGACTTAATTTGGTGAAGTAATGGTTCTATCAATAGTACATTAATTCCATCTTTTGAAGATATAGAGCCGAAGCGGACCCGGGCCTTGGCGGAACCTTTGGCATGAGAGTTGTTGCCGCTGGCTGACAGGCACAGGGTAATTAGGGAAAAATTAAAAGCCGCCACGTTTGGCCAGCCAGGCCTGATTTAATTGAAATGCAGATTGGGATAAATATTGGCTGCTGGGAATATCATCTTCCAGTTTTATTTAATGCCTTTGCCTGTGGTGGCTATTGGGAGCATTTGTCATTCTTTTCTGTTTGCTTCAATTAGGCAGTTGGTGAAACTGGTGTCTAGTGCGGGTGGAATGCGCTTACTGACTCTTTGCATAGATGTCAAGCTGTTGAGTATGATTTAGTGTAGGCGTGTCCTGGATGCATAACACAATGTGGTGTTTCCACAGGTACATCAGACTGGGTGATAAGGAGTGTGACTATAACAGCGGTTTCCGTCTCCTTCTACACACTAAGGAAGCCAACCCTCACTTCCCCCCAGAGCTGCAGGCCCAGACCACACTTATAAACTTCACAGTGACCCGCACTGGCCTGGAGGAACAACTCTTGGGGCAGGTGGTCACGCATGAAAGACCTGAGCTGGAGACGATGAAGGTCAGTCACTGAAGTCAATCATAATTACTTCACAATATATAAAGAGCTAAATAAACTACATTTGCGTTGCCCAAAGGCAATAACAGGATTTACAAGGCAGAATAGTGTTAACATTTTTGGTTAAAGGGTTAGTTCACCCAAAAATGAAAATTCTGTCATCATTTGCTCACCCTTGTGTTGTTCCGAAACCGTAAGACTTTTGTTCATCTTTGGAACACAAATGAAGATATTTTTAATAAAATCTGAGCCAGTTCTGTACTCTCCGTTGATAGCTACGCAACTACCACTTTGGCGCTTCAAAAAGTTCATAAAGAGATCGTAAAACTAATCCATATGAATTGAGTGGTTTAGTCCAAATTTTCTACAGAGACTCAATCGCTTTATTTGATGAACAGATTGAATTTAGGTTTTATACACAACTGAACATGCATGATGCGTAAGATCAAATCTCATTACAGAAGTGAGAATGAACCTCATTGATTCTCGCATGTCAAGCAAATATGCTTGAGCTCCCGTTTATCATAACTGATGTGTGCGTTGATGAATGTTTATATGTGAATAAAAGCCTAAATTAAATCTGTTCATCATATAAAGTGATCGAATCTCTTCATAAAATTTGGACTAAACCGCTTAATTCATATGGATTAGTTTAACGATCTCTTTATGAACTTTTTTTATGCGTCAAAGTGTCAGTTGCATGGATGGTCAGTAGAGGGACAGAAATCGTTCAGATTGTAATAAAAATATCTTAATTTGTGTTCCGAAGATGAACGAAAGTCTTACAGGTTTGGAACGACATGTGGGTGAGTAATTAGACAGAATTTTAATTTTTGGGTGAACTAACCCTTTAAATATTTACATGTATGCATTTTAGGGGTGTAACGATATATCGTTAACCGATATATCGCGATATAAAAATGCGACGATATTTATCGTTGATGTAAACGACATGATTCACGATATAGAGTGGTTTTATCCAAGGCTCAACTTGCTGTATTTATAAGGTATAATTCACTCAAAAATGTAAATTCTGTCATCATGTACTCACCCTAATGTCATTTCGTTTAACTTCCAAACACAAATGAAGATATTTTTTATGAAACCTGAGAGATTTCTGTCCGTCCATTCCTCTAAAACTTAAAAGATCCAAAAAATGTCATAAAAGCATCGTAAAAATAACTAATCGAGTGGTCTAATCCAAATCCAAGTCTTCTGAAGAGACACGATGGCTTTATATGATGATGAACAGATTTACAACGACGTGTAAACAACGACGCCACTCCTCAAAGTCAAAGTGCAAACATCATTTAAAGCGGCACCCCTCAAAGTGAAAGCACAAACATTGCAGCGCAGTGATATTTCTACATTAAACGACTATATATAATGTTGAATATAATGTATAATAATGCAATGGGGGAATATTTGTGGGTCCTGATAATAATACAATAATAATATTATTATTTTAATAATAATAAAAACATTAAAATAAAAAACCCTCTCTTTATTTTGGCTTAATGCCAACTTTAACACCCCTAATGCATTTAGCAGACATTTTTATCCAGCGCGACTTACAAAAGAGCAACAAAAGCAATGCATCAAAGAGCCAACATTATTCGTAATATACAATGCCAGGTTTAGACCTGATTAGGAAACAAGCTAGAGAAGATGAGAAATGCAGAGACGAAATTGTGTGTGTGTGTGTGTGTGTGTGTGTGTTGTGGTTCAGGTATACCCTACGTTGTGGGGACAAAATCCTCACAAAGATGGCAATATCCAAAATCCTTGTCCTTGTGGGGACATTTTGGTCCCCATGAGGAAAACGGCTTATAAATAATACTGTGATGAGATTCTTTTTAAAATTAAAAAATGCAGAAAGTTTTCTGGGATGGAGTTTGTACAGTATAAAAATCATTATGTCTATGGAATGTCCTCATAAAACATGAAAACCCAGCGTTTGTGTGTGTGTGTAAGTGTATTGGTTTAAAGGAGTAGGGTGATTAAGTGCTTGTGGAAGAGGTGAAATATATGCAAGGAAGAAAAGTCCAAACACGATTTAGTATGCAAAAGTTTCATATATATATATATATATATATAAGTTAATAAATATCATTCTTCCCATTTTTTCCATCACCATGTTCCCCTAGGGGCTCCGTTAATGGGAGATTTTCAAACTTGAATCCTTATTTTTATAAATTTTTATAAATAAATTGTAATAATTGTGAATGTCTCCCAACTTTTTAGTTATTCATTTTTACGTTGTTTTATATATTTTTCCTATTGAATACTAAATGTAATCTCTAAAATGTAATTTTAACAAAACAACTGTCATTACCAAGTACAAACCCGATTCCAAAAAAGTTGGGACACTGTACAAATTGTGAATAAAAAAGGAATGCAATAATTTACAAATCTCATAAACTTATATTTTATTCACAATAGAATATAGATAACATATCAAATGTTGAAAGTGAGACATTTTGAAATGTCATGCCAAATATTGGCTCATTTTGGATTTCATGAGAGCTACACATTCCAAAAAAGTTGGGACAGGTAGCAATAAGAGGCCGGAAAAGTTAAATGTACATATAAGGAACAGCTGGAGGACCAATTTGCAACTTATTAGGTCAATTGGCAACATGATTGGGTATAAAAAGAGCCTCTCAGAGTGGCAGTGTCTCTCAGAAGTCAAGATGGGCAGAGGATCACCAATTCCCCCAATGCTGCGGCGAAAAATAGTGGAGCAATATCAGAAAGGAGTTTCTCAGAGAAAAATTGCAAAGAGTTTGAAGTTATCATCATCTACAGTGCATAATATCATCCAAAGATTCAGAGAATCTGGAACAATCTCTGTGCGTAAGGGTCAAGTCCGGAAAACCATACTGGATGCCCGTGATCTTCGGGCCCTTAGACGGCACTGCATCACATACAGGAATGCTACTGTAATGGAAATCACAACATGGGCTCAGGAATACTTCCAGAAAACATTGTCGGTGAACACAATCCACCGTGCCATTCGCCGTTGCTGGCTAAAACTCTATAGGTCAAAAAAGAAGCCATATCTAAACATGATCCAGAAGCGCAGGTGTTTTCTCTTGGCCAAGGCTCATTTAAAATGGACTGTGGCAAAGTGGAAAACTGTTCTGTGGTCAGACGAATCAAAATTTGAAGTTCTTTGTGGAAAACTGGGACGCCATGTCATCCGGACTAAAGAGGACAAGGACAACCCAAGTTGTTATCAGCGCTCAGTTCAGAAGCCTGCATCTCTGATGGTATGGGGTTGCATGAGTGCGTGTGGCATGGGCAGCTTACACATCTGGAAAGGCACCATCAATGCTGAAAGGTATATCCAAGTTCTAGAACAACATATGCTACATCCAGACGTCGTCTCTTTCAGGCGAAGACCTTGCATTTTCCAACATGACAATGCCAGACCACATACTGCATCAATTACAACATCATGGCTGCGTAGAAGAAGGATCTGGGTACTGAAATGGCCAGCCTGCAGTCCAGATCTTTCACCCATAGAAAACATTTGGCGCATCATAAAGAGGAAGATGCGACAAAGAAGACCTAAGACAGTTGAGCAACTAGAAGCCTGTATTAGACAAGAATGGGACAACATTCCTATTCCTAAACTTGAGCAACTTGTCT
Source organism: Coreius guichenoti (assembly GCA_039654105.1). Taxonomy (NCBI): domain Eukaryota; kingdom Metazoa; phylum Chordata; class Actinopteri; order Cypriniformes; family Gobionidae; genus Coreius; species Coreius guichenoti. The sequence continues at coordinate 22,435,931 of CM077176.1, forward strand.
CCTCAGTCCCCAGACGTTTGCAGACTGTTATAAAAAGAAGAGGGGATGCCACACAGTGGTAAACATGGCCTTGTCCCAACTTTTTTGTTGATGTGTTGATGCCATGAAATTTAAAATCAACTTATTTTTCCCTTAAAATTATACATTTTCTCAGTTTAAACATTTGATATGTCATCTATGTTGTATTCTGAATAAAATATTGAAATTTGAAACTTCCACATCATTGCATTGCATTGCACAGTGTCCCAACTTTTTTGGAATCGGGTTTGTACTAACATTGTCTGTTTTTGATTACTTCAGTTGGAGTTGAGCACTCAGCAGAACTTGTGTCAGATTGAGCTGAAGAGACTAGAGGATGAGCTCCTGAGCAAACTGTCCACGGCAGAAGGAAACTTCCTGCGAGATACAGTCTTAGTGGAACAGCTAGAATATACTAAGAACACTGCCAGACACATCCATAACAAGGTATGATACTCACTGTCCATTTACCTCATTTTGCTGTTGTTTACTCAGGTCCAATTTGTTGAAATGGTTATATAATAAACTGACAAGTGTAATTACACCACATTGAAATATGGCAAGAAACTCTGTGTCCATTCCAATAGTATGATTTCATAAATGGTTTAATCGTTGTATAAATTTATTTGAGAACTTGTATCTGGCTGTATATCTCAACAATGGTTTGCTGTTTACAAAGGCAATTGCAGCTCGAGAGAATGAGATAAAGACCAATGAGGCACGAGATCTCTACCGGCCAGCGGCTGAGAGAGCCGCCCTACTCTACTTCACTCTTAAAGAACTCCACACCGTTAACCCCATGTACCAATACTCCCCCAAGGTAACACACTACACTAGAAAAAGTGAAAATGTACAGTTGTTGCCCTGAGTATAGTTTGGGGTCTGTAAAGTTTTTTAATATTTGTGAAAGAAGTCTCTTATGCTCACCGAGAATGCATTTATTTGAACAAAAGTATAGTAAAAACAGTAACATTGTTAAATATTATTACAATTTAAAACAACTGTTTTTTTTTTATTTAAATATATTTCAAAATATAATTTATTGTGATGTTGAAGCTGAATTTCCAGCATCATTAATCTTTAGTGTCACATGATCCTTCAGAAATCATTCTAATATGATGATTTGGTGCTTAAGATTTAACATTTCTTATTATCAATGTAAACAGTTGTGCTGCTTAATATTTTGTGGAAATCCTGATTTTCTTTTTTCAGGATTCTTTGATTAATAGAAAACATTAAAAGAACAGCATTTATTTGAAATATAATTATTTTGTAGCAATGTAAAAGTCTTTAATGTCAAATTTGATTCATTTAATACATCCTTGCTGAGAAAAAGTCTTACTGACCCCAAATATTTAAACGATACAATGCAAAAAGTTTTCCACGACAAATGACTAAACATTCTTAAATCAAGATACATTTACTTAGATATTACAGTAAGTCTTGTTTTCTGAAACAAATCATCAACATTAAATGAGTTTAAGCTTAAAACAAGAACAAATATCTGCCAATGGGGACAGAAAAACAAACTTAAATCAAAGGGAGAACAAGATTATTTTTCTGACCCTATTGACCCCAAATGAATGAAAATGATGTGATTTGTGATTCCAGACTGCATCACAAGTCAGATTGTGGATTGATATCATTAAAATATGTTTGAAGATCATGTTTTTAAGAAATGTTATTTTGAATCATCTTTTACATTTAAGGCCTTCAACAAAGTGTTCCTCAAAGCCATTGCGAGAGCTCCATGTGATGAAGACGTGTCAGTGCGTGTTTCATCTCTGACCGAGGCCATCACCCAATCTGCCCTTCAGTACACCTGCCTGGGGCTCTTCCAGAGGGACCGACTCACCTTCCTCACCCACACTGCCCTCCAGGTGAGTGGGACGGGACGTCGGCAGAATAGAAACACCTCCCATCCACCCACCACCACCTCCTCCCTTCCTCCTCCTGCACTTTGTCATTCACATCAATCACTCCACATTTCTGCCCTTACATTAAGTTCCATTAGGGCCTGTCAGTGGAGTCGGGTCCGTTCCTATTGATTAACTCTCACAGCCCAGGCACCCCTCTCCCTCAACTGGTCAGCTCTGACAGGAGGGTGGGCCGCAGTGGCAGAATGCAAATACCTGTCAGGACAGCACCTGTTTTCCCTGCTGCTGTCTGTCTCCACCGCCTGTCCTTCACACGTCCACATCAAACAGAGTAAAGCTGTTCCGGGACCCGCTTGTCCTTCTCTGATGGATGGAGACATCTGTATTCAACAGACCTGAGGTCTAATGTCATCATTACTTTGCACCTCTGGCCTTTTATTTAGATTCTTCTGATGAGGGGCTCCATTGAGGCTCAGGACCTGGAACTTCTGTTGCGATTTCCTGTAGAAGTTTGTCAGAGCAGTCCCGTCAGCTTCCTGTCTCCACAGGCCTGGGGTGCCATTAGGGTAAGAACTGCCTGTGTCTGGAAATCACTCTCTTTCATGTGTTTTCCGATGTCATTTAGCATTGCCTTTTAGAAAATTATCAGTTGAAAGCACCTTTTCGACCTCTAAATAAGTTAACCCATCTCGCCCAGGGGGTTTAACTATTTAATGTGAAGGACCCCCAAATAAATGTGAGAGACCTTGTGAGTAACACTTGATACTTTGTGAAAATATCAAGTGTTATAAAGATGAGGCTAAGAAAATAATAATTTCCGTTTTTGTGTGAACTATTCCTTTACCAGTGTACAAGGGGTTCTTATTTTAAGACAGTGTGAATATTTATTGAAAATATATGCAGGATATATGCTATAGATACAGGTAATATTGCAACGTTTTAAAATGCATTTGAACATTTGTAAATTGCTGAATTTTTTTAAAGTACTAAATCTCATTTCACTGCAGAGCTTGTCCATGCTGGATGCATTCAGGGGTCTGGACAGGGATGTGGAAGGTTCTGCCAAACGTTGGAGGAAGCTGGTGGAGTCAGAGTGTCCAGAAAGAGAACGTCTCCCTCAGGACTGGAAGAATAAGAGCCCCCTCCAGAGACTCATCATTCTCAGAGCCATTCGGCCTGACAGGATGACCTACGCTCTCCGGTAATGAGTGTGCTTCAGAAAACAACCAATATCAGTCTAAAATTTTACTTTAAAATCAGGTGGATCTGGCCAGGTTTGAAACACCAATGTTTTGGTCTTTAAATATTGTCTTTATGTATTTTACACCATAACAGAAGTTTCATTGAGGACAGTTTGGGTTCCAAGTATATGGATGTTGGTCGGATGGAGTTTGAAAAGTGTTTTGAGGAGTGCAGTCCCTCTACACCTGTGTTTTTCATCCTTTCTCCTGGAGTCAACCCTGTCAAGGATGTAGAAACACTTGGTACACAGAAAAACCGTTTACACAAGACACTTAGCCCAACCTGTAATGTAATCAGAGTATTAACCCAATCATATCTATTTACTAGGTTTGAAGCTTGGCTTTACCACAGACCAGGGGAACCTCCATAATGTGTCCTTGGGTCAAGGACAAGAGATTGTGGCTGAGAGAGCGTTGGAGACCGCAGCTAAAAGAGGACACTGGGTCATACTCCAGGTACATTTTTGGTACATTTCATACAAAACCAACCTACGATACATGCATACTAACCTGGAGAAGACTATAAAAATACAAATAGAATAAAGTCAAGTGAAATTAATGTAAATAGTGCTTTTCACAATATACATTGTTTCAAATCAGCTTTACAGAAAATCATCATGTTCAAATGTTGTTTACATTTTCTTAATATCTTTATTCCTTATAGTTGCATTTAGGTGGTAATGCGGTCAAGACGCGAAGCTGAGTGGCCGTTACACCTCGGCTTGGGGGTGCATTATTTTTCGAATAATTCAACGGCCCGGAGTCAATTATTCTGCTTATACTACGGTTATCACACCTCAAAACATTGTTCAGATGATTTATTTCAAGACATTAGTCAGGTTTTTATCTTTAAAACGCTCTCGTGTGCAGGACTAATTTCTTACGCATCTAAACCCAAGCCTCCGTTGCTAATTCCAAAACGTCATTTTAGAGCTAGTAATGGAGGCTTGAGCCACTGATAGCAGACTAATGCATTTATTAATGCAGTGAGTTATTAGAGAGAGAGAGAGAGAGCGAGAGCGTATGTGAATTACCTCAGTCTGTGCGTCTCTTTCAACAGTGTTCGGCAGCAGCGTCTACTAATACGGAACTGTAAGAACAGAGTAGCTGTTAAGATGTAGCTTTTAAGTTGCTAAACTATTTTACTGATAAAATCAGAGCAGCGCTGACAACACGTTTCTGTGCGAGTGTGTGTCCATAGTGTATGTGTGTGTGTTTGAGTGGGAGAGCAGAGAGAGCGGGAAAAAGAGAGTATGTTAAACGTAATTTTGTGGGGAAAACATGGAAATAATTTGTGTTTTTTATCCTATTGTTTACTATATTTATTTGCTTTGTAGGTGTCGTTGAGGGTTTTGGTTCTTTTGCTGTTGTAGGCTGTAAAGACATTTGAAATAACTGAAATCATTTGGCGAAGTGATATGGAACTGTAATGTAGGCCTTGAACTACTTTTGCCGTGCGTTTCCCTGAAAATAATTGGACACCTTAGAACGTTCGTCAGCCAATCAGATTCAAGCATTCAACAGCCCCGTAGTATAATATAGTTTACATTTTGCGACAATACAAGCAATCAAGCAGTTGAGATATGTTATATAGTATACATATATCGCCCTACACAATACAAGTAACAACAGAATAATGACATGGTCATTATTCAGAAAATAATTTACCACTTGATGCCACGTTTGACCAATCAAAATTAAGTATTCTAAGGAACAGTGCATAAAGAATTTATAATGGAGAGTGTATTGGTATAATGGTATAAAGAGTGTCCACACAAACCCACAATATCGTTCTGTTTCTTATAAGCACGTGCTGCATTTATATAATCTGACGACTTAAATGCCTGAGCTTTTTTAAGCAGAATGTATTCTGATAAACTGTCAATTTATATCAAATATCATTCATCACCTAGAAAAAATATCAATGTGAAAGTGATTGCAACTATAACTATAATCATTATATTTGTGTTGCGTACTCTGCTATTCTTTTACATTTTGAATGATTTTTACAAATATCTCTTTATTGTTATCCTCCATGGTGTGAACAGGCCAGGAATTATATGGTTTTGTATATTTATTAATTTTTTTGTTTCAGAATGTTCACCTGTTGCCGTGGTGGTTGGGTCGCCTGGAGGAGCTGTTGGAGAACACAGGCAGTAGTGCTCACTCAAACTACAGAGTGTTTATGAGTGGAGAACTGGTCCCCAGCCCCCATGAACACCTGATCCCTCGCACCATCCTGGAGAATGGCCTCAAACTCACTACTGAACCACCCACTGGCATGAACTCCAGCCTACATGCAGCTCTGGACAACTTCACCCAGGTCTTTCCCACAAAGACAAAATCAATAAATTCACATGTGAACTAATCAGATTTTTGCTTCGTAAAACTAGTAAAATTTAGAATGAGGTGCAGGTGACTAAAGATTGAGGTGTCCAAACTTTTAACGATGTAATTATTGTTAATTTGTTCTTCATCTCCTCGTTTCTGTCCTACAGGATACTCTGGAAATGTGTTCTTGTGAGCAGGAGTTTAAAGGGCTCGTGTTCTCGCTGTGTTACTTTCACGCCTGTGTGAGTGAGAGGAGGAAGTTTGGGCCTCTGGGTTGGAACCAGAGATACCCATTCAACAATGGAGATCTGACCATATCCGCCAGTGTCCTGTACAACTACCTGGAGGCCAATACTAAAGTAAGATAACAGTATTCATTACCCTGATAAAAAAATATAATGATTACATCATAATATCAGTGACTTTTTAAAGAATTTAATACTTTTATTCAGCAAGGATTAATTAAATTGATCAAAAAATATTTCAAATAAATGAACTTTTTTAGTCATCAAAGAATCCTGAAAAAATGTATCACGGTTTCCACAAAAATATTAAGCAGCACAACTGTTTTCAAAATTGATAATGATAAGAAATACTTCTTGAGCACCAAATCAGCATATTAGAATGATTTCTGAAGGATCATGTGAAACAAAAAAATGGAGTAATTATGCTGAAAATTCAGCTTTGCCTTTACAGGAATAATTGACATTTTAAAATGTACTGAAAATAGAAAAATATTTAACAAAATTACTGTTTTTACTGTATTTTTCAATCAAATAAATGCAGCCTTGGTGAGCATTAGAGTTTTTTTTTTCCATTTAATACATTTGGGTCCAGAAGAGGTACATATCTTTTTTAATTCCATAGTTTTAAATATGGAAATAAAACGGTGGATATGTGTTAGGATTGTCAAAATACAAAAAAGGGGTAAATGAGGTAAGTATTGTAAAAACTTGGTAAGATTCAAAAAAGTTGTGTGCAATCACTCATTAATGAGAAGTTTTTGATCGGATACAATATGGTTTTAGTTGAAAAATATTAAGTTATGACTGTTTTATAAGCTTACGTTCCACAGGGTCCAAACGGACCCGGGAATGCAACAGGTGTATACAGTTTGTTTAATGCATTACGAGGGTTAAAAGATCTTACTCGCTTTACAGTCTCCACTAAAAGGTACATTTAGGCCTGATTTCACAGACAGACTTTAAAGGTGCTGTATGTAAGTTTTTCACTTTACTAAAGCATAAAAGTACCATAATATGTTTGCAGATATTTAGGAAACATGCTAAATTCACCTACTTGTTTCTCAGAAAAACAATGCTACAGCCAGTTATTCTACTTTGAAATGTGCGTTCCGTGTCGGGATGTCTGTTTTTGTTTTGGTCTGTGCAAAATGGCACGCTGCCAGTTTACCCAATAGTATTTCGACACCCCAGGTTGCCAGTTGGTGGAAACACTGCATATATTGCAGCAGCCATGGAAGCCAGCGAACAAACTGGGTCAGAGATCGCAGATTCTACCCGACCTAAAAAGCCTCGGCATCCATCTAAAAATCTCTATGAACGAGAGCATATTAAAACGCGGATAAATCAACTCATCAACTTACAGTGTGGCTTTCATTGTCAATTGCGCTCGTTCCTGTTGTGTTTCCTCAAGCTGGTAACACGTGTGAGCATCGAGTCTGAGGAGGAGGGGGTGGGGGAAACAACGATCTCCAATATTTTACATTTGGACTGCAGTACCTATTTCGACCACTAGCTGTCAATCCTACATACGGCATCTTTAAGCAAGAATTAGGCCATAGTTCAATTAAGACATTCAAGTAGCTTGTATAAACATGCCTTAGAAAAAAACATTACTGCTATGAAATGGCACTGACATGTATTTTAAGAAATGCCAGCGCAAGTTGCTTTCAGTTAGAACAGCTCAAACATGCATTAGGCTTAAACCTTGTCTGTGAAACCGGGGGTTAGACAACTAAAGCTCAAATAATAAGCATTTTAATCTCAAATTCTACTTACTTTGAACCTGGAGCATTCTGTTTAAAGTTCAACTGACAAACTCTGAGCTGCTTGTAAACTACTAAACTACTTTAACTTTTAAATTAAATTTCTTTCTTACTCACTGCCATCTCTTTTCCCACAGTGCTGTATTATTTCATCACACAAAGCGAAACAATCACGATTTCACTGTATCGTGTTTTCCTTTCCAGCATTACTCTGGTTACAACCAATTATGGCGGCTCTAGATTTCACCCCTCCCCTCCATAAAAAAAAATGAATGTCCTTCATTATGTTAACAAAACAGTAACCTGTATGTGCGTACACTGAGGATTCATTAGGCGGCAAATGAAGCGTCATGCTAAATGTAATTACACGCGTTGTGCGTGACACCTTACAACGCTTTATAAGTGATCACTGCAATTAGAGCTGATGAAAGAAGCAATTTGCAAAACAATACAGGTACAAATGATGGTGAACCTCTAGCGTCTGTCATTGACACACGCTCACTTGTTCTTCTCTCCTTTACAATTACACATCATACGCTCTTTTCTCAGGCCAGACTTAAGCCAAGCACATCATGAGTTCAGGAAGAGCTTGATCTTTGCTTGAATTATACATTAAGTAGATTGTCTTTTTGTCTGGTATAATATATGAGAGCCATTTCAAATGAAAAGCATCACTATAGGATGTTCCCATCATGCAACATCAGTCCCTCACCTCATACTTGTGAGCAAAACCATGCATCCGTGTTCCACCATTTAGCAGAAAGCCCTTGTAGCAGTTTTAACCATGTTTTTTCCCATGATAGATCTTGCAAACCTGGCTAAAAATAGTGCTGTTAGTATTAAACACAGGACACTGAGGGATCAGTTTAAGCTGGAGATTTGACATTTTGGTGTGCTTATATGTGTGGCTCAGGTACCGTGGGAGGATCTGTGTTATCTGTTCGGAGAGATCATATACGGAGGTCACATCACTGATGAGAGGGACAGGAAGCTCTGCCGTACGTACCTCCAGGAGTTCATCAATCCCAAGATGGTAAAGACATTCAGAGCACTGCAATGTACTGCAACACATCACACTATTATATCATCTGATTTTGTTTCAAGACAGAATTAATGTACATTTCAAAGCCATACAGCTGATAACAAATGTTTATGAGGTAGAATTTGAAGTTGCTCGAGCATTGGCTCAACAAATTAAGAGATGAACTTCCTATGCATAATAAAAAGTACAATGTAAAACATGTATGCAATAAGTGCATTGGATCAAATTATTAATTTAAATATTAATAAAATGGGACCAAACAATCTAACTTAATTAAAATGCTAGACAGACATACAATCAATATATTTATTATTCCCCTCAATAACATTTGTTTTTGTTGAAGAACAAATGAGTTGTGGTTAATTAATTTACCTATATCGACACTCCCATTTTCTGTAAATAATAAAGTTTGGTAATATATACAGGGTTTCTGCAGGTTTTAAAAAGTCTTGATTCGCCCTTACACAAATTAAAGCCGTAAAAAGGTCTTAAATCAGAGCAGAAAGTCTTTAATTCATGAAGACATCACATTAAATGTTGCATGCATTGCAAAAAATGTTCTTCCTGAGTATTTTTGTGCTGTTTTCCAATACAGATATCTAAACATATTTAAATCAAGATGCATTTACTTGAGATGCAAATGTAAAATAAAGTCCTGAAAAACTGAACAAAATGAAGTGAGTTTATGCTGGTGAAATAAACATCAATGATGCTTTGCCACAAGCAGGAACTGCAGGACCAACTACGGATGAAATATATTCATGGTAGCCGTTGGTGGCAGAGTGGTCAGAGCACTGGTATTATTGGATATCCCTCTGCATCTTCAGCAGGTTTCTCAGGCTCATGAGCGTTTCGCCCCTTAACCTGAGCGGGGCAGCGAAGATCAGATTAGCCTTCACCTGCAGAGGGATTCCAACTGCAATCTCTCATTAACCACAACCACCTTGAGCTAGTCTCTGTTGCCGCTGCTATCTCCCCAATGGCCTTTCTCAGTCGTTTAGGTTCCAGCCCAAGCTTCTGTAAGAAATAGCGCGCAGATGTAGCTGGGAAGCCACGGCAGCCGACTTCCTTAGGAAGTAAGGCTGCATTCCATCCTTTAATAGAAGCCTCGTCAATCAGATCTTGATACTTAGGCTTCTTCAACTTGTGAGAGATGGCCAGCCTATCCTCCCAGGGTACAGTCAGCTCCACTACCAAGATGGTTTTTGTGCTCCTGGACAGAAGAACCATGTCTGGTCGAAGTGTAGTCACCGCCACCTCTTCTGGAAAGACAAGCTTCTTTTTAACTTTGGAACCCTGTCTCCTTGCCTTAGGAAACTGACTCCTCTGGGCGACAGTGCCTGATATTTATTGGCTTTAATCCTCTGTAAGTCTGTTCATTTGGCAATTGCAACAAGGACCTTATCATGTCTCCATCCATAGCGTCCTTCTCACAGTGCCTTGGGACATCCTGTCAAGATGTGGTTCAGGGTGCACAGGGCTGCTCCACACTGCTTGCAAGATGGATCCTCGTCTTTTCCCCAGATCTTTAGGTTGTTTGGAGTTGGTAATAGGTCAGCTACCGCACACAAGAGGAAGGTTGACTTGCCCTGGTCAGCACTCCAGAGATCCTTCCAGGAAAATAGAAATGAATTCAAAGGGAAGTTTTCCTAAATCATTGACAGATATTTGTTCTTGATTTATTCATAAACTCACTTCATTTTGATCAATTTCACAATTTCTAGACTTCATTTTGTATTTCCAGTAAATGCATCTTGATTGTGATCAGAAGGTACAGTAAAAGTTATTTCCATAATCTAGTGGTTTGGAGCAGTGATTCAAGCTTCTTTTTTGTAAAATGAATTAAAAGGTAATGGATATCTGTTGGACATTTTATTAAAAATAACTAAAATAACTAGTGTTAAAACTCGTGTTTCTCCCTAGACATTTACAGTACATTTAGAGAACATGATGTATTGAGTTCCCTTTTATTCCTTAATTTTCTTTACTTTGTCTTAAAGTCTTACATTTACCTTCATATAACCTATACTTATAGTTATGTTAATATTGTATAGAAGGCCTTTGAATATTGTGTTGGACAGTGGTGGGCCTTCAAGTCGAAAAGGTTGAGAACCATTGATGTACACTCATCTAGATCAACTGATGTCACAACAAAAGCAATTCCTAGTTGGAACAGTAATATGATGTGCCACAAAGTTCAAGAATTGCTCAGAAAAGTAGCTGGTATCTGTGGAGATGTACTGTAGGCAAGACACTGGAAAGTAACAGAGAGAAAATACAAGAGAAGATACTGTTTTTTTAAGTGTAAATGCATTAGTGTAAATGTGTTGCAGTAGCAAGAAATAATTGCAATAGCAAGAAATGGATGTAATTGTCTGATATTATAGCAAACATCTGTGCACAACAGATTACCAAAAAAGAAAAAAATGTGTGTGGTGGGGGAACTTCTGTGCATTGGTTTTTGATTGGATTTTGAGATATGGGCATTGCACTCAAAAGTGGTGGCAGATGAATGCGAGCATGCAGGTGCAGGGCTAAATGAAAGAAAAGTGCTATATAAATGTAACAAATTATTATAATACAATAGATATGGTGAAATGTGATTTCATGGTGACTTTAAGTCATACTGTGAGGTACAATGTAGCAGTTTAATAGTCACATTTGTGACATATAAAGTCAGAATAAGTGTCCTCAGTGGTGAAATCCTGCTTACATAAAGTTTTTTGCAGATTTTCAGGGGGAATGTAGATTTCTAAATGGGTAAGACTAGATAAATCTAGATGATCTAAGTGCTTCTTTGATGTTCTGCAGACAAAATCATGTCAAAATGAGATCATAAATGCTTGTTTGTTGACCTCACGCAACTACCATTGAACATAAATTAGGCTTGTACATGTAAATACTGTAGCTGTATGAGGCTCTCTAGTGGTGAGGATCTACATTACATCACACCACACAACTTTCCTTGTGATGCAGTATTAAAGCACATATAACAAAAGAGAAAATGAATGTATTAACACTATAGACCTTACTATATCATATTAGATATGCAAAAGGCCTTTATCAATTATCAACCTGATCAAAACTTTGCTGAAAAACCTGTTGTACACAATCTTCTACAGGTTGTCTGATTGATAGTTTATATTTTTTAGTAAGTAAAAGGCCTTCTTCAACTTCAGGATGTGGTGAATCTTTACTGATTTTTATAAAGTTTATTATATATTTAGGGCCCGAGCACCGATGGTGTGAGGACCCTATTGGAATTGCTCAGCCTATTATTATTCTTCTCCCAAATGAATCGCATTTTTGATGGCCTAAACATGCTCGAAAACTCATGAAACTTTGCACATGCGTGAAAAGTGGTGAAAATTTACGTCTGATATGGGTTTCAGAATTAGGCGTGGCAAAATGGCTCGATAACGCCACCTACAACATTTCAACGAATTGCCCCTCCCGCTACGTTTCACGTACAGGTGTGAAATTCGGTAGACACATGTAACAGCCCAATACCTACAAAAAAGTCTCCTGGTATGAAATCTGAAAACCAACAGGAAGTGAGATATTTTGAATTTTCTTTGCAAAATTGTTGCACATTTTGCCATTTCCAGACGTTGTACTTCAACGAACTCCTCCTAGAGATTTAATCAGATCAACATCATATTTGCACAGTCTAATCTAAAGGCCTTTGTGACGTTAAATTGCGAAGATCTTGAGTTTTCCCTGGAGGGCGTGTCCGTGGCGGCCTCACAAAGTTCGATGTTTCGCCATAAAACAGGAAGTTGTTGTAACTCAAGCATACAATGTCCGATCTGCCCCAAACTTCACACGTTTGATAATAGTCCAGGCCTGAAGACATCTACATGCCAATATTCGGTTATAGTCAAAGCGCCACCTCCTGGCAGCAGGAAGTGTGGCACATTGAAGTGACTTTGCCATATTTCTCCTATATTTACCCACTTAAATGCATGTCGCCCACTATTCGCTGTTTTCCTGAGGACACCGGGTGGCGGTGCTCCTGGGTGCGAGGGCCCTTTCATCGCTGCTTGCAGCTTTAATTCTAGTAATGTTTCAAGATGAACACTTACTGGACTGAAGCAACTTAGGTTTACTTCATAATCCATATATAGTTTTTTAGAATCATGTTAAAATATGATAAACATGCTTTTAAGGAAAGTTTATTTGTACATCTCTGTCATCATTTTATTGCATTGCATTAATGCTGCCTTCATGTGCTATCGTAAATTTCCTAATTCCCACTTCTGAAGTTGTGATTACGAGCTTGTCACATTCAAGTGCTTTGTTGTCGGAAAGAACAGGAATCATGGAGGACATCAGGTTTATTCTTGCTTATTTATTGGGAAAATGTATTAAAGCCAAAATGTTATTTAGTGTCCCATTCATTGACAACCATATAAACATTCAGCAAGCTATATAGATAGTCAGCTTGCTGAATATTCTGGAATTTCGGTCAGATAAACATACAATACGCTTTAGATGATTATTCACACACTATATTGCCAAAAGTTTTTGGACGTCTGCCTTTACGTGCACATGAACTTTGATGACATCCCATTCTTAATCCGTAGGGTTTAATATGGAGTTGGCCCACCCTTTGCCTCTATAACAGCTTCAACTCTTCTGGGAAGGATTTCCACAAGGTTTAGGAGTGTGTTTATGGGAATTTTTAACCATTCTTCTAGAAGTGTATTTGTGTGGTCAGGCACTGATGTTGGACGAGAAGGCCTGGCTCGCAGTCTCCGCTCTAATTCATCCCAAAGGTGTTCTATCGGGTTGAGGTCAGGACTCTGTGCAGGCCAGTCAAGTTGCTCCACGCCAAACTCGCTCATCCATGTCTTTATGGACCTTACTTTGTGCACTGGTGCGCAGTCATGTTGGAACAGGAAGGGGCCATCCCCAAACTGTTTCCACAAAGTTGGGAGCATGAAATTGTCCAAAATGTCTTGGTATGCTGAAGCATTAAGAGTTCCTTTCACTGGAACTAAGGGGCCAAGCCCAACCCCTGAAAAACAACCCCACACCATAATCCCCCCTCCACCAAACTTTACACTTAGCACAATGCAGTCAGGCAAGTACCGTTCTCCTGGCAACCACCAAACCCAGACTCGTCCATCGGATTGCCAGACAGAGAAGAGTGATATGAAAACTCATATTTACGATAATTCTGATAACACGTGAAGGCAGCATGAATGTAAAATAAAAATAGTGTATTTTTGCTCAGTTTGGGCCCCTTTATTTCAGATGTTAGGCTTTACAGGGTCAAATGTCTTTTGGTTCCCACATACTGAAGACACATGTTTGTTTGTGTGATCTGAGTGTACATTATGTCTGGATTTAATAAGTTTAATGCTCAAGTTTTATGAGATCTTAAGCATGTCTGTTCTGAAGTGGTGACTGTGTGAGGTGATTAAGGCTGTTTTCCAGCAGTGGTCAGGCATGCAGCCCAATGTTTCCTCACCGAGTCTCATTAGGCCCCAGGATGAGCAGCCATCAATCACAGAGTTTATCCTTTAGCCTTTCCACAAAGCTGCATTACTCTCCCAGTGCCCAGCACCAGCCCTGCTATCGATTTACCACACACACCTTCATCTGTTATTGAGCACTACTTTGAGGGTTAGTGTGATGAAATGTTACAAGGCTGATCAGGACAAAATATTGTGGAGAAAAAAACAAAACGTTATTTGCACCCTAAATCCTGTTGTGTCACTTGATTAGATCATATTTGGTAGCCATTATTTTGGCTACTTCACCACCTCCAATAGAAATCTAATAGGAAGACTGTCCTCTCATTAGAAATGAAGCATCTCCCAGTTAGTCCATGATCTCTAGAGTGACTTAACCTCTCTCTCCAGTTTGAAGGGGAGCTGTTCTTTTGTCCTGGTTTTCATGCGCCTCCTGATCTGGACTACACTGGGTATCACAGCTACGTAGACGAGAGATTGCCCTCGGAGAGCCCTGGTCTTTACAGCATGCATCCTAATGCTGAGATTGAGTTTATGACAGCCACATCTGATGCCCTCTTCAAAACTTTACTGGAACTGCAGCCTAGAGACTCATCAACAGGAGAGGGAGCATCACAGTGCATAGAGGAGAAGGTAAAGTTATGTGCAACATTGCAATTTGCTAACTAAATAAAAGTATTGATTTTTTTACTGACCCTAAACTTTTGAACATCTGTGTATGTTTCGTTGTGTGTGTGTGTGTGTGTGTGTGTGTGTGTGTGTGTGTGTGTGTGTGTGTGTGTGTGTGTGTGTGTTTTATGTATTTATTGTCGGTAACACTTTATTTTGATGGTCCCTTTTGAACATTCTGTTGACTATAAGTAACTTTGCAACTACATGTCGACTAACTCTGAATATTAGTAGACTGTCTGCTTAATATCTAACTCTTTATTTTGATGGTCCTTCAACAGAAATTCTACTGACTATAAGTAACTTTGCAACTACATGTCAAATTATTCTAACCCTAACCCTACCAGAGTCTACTAATACTCTACTAACACTCTAATGAGAGTTAGTAGACATGTAGGTGCAACATTACTTAGAGTCAACAGAATGGGCCCTATTTTAACGATCTAAGCGCATGGTCTGCAGGTGCACTTAGGGCGTGTCCGAATCCACTTTTGATAGTTTAATGGCGCATTAAACTATCAAAAGCCAGGCGCATGGTCCAAAAGGGTTGTACCTAGTCTCTTAATGAGTCATGGGTGTGTTTTGGGCGTAACATGCAATAAACCAATCAGTCTCATCTCCCATTCCCTTTAAAAGCCAGTTGCGCTTGCACCATGGCGGATTCACTATATACATGGCGGAATTTGCAAGCGGAAAGACTGAACGCTTCTCCAGAGAGGAATCTTTTATGTTTAATATTTAAAAATGTTTGTGTGCTCCTGTGCATCCCTGTGTGTGTAATAAGCAGAGTGTACGTGCGTTGTGCACCCGCCTATATGCGCATATTACTAACGTGCCCTTTAAATAAAACAAAAAATATTGCAGCATTGACTTTAGACCAGGTTTTTGTTGGTCAATGGTGCAGTCAATTTCAGTTGCCTCAAAATAGTAATGCGCCAACATTGCGCCTGAACACACCTCGTTTTCAGACCAGCACGCCCATTGGAGAACAGATGGGTGTGAGTCCATTTGCTATTTAAACAACATGGTGCTGGACGTGAAAATGATAACTGCGTCGGGCTGAAACTAGCAAAAAACACTTGCGTCGCATTGCACCGGGTATATGATAGGGCCCACTGTGTTAAAGGGACCATCAAAATGAATTGAAACCGATGAGGCTATATGGTTTATTAAATAATATAAAAGTGACTGACTTTACATTGTAGGTGATTTTGATCTGCTTATGGGTTTCTGTGTTCTTTATAGTACCTTAATTTTTTTAAAGGACCTTAGTTTTCTTCCGCTTTCTCCTAATGAATAAAAAGTGCTTAAAAAGGTTCTTCTATACGGGATCAGCCTGTCTGTATTTAGAGTGTACAGCCACAATGCATGCACGTTTTTTTTTCTTCTTCCTTGTTCAGGTGAAGAGTGTTCTGGATGACATGCTGGAGAAGTTACCTGAGGAGTATAATCTGGCAGAGCTCATGTCTAAGACAGTTGAGAGGAGCCCGTACATCCTGGTGTGCCTGCAGGAGTGTGAGCGGATGAATCTGCTGCTGGCAGAGATACACAGATCCTTAAAAGAGCTGGACCTGGGACTGAAGGTAGGTATTATATACAACGTAATATTTTGCAATTGTACATATTATAAGTTATAACTATTGTAATTACAAATTTTTTATATATATATATATATATATATATATATACACATACACATATACATATACATATACATACATACATACATACATACATACATACAGTGCATCCGGAAAGTATTCACAGCGCTTCACTTTTTCCACATTTTGTTATGTTACAGCCTTAATGCAAAATGGATTAAATTCATTTTGTTCCTCAATTCTACAAACAATACTCCATAATGACAACGTGAAAGAAGTTTGTTTGAAATCTTTGCAAATTTATTAAAAATAAAAAACGTGTATCACATGTACATAAGTATTCACAGCCTTTGCTCAATATTTTGTTGAAGCACCTTTGGCACCAATTACAGCCTCAAGTCTTTAAGTATGATGCTACAAGCTTGGCACACCTATTTTTGGGCATTTTCTCCCATTCTTCTTTGCAGGACCTCTCAAGCTCCATCAGGTTGGATGGGGAGCGTCTGTGCACAGCCATTTTCAGATCTCTCCAGAGATGTTCAATCGGGTTCAAGTCTGGGCTCTGGCTGGGCCACTCAAAGACATTCACAGAGTTGTCCCGTAGCCACTTCTTTGTTATCTTGGCTGTGTGCTTAGGGTCGTTGTCCTGTTGGAAGAGGAACCTTCGCCCCAGTCTGAGGTCCAGAGCGCTCTGGAGCAGGTTTTCATAAAGGATGTCTCTGTACATTGCTGCATTAATTTTTCCCTCAATCCTGACTAGTCTCCCAGTTCCTGCCACTGAAAAACATCCCCACAGCATTATGCTGCCACCACCATGCTTCACTGTAGGGATGGTATTGGCCAGGTGATGAGTGGTGTCTGGTTTCCTCCAGACATGACACTTACCATTCAGGCCAAAGAGTTCCATCTTTGTTTCATCAGACCAGAGAATTTTGTTTCTCGTGGTCAGAGTCCTTCAGGTGCCTTTTGGCAAACTCCAGGCGGGCTGTTATGTGCCGTCTGGCCACTCTACCATACAGGCCTGTTTGGTGGAGTGCTGCAAAGATGGTTGTTCTTCTGGAAGGTTCTCCTTTCTCCACAGAGAAACGCTGGAGCTCTGTCAGAGTGACCATCAGGTTCTTGGTCACCTCCCTGACTAAGGCACTTCTCCCCCAATTGCTCAGTTTGGCTGGGCGGCCAGCTCTAGGAAGAGTCCTGGTGGTTCCAAACTTCTTCCATTTACAGATGATGGAGGCCACTGTGCTCATTGGGACCTTCAATGCTGCAGAAATTTTTCTGTACCCTTCCCCAGATCTGTGCCTCGATACAATCCTGTCTCGGAGGTCTACAGACAATTCCTTGAACTTCATGGCTTGGTTTGTGCTCTGACATGCACTGTTAACTGTGGGACCTTATATAGACAGGTGTGTGCCTTTCCAAATCATGTCCAACCAACTGAATTTACCACAGGTGGACTCCAGTCGTAGAACTCCAGTTGTAGAAACATCTCAAGGATGATCAGTGGAAACAGGATGCACCTGAGCTCAATTTTGAGTGTCATGGCAAAGGCTGTGAATACTTATGTACATGTGATATTATTTTTATTTTTATTTTTTTCGTTTTTTATTTGTAATAAATTTGCAAAGATTTCAAACAAACTTCTTTCACGTTGTCATTATGGGGTATTGTTTGTAGAATTGAGGAAAAAAAAATTAATTTAATTTTGGAATAAGGCTGTAACATAACAAAATGTGGAAAAAGTGAAGCGCTGTGAATACTTTCCGGATGCACTGTATACACGCACACAAATTTTATAATTAATTCATATAATTACAAATTATTTTTACATAAAGCTCACATTTACAACTCCATAATGTGTTATATATTATTTCATTATTGCAGATTTAAGTTGTTGTGCATTATTAATTTTAAGGTGTGTGTGTATATATATATATATATATATATATATATATATATATATATATATATATATATATATATATATATATATATTTATTTATTTATTTATTTATTTATTTATTTATTTGTGTGTGAGAAAAGTAGAGCGCTGTTGCCAAAATCTACCTTTGCTCACTTATGCACTTATATGCATGTTAACTGAATCAGTGTTCTCTAACATGATGTTACAGGGTGAATTGAGTCTTTCTTCAGACATGGAGCTGCTCCTAACAGCTCTATTCTACGATAGCGTTCCAGAGAGCTGGAGCAGGCTGGCATATCCTTCAACCAAAACACTGGCTCTGTGGTACAGTAACCTTCATGTTATAGAAAAAAAAAAAAAAAACAAACATAAAACTCTAAACCGTATTACACACGGTAGGCTTGAGTCATGAGGTCTGCAAAATCATATTCTGCAGGTTTAGTGACGTTCTAGCTCAGTGTCGGGAGTTGGACACGTGGACTCAAGACTTTGTGTTTCCTGCTGTGGTTTGGATCTCAGGACTCTTCAGTCCTCAATCATTTCTCACAGGTGAGACAAATGCACACATAAACACACACACATACACAAAGAGATCTTGCTGTCATTGTGCTGAAACTGTTTTGTTTTGCAGCGATTCTGCAGAGTATAGCTCGAAAAAACAAGTGGCCTTTAGACAGGATGAGTCTGTCTGTGGACGTCACCAAAAAAAACAAGGATGATTATGGGCATCCTCCTCGAGAGGGAGCGTACATCCATGGACTCTACATAGAGGGTGAGTATAAGCTCTATTCTGAAGTGAATTTCATGTTCGTGTCGATGAATGATAGACGGCTCTCTGGATTCGTACTACAGGTGCTCGCTGGGATAGCTCCTCAGGTCTGTTATCAGAGGCTGTTCTGAAGGAGTTGACTCCGGCCATGCCAGTGTTGTACATACGTGCGGTACCCACTGACCAGCAGGATGTGAAGAACACCTACGAGTGCCCAGTGTACCGCACCAAACTCCGCGGCCCCACCTACATCTGGAGCTTCCATCTCAAAACACGCCAACCACCTGCAAAGTGGGTACTGGCAGGAGCGGCCCTGCTTCTCTCCGTGTAAATGAAAGACCAACTTAATTTTGCCCATAGAGGTTCTTCTTATATAAACAGTATGGCGTTGATAGAACCATAATTTTAGCTAAAATAATGAAAGCTATTTTTTTTTTTAAATGTCATTAGTTTTGTTTACATCCATAGTTGTGAATTTAACCTATGCGCAAAATTGGAGTATCACATAAAACATTTGCTAATAAAGCACCGTTCCCATCCCATGTGTTCAAGAGAACAAAATCACCGCTTCCTGAGAAAATATCTGTAATAGAAATGGACGTTACTGCAATCGGGGAAGCCACTGTGGCTCTTTTTTCATAAGCTACTTGTGTCTCAGAGCGCACAGACGAAACGCAATAACCGATGTCATGTTATCTTGCGTTCGGAGGCGGATGTCTGGTGTTTGGGAACGCTAGTATGCAAGACAGTTCTGGGAGGTTATTATACCCAACCATTTTGAGGAAAGACTTGGGCTCAGGCCTTTCGGAATGATCAAACCAACACTGCAGCCGTGCAATGAAACTAGTACGCTGGTTGGACCAGTTATGCCGTCTCATATGATCTGTTGAGGCAAAGTCACATGACTTTTTTTGTTGCGCAGGATTTATTCGTTAAATGTGTTTCCATCGTTTATGCGCATGTTTAAAAAAAAAAAATCCGCCTCAATTGATTGCACAAGTTTGTTTTATGCACATTGGTTCCATCCAGTGTTTTTTTTTTTAATGCAATATCCCAAAATTTGCATAAAAATATGTGGTTGGAAACATAGCTAATGTAAAATGAAATGCATATAGGATAATATATTTTAATCAGTGTTACAATGTATGTATTTTAATTTTGTCTGATGCAGGGCTGCACGATTAACCGAAATAGCCCAAAGTCGTGGTATGGTTTAGTGTGATCGCAAATGCTGCAATTTAAACATATGCAGCACACGTTTGAGCACGTCTTTTACACGTCTCTCTTTTTTCAGTGTCTTAGTTTTTCCATCTCTGCATCTGCTGTGAGATTGGGCTGCTTATAATGTGTATTTGATAGCACAACATGCACCAGCCATCTTCCCATAATGAGAAGTGATTATAAACCGGCTGTTGTAAAAAGAAATTATAATAATAATTATAATTAATTAAGAACTCCCTGTGGTTTTGGTTTAACATTATAATATTTTATTTAGAACCTAACTATTATTATTATTATTATTTTATAGTCATATTGACATATGAGTCTTTTTTTGCATTTGAAATCTCAATCTAATTGTGATTTTTTTTTTTTTTTTTTTTTTTTTTTTTTTTTTTTTTTTCCTTCCAGAAAAATCACAATTCGATTTTTCCCCAAATCGTGCAGCCCTAGTCTTATACCTATAAAAACGCAACTGTTGAAAATTGTGCACAAAATCAAAATACAATAGAAAATGTAATTATTGTATTAAGTATTGTACTGTAAGTATTAACGTTGATGTTGTTATTAGCTTAATTAAATTTAAAGCAGTTCAGTGTCCAGTGAATGACACAATCTCCTGGAGTGCCACACAATGAGAGTCCCAGTAGATTATGAACCAGGCTGATACTGATTTTCAATTGAGGTGTGTTTGACCTTCCTCTCCTGATGAATACAGATAGATCAGTATGATTCATCTCATGTCGGTACAGAAACCAATTTGTTATCATCTTTGAATGACATGCTTGGTCTTATCCATTTTTTCCCCTCACGACGTGATTTAATAACTTCTACAGTGTATTGCTGAACTGTTCAAATGCGATTTTGTTCAACAGTAGCTATTTTAAAAGGTATTAAACATAAAAATCTACGGCGTACACAATCACAAAACGCACAACATCTGCTGCTGTGTTTGTCTGTATATTTCCTTGCTATGACGCAGAACTTGTCAGGAGACAAGAAAATGATACATCTGTCCCAGAGAGGGAAATGAGAGGTTAGCACAAGCTGTGGCGCTGTCCCTCCCCTCTCAGTGAGTCCAGCAGCGGCCTCACAGCAGGTAATAATGGCCCAGAACAGGATGGATCAGTAACTGTTTAGACAATTCGTCATCGGTTCTCACTGAGACAGCTGAGACGCACAGTAAGCCAATTGAGCGTCCGAGAAGATTCACACTCTTAATGACGTATAATGAGATCTGAGATCTGGTTTATTAACAAGTCACGATTTACAGACCCCATGAAATCTAAAGAGAGTTTTTTGGCTTTGCAGGCTCCTTAAGCTAATGTACTCTCTTAAAAGTTAACAAAATTACGCTAAAAGGTATTTAAATTTCTGGAACTCATTACAATAAAATTATTTTTTAATATAATATATGTTAGGCTTACTATATTTGATAATATACACTATATTTGATAATATACACTATATTGCCAAAAGTTTTGGGACGTCTACCTTTACATGCACATGAACTTGAATGACATCCCATTCTTAATCCGTAGGGTTTAATATGGAGTTGGCCCACCCTTTGCAGCTATAACAGCTTCAACTCTTCTAGGAAGGCTTTCCACAAGGTTTAGGAGTGAGTTTATGGACATTTTTGATCATTCTTCTAGAAGCGCATTTGTGAGGTCAGGCACTGATGTTGGAAGAGAAGGCCTGGCTTGCAGTCTCCGCTCTAATTCATCCCAAAGGTGTTCTATCGGGTTGAGGTCAGGACTCTGTGCAGGCCAGTCAAGTTCCTCCACACCAAACTCGCTCATCCATGTCTTTATGGACCTTACTTTGTGCACTGGTGCGCAGTCATGTTGGAACAGGAAGGCGCCATCCCCAAACTGTTCCCACAAAGTTGGGAGCATGACATTGTCCGAAATGTCTTGGTATGCTGAAGCATTGAGTTCCTTTCACTGGAACTAAGGGGCCATGCCCAACCCCTGAAAAACAACCCCACACCATAATCCCCTCTCCACCAAACTTTACACTTGGCAAAATGCAGTCAGACAAGTACCATTCTCCTGGCAACCGCCAAACCCAGACTTGTCCATCGGATTGCCAGACAGAGAAGCGTGATTGGTCACTCCAGAGAACACATCTCCACTGCTCGAGTCCAGTGGCGGCGTGCTTTACACCACTGCATCCGATGCTTTGCATTGCACTTGGTGATTAAGGCCACACGAAGTTTAGAGGTCTGTAGCTATTGACTCTGCAGAAAGTTGGCGACTTCTGTGCACTGTGTGCCTCAGCATGCGCTGACCCCGCTCTGTGATTTTACATGGCCTACCACTTCATGGCTGAGTTGCTGTTGTTCCCAATTGCTTCCACTTTATTATAATACCACTAACAGTTGACCATAGAATATTGAGTAGTGAGGAAATTTCACGAATGGACTTATTGCACAGTTGGCAACCTATCACGGTACCACGTTTGAATTCACTGAGCTCATGAGAGCGACCCATTCTTTCACAAATGTTTGTAGAAGCAGTCTGCATGCCTAGGTGTTTGAATTTATACACCTATGGCCATGGAAGTGATTGGAACACCTGAATTCAATGATTTGGAGGGGTGTCCCAATACTTTTGGCAATATAGTGTATATATTGTATTATAAGTTATGATAAGTTGTGATCCCGTGAGAGAATACTATACCGGAAGTTTGCGTAGCCACTGAGATTTTAACAAAACTACAAGCAATACTTGTACAAACAATAATGTTCACAGCTGTAAATTAAAAACTATAGGTTGTTTTTAACAAAAAGGCTGGAGCCATTCAAATTCCCCTCATTCCCAAAGTTCTGTTTCAATAGGAAATGTTAGCACATGAAAGAAAACTGTGCTCGTCAGACAGACATTTTACAGGTTCAATTTAATGTCGGCATGAAACGGAAGTTGCGATAGTCTTTTATTCCCTATTGTGACGTATATCAGAGATGTCGGTGCAAGAGGGGGCGGGGAAGCTACTTCGATTAAAGCCTTTGTTTGGTTAAAAATGATCCAAAATCAATTTTAAGTACATAACTAGCCAGTGTTCAAAATCATCTCCTTACCTTAGCCCGATTCACAACGGTAAGTTTTTAAAAATGTTATAATTTGAGTGGTACTGGTAGCTTTCTGCGGGAAATTCGAGCATGTCTTTGCGTCATTACATCACGTCTGTATACATAAAGGAGTCCGGCTAGTAGTAGTATTGCATGTGAGGATGCTGCAGGTGGTGGATCATTTATAGCCTTTTCTTACAGCAGCTGGAATAATTGAATGTATCATTTTGATGGCAGATTGTAGTGTCCAGAAAGGTCCAAATGACATCATCAGTGACAACTGGAGATTCACCCGTAGTCAAAAGCAAAAGATTAGACTGTGTATTTAGTGTGTATTAGCGTTACCTGTAGATTTTAATTTCTGTACAGTCACGCAATGCTGATGTTAACATTAACAATTTGAGAACAAAGTAAAACAATAATAATAATTTGCACGGTTTGATGTGATATGAGCTAAGCGATCGTTAGATTTAATCACCTTTGGTAGCGCTATTTATTGTAATGCCTTTTTTTCTCAGTTGGTCTGAACAAAAGTGGCAGACATGTTACTTACTTGTTCAGATGTCATTATCCGGTGAAAATTCTTATTTTGGTCGTACTTCCAAGACGTAGAATCTGTGATTCCGAAGTAAAGTATCCACACCGGTGCGGTGACCTGAATGACAGCCACAAAAACTCCTCAAAACATTAGATTGTTCCACACTGAGGAGCCTTGCCGATGCACAACCCACGTAAAGATGATAATTCCGCAAGTAACTGCAATTGCAGGTTTCAAACAAATGTTGACAAAGAGGCAAAACTTACGGACTGCAGCTTTAAAGATTGATGTTACATGAGTTAAAAAAAAAATTATGTACACGGATAATTTATAATAAATTCTGCAAAATAAAAATAAAAAAAACAAGAATTGTCAATTGATTACATATTTGGTTTCATGAAGATTATCAGAGAATAACTTAAACTTCAATCTATTTGTGACTTTAAAGGTGCAGTATATAATATTGACAGCTAGCAGTTGAAATGGGTACTGCAGCCCAAATTGAAAATATTGCTTTCCCCGGCCCCCTCCTCCTCAATCTGGCAACCCGCATGAGCATTGAGTCTGAGACACGCAATTGACAATGGAAAGTGGCAAGTCCTTTGCAAACATATTGTATTTTAATTCTTTAGTGCAGTCAAAAAAAAAATCACCTTTAACGGGAATGTCTGTCAGTTTACTTTCCTACCACTAGGTGGCAGGAACAAGTGCAATTGACAATGGAAAGCGGTGAGTCTTACACTGTAAGTTGATCGGCTAATGTATACTTTGCAATGTTTTTATTGCCAAGGCGTTTTAGATCAGGTAGAATCTGTGATCTCAGACCCAGTTTGTTTGCTGGCTTCTATGGCTGCAATACTGTGTTTTCAGACAACTGGCAACCCAGGGTGTCGAAATACTATTGGGTAAATTGGCAGTGGGCGGGATCACATAGACCAAAACAAAAACATACATTCCGAAACTAAACGCAAGTAAGTATTTTAACTTAGCATGTTTATGCTTTAGTACAGTCAAAAAAAAATTACATTCAGCATCTTTAACAGGAATGTCTCACATTCCTACCACTAGGTGGCGGTAAGTGTCTAGTTTACATTTTGAAATTAAAATATACAATGCAAGGTAAAATATGACGCAAAAGATGTATTTTACAGCATGGGCACACAAAAAAGAAACAGACAGTGGCAAAGGATTTTTTTTCTTTAATGTCAGGCTCTTAGTAAAGAAAACTAGTGCAAACAGCAGCTACAGTCAGTCACTGCTAACATTTTTTTCTGAAGGTGAGATGTACACCTTTCTATTGCTTTATGGCCTTTTTTTTATTATTTATTAAAAAAAGTCTTAATATTTACAGAGTTCACATATGAACCTCACAGGCATTATCAGACTGGTCCATCAATGGCGTCGCCAAATCCTTCAGACCATCTGATCACATTTACATTACATTTCTTTGTATTTAAAACCTTAGTGTTGTCTTCCCTTCTGAATCAGGGACAACTTTGTTGTTTAATAAATATCTTAATGTCTCACAAGTCAAAGTACAACTTATACAAGAAATCTTTACATTTGCTTTCTACAAGCACCATCTAGTGTAAGCCATTACAGAGCCATTGCTCACAGTTGTGTCAAACAGAGTCTTTCCAATGACATTAGTCCAGAATTATTTCTGCAAAATAAATTGCATATCTTTTCTTAAAGATTTGCATTATTTAAAAATGTCCTTATAATGTGTGCAAGTTCAACTAATGGTCGCTTTAATCTAGAGTTCTACTTCTGGTAGCAATGCTGTACCTAAAATACAGTGTGCTGCCTTGAGATATTTTTCTGATTGTCTACAAATAGTTTGTTGGACATGAGCTAAAAAGGCATTCAATTGTTTTATGATTTGTGCATGTAACTCAAATTTGGAGTACATATGAATGAAGATTATTTTCTCATATATGCATATGCTAAAAAACATCCACTGGATCTATTCATTAAACTATTTTGCAGTGGCAAACAGACGCAAAACAAGTAGAACTCTGTCCTACACTACTGAGTGAACGTCTGCTGTATAAAAACAACTGATTCTCAACATGATGTTTCTGTACTGGATCACTGTAATGTTTCATTCATGTTGCAACTGTTCTGTAGATTTCAGAAGCCAATTTTATATTTCACAGTCTTGCATGATTCAGCTTCTTTCTTCCTTTCACATTATCGATCTTGTAGAGATTTCTTTGGCTGTACGATACACTCGATACGATCTGTTTGGTGTGGTTGGTGTGAGTGTGTCTCCCCCTAGTGGAGGACTTACTCATCACAATCTTCTGTAAGAGGGAGGATGTTGTCCTGTCTCGTTCAGTAGTTGATTTAGGATGTATGGAGTTGTTCTATGTCCTGGGCTCAAGTCTGTGTGAGAGCTCAAATAGAGTCTGTTGATTGTCGATGACGTGCAGGTAATTGATGTACGTTCTCACTTCCACACTGTCCTTCTGGGACAACATGTTTCCTGATGGACAAAAGCAAAAATCATTATTAGAACCTATAGAATCAACACAACAGAAGTCAGGCTGACTTTCAGTGTTGAAACCCCTAAACTGGGACAAACTACTTTCTTTTTTTTAGTGTAGAGACAGATTTGGGTTATGCAGTAATATATACAGACCTGTGTGTTCAAATACAAGTGGAAGTATGTCATTGTATTAAATACTAAAATACGTTCTGCGATCCAGGCTTAATATAAAAAGACAACTCAAGCCCTATTCGGACGGGATTAGTTTAACATGGAGAGGTGGGGTAAAGTAATTATTACCAGAGCTTCTCGGTGATTTTAGTCCCGTCTGAACGTGCCATCTCAGTAATCATTACGGTCAGTGTCAGTAAAGATTACGGAAACTTTCACCTTCTGTAAAAAGGTCCGGAAAAATTACCTCAGGTAATACTAATCCTGTGCGAATAGACCCGCTGTAAATATGTACGTAAATATTCTGTCATTTCCTGTTTAAAGTATGGGAGCGCTTGAAAAAGCATTCAGTTGCGTTCTAGGCGGTGGGACAAGTCTGTGACAAACCTCAAGTGTTTTCTGCTTACCATTCAGATTAAAAAAGGTCGACTTGTCAGAGGCACAAAACTTCTTTAGCTTTAGGTAAGTGCCTATTAACCAACAGAATCCAATCAGAATTGAATTAAACTGTTATATATAGTTTATATAGATTGTGTTTGTGCACGTGATATCAGGAAGCAACTTAATACGCATATGACGACAGGGAGGTGACGGCGATGCGTAAATCTAGTTACCCCTCCCACTTCTGCTAGTTTTACTGAGATTTCTTATCCTGTGCGAATTGGCCATTAATATTACAGATGTCCTGTGGTAAAATTACTTAATTTACCCTTGTAAAACTAATCTTGTCCGAATAGGGCTTATGTAAACCATTTGTAGGCTGATTTTCCCGAGAAGTGTAAACACTGTGGCGCTATCAAAACGTTTTGGTTGTTGGAGCAGTCCGACCAGCAACAGCAACATTAGCTCAACCAATGGCATGAGTTTGCGGCGTGATTATCTGTTTACCTGGCCAATAGGAGATTGTGGGGTAAATGTTTGGGGAAACGTGTTTGAGACAGTAATTTTTTTGCAATTCTATTTGGATGTGGTAGTGGGGCAGAGATGAAACAGCAAGGATACATTATTTTATACTCAGTTGTAAATCTGTGCGTTTTGAGAACTTACCCATGTGATCTGTCCGACACTGCCTGATAATCCGCACTGTGTCTGCTATCATGTGCTGCACACAAAACACATCTCACATAAACTTGTTTTGGTCTCTTGAGGGTACTGTATATGACATTAAAGGGATAGTTCACCCAAAAATGAATATTCTGTCATCATTTACTCACTCACATGTCGTTTTAAAATATCTTCTTTTATGTTCCGCATAAAAAAAGAAGTCATACAGGTTTGGAACTAGTGATGGGCGATTTCGAATCAGTTTCAAACTTTTGTTTCAAATCAGTGGTTTGGAGCGTGTATCAAACTGCCAAAGTCACATGATTTCATTAAACGAGGCTTCGTTACATCATAACTGTTTTGAACGTTTCGAAATTCCAATGATTCAGCGCTGATGTGCGATGATCGCTGTGAACCCGTGAATCATGCAGATTCATTGAGCTCTATAGGTTTTACCTGATCTCTGATCAGTTTTATACACTTGTAGACGTTTTAATTAAACATTAGTATAATTAAAAGGAATAATAGTAGTTCTTATTGGCCTGTTTAGCTGAGCCATCCATGGAACAAACAAAACAAGCCCTGATAATTGATAAAAGAACACATCATACAGACACTTGATATTTAATCTTATTAGATAATTAGTTAACTGCATTTGAAATATTTGACTTTCAATAAAACATTTGTGATGGGTTTGTAAAAGATGTTTTTATGCATGTTTGGCCTGAGTTTTTGTTGCATTTCCACTGTTCTGACCAGCAGGGGTCACCAGCATGTGGCGTTTCGAAGCAATGAATCGTTTTGCAAAAAGCTTTGTTTCTCCCATCACTATTTGGAAAATTAGAGTGAATAAATTGACAGAATTTATTTTCATATTTTGGTGAACTATCCCTTTAATTAAAACAAAAACAATAATAAAAGGGCCTCTATTAGGCCTAATTATTGACTTACTAGCTTATCGAAGTTGACCAGGTTGTCGAGAAAGGTTTTGTTGCCCTCATGAATGAAGGTAATATCTGTTCAGATAGAATGTTTGTTCAAATTTCACTACACACATTGCTGTTGCAAAAAAAGCCCAAAAGTCTTTCAAAGAGACTCTCACCATGTCCTAACCAGATACATTGCAATAAAGCAATAAATGCTAATTCTTTCGTTCAAACTGCTTAAGTCATGATGTAAAGGATCCTGTTTCCGGGTCCAAGGCTACTGGTTTCAACTGAGAATACTATCTCAACAGCCATTTATGAGCAGTACTTATTCATATCACTCATTTTAAGCTAAGCTTTTAGAAATTCACATTGTGCATTACAGTCTCAGGACTCACAGCATTCCAGAGCCCAATATTTTAAAGATTCCTAAAAGATTAAATCATTGTCTGGCCATCTGAGATGTTGGAATAGGTTAGGATCATGATTTTTTTCCGGTAGTATTACAGCACACTATGAATGTATATTTGCGTTTGCTTTTGGCATTTGAAAAGAGTGTTTGGACCCGGAAATTGTGACGCATGACATCAGACTTGTATGATTTCTGTTGTGTTAGGTTTCCTCGCCCATGGGGAAATCTCATTAGTCTAAAATCCCGAACCTTATATTTAAACATTTAAAGTTGGCATGAAATGGAAATTCACCCGTTTTCTAAATGTATGTTATTGCTCTTATTGTGAATTATTCATCCATGCATGTTTTCAATGTAGACAGACAAATAGCTTATGTCTGCTTAGGACATGGTGTCATGTGCAGATTACAAACTGTGAATGTTTTGACTTGCTGCACCTTTCAGTAGCAGAGGTAGGAAAGGGATCTTGGGAGACTTCATCTTCCTGAAGGCATCTCTGTAGGCTTTATGATTTAAAGAAGGGTCCTGCGGGGTATGAAAAAGCATTCACGTGTACATATTTGTGTTATTTTACCCTGAAAGCATCTGGTTTGTCTCAAATCTCTTCCTCTGTAATGCCACCTGCTGTTTCCTCCCTGGAGGCCAGAGTCTCTGATATGATTACAGCTTCATATATTACATCCTAATGAGCCGTAAACAGCACAAAATGCTCTAGCAGGAGGTGAACTAGCAGGAGGCAACTTAAGATTTTGATGAGACAATCACTTACCGTCAGGCTCTCCAGCTCGGCGAACAACTTCCTGAACTTCCCAGGGACTTTCTGAAATTAGGACAGTAAAAAAAACAAAAGGATTGAAGCCAACGCACTGTTCCTGTTTAGCACAGTTTGCAATACACTCTAGTTTCTTGCTTCATCATTTATTACAAACAAAGACTGATGCTGAAAATCGGACTAGTATATATGTGGAGTGGTAGTGTTGCAGAGTATTTATGTGCATAGGAGTTGTTGTCGTCTTACCTCCCATGTCTGAGTGAGTCGACTGACAGCGGGACTGTTCAGTCCCATAATAATCGCAAAGAATGAGTTCAGGTTCCTCTGTGCTTTACAGCTACGAAAGAGTAAGAGAGACAAAAAGAAAGGAGGAGAACTTGAGTATGCACACCATCTGATTTATTTGAGTAGAAAGAAATACAATCACGAGTTATTTTAGTGTGTTGCTATGTGATTGCAAAGGTGTTTTGGTGGATGCTTACTGGCCCAAATCAAAAAGTTTATGATATTCTTGTGCCTAGATATGGCTCAGGTCCTTCAGAGTTTATAGGATGATTTCAGTCAGCGAGTGTGTGATAGTGCATGTGTACTTACTGTGCTGCAACCTTGATGAATTTTTTGAAGAGCTGCACACGTTTGCAGAGGGTTGGGCACAGAAGCACTTCAGTCATCACCCACTGTTGAGTCTCATTACAGCGCTGCAACAGCTGCTCCAGCGCCACCGTGTGGCCGGTGCTTGCATCGCGGCTCAGCGTGAAATGCACCAGCTCTTGCTGCACAGCAGTAGGGAAAATCACATGGTCCTTATTAAACATTGTAGAAAGTTCTAATTGAATGTCAGTATTGAATAAAGACTATTGAGTATGTTCGATTACAAGCCAGCTGTGTTCTTAAAGGGTACAGAACACAGTTTCTGCCAATCTCATGTTAATCTTGAGTACCTATAGAGTAGTATCGCATCCTTCATATCTCCGAAGAGTCTTTAGTTTTATCATATTTATAAAAGACAGATACGCTGTACTGGTTCTTTCCGAAAACACCCGAGGTCATGGAAGCATGCAGTGGGCGGAGCTAAAGAGTCATGAGCACACACATACGAAATACATCATGGCATTATCCCTGGATAACTTTCGATTCATTTTACATTCGTGTTGTTCACATTATATGCGCTCACGCGCCAATTGCCAACAAAACACAGACATTTGATGTGGTTTCTCGACTCATGACCGGGAACAAACAAACACTCTTGCAGAACTCCGTTGCTGCTCCGGAAAAACAAACTGCATCCACTGTTTCCTTAACGCTGAGTTATTTGGGAAGCTGAACAAGGTTATCATTCCCTCACAACCATAAACACACTTCTTTAGTGACATTGTTGATTTTGTGGTCTAAAAACAAAATGACAGCGCTGCCGACGGCTCCCGTAACCCGAGCGAAGCTCATTGATGGGCGTGCTCTTGCTCTCGCTCTGGTTGATGTGCGCACGCGCTCATCCAGGAGAAGTGCCCATACAAGCAATTCCGCCCTTTATGAAGTCATACAGGGCCATACTCATTTTTTGAAATTTTGCCCATGTTTAGCATGAGAATCCAACTCTTTAATAGTGTAAATATGTCAGAATGCATGAAATAGCATTAGACATCCCCTTTAAAGTAACCATATCATGCCATTTTAAAGGTTCTTATTTTGTTTAGGTCTCCTACAGTAGGTTTACATGCAGCCAAAAGGTCAACAAAACTTTTATTTTCTAATACACATTGCAGCATCACCGCTTTTCTCACAGGGTCTGAAACGGCTCAATCAAGGATCCGGTGATTCCGGTCTCTAAATGCGTAAATGCCCATTACCATTTCTAAATTTCATCTCTGAATTAACCTTTGACAAAACAGTCTTTTCAACCACACAGTACTGTTATTTTTGTCTTACAAATATTATTTTTTATCACAGAAGTAATGGGATAAAAGTTTATAGTTCGGATATAAACACTGATGTCTACGAAAGTGATCAAAATAGAGCAAATCACCTTTTGAAAGTAACTTTGCACTTCAAATAATGATTGTATCGATTACAAGAGACTGTTAAAAAAAAAAAACGTATTTCTCAGTGAATCATACATTCAAAAGATTCGTTGAAAACGCTGATTCATCCAGTAATGAAACAAGTATAGTATTTATGAGCGAGTCATTGAATCATTTATTCAAACCGTTTTTTGTTTTTTTAAATAATTCTTTCAAATTAATGAAACATTTTTAAATAGACTACAGCAATTGACATTTTGTCAGAACCTCTAGTAAATTACATGTTATTATGTTTAGTTGTCTGTTCAGAATCATGGGAGAATCATGATCTCTATTTGAAACAAAAAAAAAAATCGTGATTCGCTCTATTTCAGCTTGGGTTTTTTTGTGTCAACTCCTTCTAACTACTTCATTGCCTGTTTTAAATGTAAACTTCGCTTTAGTTTGCATTTCAAGGATATGCTTTGTAGTACACCATCTCTTGTGCTGCAATGAAATGTGAAGACTTTACCTCATGGACGTTACTAAAGAGACTCCAGTCACAGTTGGTGAGCGACACGGCAACATCCCATGTGTTCATGCTCAGCATCTTTACTGAGCGCTGCTGCCCATTATCAGTGAAGGGACTCTGAGAGAACAGAACACAGACACTCCGATTATTATTCTTCTGTTAAACTTTATACTTAGTTAAAGTGGGTCAATCACAAATTCTGGCATAACATTTTTTTGACAAAATACTGGCAGAAAAGAAAGAAAAAGTTTAGAATACGGCGCCTTTAAGGTTGCACAGTCGTGTGTCGACCGGAACTAATGGTGTGGAAAGCAGGTTTCTTTTAAGAGCGGTTCAGAAAGTAGCACTCTGACTCTCACCATGATCTCAGTCAGGTCTCTTCTGCAGACGAGCAGCCTCTCAGCGGCACTGAGTGAAGACGAGAACACACACTGATCCGACTGAAGCAGAACCTTCTCTGGAGAAAGAGAAAAGGAGAAGAATAAGGATGAAGAGAAAGCATCAATGTCAGAGAAAGGGTAAACAGTGAGGTACAACAGAAAAAAAAAAAGTATAAAAATGTACATTACTGTAAAACTTTTTTGGACCCCAAGAGCCATTTGGTCATTAGGATACAATGGCCCTAAAGGCCTTCTCAATTTCTTTCTCCCAAAAAATCCCATCACAACATGTTCCTAAACACCCGTTGTCACTGTATACACTGAAAATGTTCCTGATTCATGAAGTCATTGTGGGTAGTGTCTAAAGGTTGATTTTCAGATTAGTTTGATCTCATGAAATAACATTTAAAATGTTGCAAAATTATGCAGCTAATGAGAATCCCTGAAATGATCACATATATTTTAAGACTAAAGAGTTTGATATTTTTTATTAGTGCTGTCAAATCGATTAATCGCATCCAAAATAAAAGTTTGTGTTTACATAATATATGTGTGAGTACTGTGTATAATTATTTTATGTATATATAAATACACGTGCATTTATATATTTAAGAAAAATGTGTTATATTTATATATAAAATATTTATATTTATATATAATATATATATATATATACACAGTATATACACATGCAAATATTTCTTAAATGCAGTTGTAAGAAAAAGTAGGTGAACCGCTTGCAGAATCTGTGAAAATGTGAATCATTTTAACAAAATAAAAGAGATCATACAAAATGCATGTTATTTTTTATTCAGTACTGTCCTGAATAAGATATTTTACATAAAAAGATGTTTACATATAGTCCACAAGACAAAAAAATAGCTGAATTTACTAAAATGACCCGTTCAAAAGTTTATGAACCATTGATTCTTAATACTGTGTGTCGTTACCTGATGATCCACGGCTGTTTTTTTGTTTTGTGATGGTTGTTCATGAGTCCCTTGTTTGTCCTGAGCAGTTAAACTGACCAATGTTCTTCAGAAAAATCCTCCAGGTCCTGCAAATTCTTCAGTTTTCCAGCATCTTTTGCATATTTGAACCCTCTCCAGCAGTGACTGTATGATTTTGAGCTCCATCTTTTCACACTGAAGACGATTGAGGGACTCAAACACAACTATTAAAAAAGGTTCAAACATTCACTGATGCTCCAGAAGGAAACACGACGCATTAAGAGCCGGGGGTGAAAACTTTTGAACAGGATGAAGATTTCCAATTTTTTTCTTATTTTGTTTAAATATCAATTTTTTTCATTTAGTACTGCCCTACGGAAGCAACAGAAGATACTTACATGTTTCCCGGAAGACAAATTAAGTACAATTTACCTTGATCTTCAAAATCAATAAGTTTTCACCCCCCGGCTCTTAATGCGTCGTGTTTCCTTCTGGAGCATCAGTGAATGTTTGAACCTTTTTTAATAGTTGTGTTTGAGTCCCTCAACTGTCCTCAGTGTGAAAAGATGGATCTCAAAATTATACAGTCACTGCTGGAGAGGGTTCAAATATGGAAAAAATGCTGGAAAACTGAAGAATTTGCAGGACCTGGAGGATTTTTCTGATGAACATTGGACAGTTTAACTGCTCAGGACAAACAAGGGACTCATGAACAACCATCACAAAACAAAAAACAGCCGTGGATCATCCAGGTAACAACACACAGTATTAAGAATCAATGGTTCATAAACTTTTGAACGGGTCATTTTAGTAAATTCAGCAATTTTTTTGTCTTGTGGACTATATGTACAGCGGGGAGAACTAGTATTTGATACACTACCGATTTTGCAGGTTTGCCCACTTACAAAGCATGTAGAAGTCTGTAATTTTTATCATAGGTACTCTTCAACTGTGAGTGACGAAATCTAAAACAAAAATCCAGAAAATCACATTGTATGATTTTTAAGTAATTAATTTTTATTTTATTGCATGACATAAGTATTTGATACATCAGAAAAGCAGAACTTAATATTTGGTACAGAAACCTTTGTTTGCAATTACAGAGATCATACGTTTCCTGTAGTTCTTGACCAGGTTTGTGCACACTGCAGCAGGGATTTTGGCCCACTCCTCCATACAGACCTTCTCCAGATCCTTCAGGTTTCGGGGCTGTCGCTGGGCAATACGGACTTTCAGCTCCCTCCAAAGATTTTCTATTGGGTTCAGGTCTGGAGACTGGCTAGGCCACTCCAGGACCTTGAGATGCTTCTTACGGAGCCACTCCTTAGTTGCCCTGGCTGTGTGTTTCAGTTGTCATGCTGGAAGACCCAGCCACGACCCATCTTCAATGCTCTTACTGAGGGAAGGAGGTTGTTGGCCAAGATCTTGCGAGACATGGCCCCATCCATCCTCCCCTAAATACGGTGCAGTCGTCCTGTCCCCTTTGCAGAAAAGCATCCCCAAAGAATGATGTTTCCACCTCCATGCTTCACGGTTGGGATGGTGTTCTTGGGGTTGTACTCATCCTTCTTCTTCCTCCAAACACGGCGAGTGGAGTTTAGACCAAAAAGCTCTATTTTTGTCTCATCAGACCACATGACCTTCTCCCATTCCTCCTCTGGATCATCCAGATGGTCATTGGCAGACTTCAGACGGGCCTGGACATGCACTGGCTTGAGCAGGGGGACCTTGCGTGCGCTGCAGGATTTTAATCCATGACGGCGTAGTGTGTTACTAATTTTTTTCTTTGAGACTGTGGTCCCAGCTCTCTTCAGGTCATTGACCAGGTCCTGCCGTGTAGTTCTGGGCTGATCCCTCACCTTCCTCATGATCATTGATGCCCCACGAGGTGAGATCTTGCATGGTGCCCCAGACCGCGGGAGATTGACTGTCATCTTGAACTTCTTCTATTTTCGAATAATTGCGCCAACAGTTGTTGCCTTCTCACCAAGCTGCTTGCCTGTTGTCCTGTAGCCCATCCCAGCGTTGTGCAGGTCTACAATTTTATCCCTGATGTCCTTACACAGCTCTCTGGTCTTGGCCATTGTGGAGAGGTTGGAGTCTGTTTGATTGAGTGTGTGGACAGGTGTCTTTTATACAGGTAACGAGTTCAAACAGGTGCAGTTAATACAGGTAATGAATAGAGAACAGGAGGGCTTCTTAAAGAAAAACTAACAGGTCTGTGAGAGCCGGAATTCTTACTGGTTGGTAGGTGATCAAATACTTGTGTCATGCAATAAAATGCAAATTAATTTAAAAATCATACAATGTGATTTTCTGGATTTTAGTTTCCGTCTCTCACAGTTGAAGTGTACCTATGATAAAAATTACAGACCTCTACATGCTTTGTAAGTAGGAAAACCTGCAAAATCGGCAGTGTATCAAATACTTGTTCTCCCCACTGTATACATCTTTTATGTAAAATATCTTATTCAGGACAGTACTAAATATATGTTTTTTATTTTGTATGATCTCTCTTATTTAGCTAAAATAATTCACATTTTCAGATTCTGCAAGCGGTTCACATACTTTTTCTTGCAACTGTATATACAGTGGGGAGAACAAGTATTTGATACACTGCCGATTTTGCAGGTTTTCCTACTTACAAAGCATGTAGAGGTCTGTAATTTTTATCATAGGTACACTTCAACTGTGAGAGACGGAATCTAAAACAAAAATCCAGAAAATCACATTGTATGGTTTTTAAATAATTAATTTGCATTTTATTGCATGACATAAGTATTTGATCACCTACCAACCAGTAAGAATTCCGACTCTCACAGACCTGTTAGTTTTTCTTAAAGAAGCCCTCCTGTTCTCCACTCATTACCTGTATTAACTGCACCTGTTTGAACTCGTTACCTGTATAAAAGACACCTGTCCACACACTCAATCAAACAGACTCCAACCTCTCCACAATGGCCAAGACCAGAGAGCTGTGTAAGGACATCAGGGATAAAATTGTAGACCTGCACAAGGCTGGGATGGGCTACAGGACAATAGGCAAGCAGCTTGGTGAGAAGGCAACAGCTGTTGGCGCAATTATTAGAAAATGGAAGAAGTTCAAGATGACGGTCAATCTCCCTCGGTCTGGGGCACCATGCAAGATCTCAACTTGTGGGGCATCAATGATCATGAGGAAGGTGAGGGATCAGCCCAGAACTACACGGCAGGACCTGGTCAATGACCTGAAGAGAGCTGGGACCACAGTCTCAAAGAAAACCATTAGTAACACACTACGCCGTCATGGATTAAAATCCTGCAGCGCACGCAAGGTCCCCCTGCTCAAGCCAGCGCATGTCCAGGCCCGTCTGAAGTTTGCCAATGACCATCTGGATGATCCAGAGGAGGAATGGGAGAAGGTCAT
Organism: Coreius guichenoti; assembly: GCA_039654105.1. NCBI lineage: Eukaryota > Metazoa > Chordata > Actinopteri > Cypriniformes > Gobionidae > Coreius > Coreius guichenoti. The sequence goes on from CM077176.1 coordinate 22,472,798, forward strand.
GTGGTCTGATGAGACAAAAATAGAGCTTTCTGGTCTAAACTCCACTCGCCGTGTTTGGAGGAAGAAGAAGGATGAGTACAACCCCAAGAACACCATCCCAACCGTCAAGCATGGAGGTGGAAACATCATTCTTTGGGGATGCTTTTCTGCAAAGGGGACAGGACGACTGCACCGTATTGAGGGGAGGATGGATGGGGCCATGTATCGCGAGTTCTTGGCCAACAACCTCCTTCCCTCAGTAAGAGCATTGAAGATGGGTCGTGGCTGGATCTTCCAGCATGACAACGACCTGAAACACACAGCCAGGGCAACTAAGGAGTGGCTCCGTAAGAAGCATCTCAAGGTCCTGGAGTGGCCTAGCCAGTCTCCAGACCTGAACCCAATAGAAAATCTTTGGAGGGAACTGAAAGTCCGTATTGCCCAGCGACAGCCCCGAAACCTGAAGGATCTGGAGAAGGTCTGTATGGAGGAGTGGGCCAAAATCCCTGCTGCAGTGTGCGCAAACCTGGTCAAGAACTACAGGAAACGTATGATCTCTGTAATTGCAAACAAAGGTTTCTGTACCAAATATTAAGTTCTGCTTTTCTGATGTATCAAATACTTATGTCATGCAATAAAATGCAAATTAATTACTTAAAAATCATACAATGTGATTTTCTGGATTTTTGTTTTAGATTCCGTCACTCACAGTTGGAGAGTACCTACGATAAAAATTACAGACTTCTACATGCTTTGTAAGTGGGCAAACCTGCAAAATCGGCAGTGTATCAAATACTTGTTCTCCCCACTATACATGAATGAGTGCTATTTATATATACATAATTATACACAGTACTCACACATATATTATGTAAATACAAATGTTTATTTTGGATCCAATTAATCGATTTGACAGCACTAATTTTTATGATATTCAGTTTAATATTTTTATGAGTTTTATGACTATGGTATTCAGTTTTGTTGATGGTAATTCAATCAACAGTGTTTCAGCAAGTTGAAGAGAAAATATGGATTTAGAGTAAAAATGGTAACACTTTACAATAAGGTTCTGTTCGTTAACATGAGTTAACATGAACAAACAATGGGAAATACTTCTACAGCATTTATTATTCTTAGTTAATTTCAACATTTACTTAAATACTACTTTTGATTTAAAAAATGTTAGTTCACAGTGCGTTAACTAATGTTATACATGAGCACACACTGAACAACTGTATTTTTATTAACTAACATTAACAAAGATTAATAAATACTAAAACATACTGCTCATTGTTAGTTCATGTTAGTTAATGCATTAACTGATGTTACAAAAAGAAATGAAAATTTTTCAACCTCATGTCATTACAAGTCTGTATGAGTTGTGTAATGTGTCTTCTGTGGAACACAAAAGATGATATTTTGAAGAATACTGGGAATCAAACAACACGAACCCATTGCCATCCATTTTCTTTTTTAAACAAACTTATTTTATTTTACACATAAGAAAGATTTGGAAAGACATGAAGGTGAGTAAATAATGATAGAATTTTAATTTTTGAATGGAGTCTCTCTTTAAGCACCTAAACATTGTGGAACCAAAATACCAAAACACCATCAAAACTCTGAAAGGTGGAATATGCAAAATAATTGAAATGCAACATATTAACCATATATATATATATATATATTTTAATATATATAATTTTTTTTTTATTTAATTTTTTTGTATAACAATAACTAATATATATATATATATATATATATATATATATATATATACACACTCACCTAAAGGATTATTAGGAACACCTGTTCAATTTCTCATTAATGCAATTATCTAATCAACCAATCACATGGCAGTTGCTTCAATGCATTTAGGGGTGTGGTCCTGGTCAAGACAATCTCCTGAACTCCAAACTGAATGTCAGAATGGGAAAGAAAGGTGATTTAAGCAATTTTGAGCATGGCATGGTTGTTGGTGCCAGACGGGCCGGTCTGAGTATTTCACAGTCTGCTCAGTTACTGGGATTTTCACGCACAACCATTTCTAGAGTTTACAAAGAATGGTGTGAAAAGGGAAAAACATCCAGTATGCGGCAGTCCTGTGGGCGAAAATGCCTTGTTGATGCTAGAGGTCAGAGGAGAATGGGCCGACTGATTCAAGCTGATAGAAGAGCAACTTTGACTGAAATAACCACTCGTTACAACTGAGGTATGCAGCAAAGCATTTGTGAAGCCACAACACGCACAACCTTGAGGCGGATGGGCTACAACAGCAGAAGACCCCACCGGGTACCACTCATCTCCACTACAAATAGGAAAAAGAGGCTACAATTTGCACAAGCTCACCAAAATTGGACAGTTGAAGACTGGAAAAATGTTGCCTGGTCTGATGAGTCTCGATTTCTGTTGAGACATTCAGATGGTAGAGTCAGAATTTGCCGTAAACAGAATGAGAACATGGATCCATCATGCCTTGTTACCACTGTGCAGGCTGGTGGTGGTGGTGTAATGGTGTGGGGGATGTTTTCTTGGCACACTTTAGGCCCCTTAGTGCCAATTGGGCATCGTTTAAATGCCACGGCCTACCTGAGCATTGTTTCTGACCATGTCCATCCCTTTATGACCACCATGTACCCATCCTCTGATGGCTACTTTCAGCAGGATAATGCACCATGTCACAAAGCTCGAATCATTTCAAATTGGTTTCTTGAACATGACAATGAGTTCACTGTACTAAAATGGCCCCCACAGTCACCAGATCTCAACCCAATACAGCATCTTTGGGATGTGGTGGAACGGGAGCTTCGTGCCCTGGATGTGCATCCCACAAATCTCCATCAACTGCAAGATGCTATCCTATCAATATGGGCCAACATTTCTAAAGAATGCTTTCAGCACCTTGTTGAATCAATGCCACGTAGAATTAAGGCAGTTCTGAAGGCGAAAGGGGGTCAAACACAGTATTAGTATGGTGTTCCTAATAATCCTTTAGGTGAGTGTATATTTATTGTTACTCCAAAAATCTGTTGCTATATCAAAAGTATTTGCATATGGTGACAAATGTTCACCATATGACTAATGCCCTTATTGCATAGGTGTCCAATCCTGCTCCTGGAGGGCCAATGTCCTGCAGAGTTTAGCTCCATCCAGCTCCAACACACCTGCCTGGAAGTTTCTGAAGATCTTGATCAGCTGGTTCAGAGGTGTTTCATTAGGGATGGAGCTAAACCAAAGCCTGCAACCTTAGCTGAAAAAAGCGTAATGTCTGCTAATGCTGCAGTATGCAGAGGAGACAAGAGGCCTTTTTTTGAATGGATGTCAATGGAGGAGAGACTTCACTATGCTGAATAAAATGCTTTTGTGGGAAAACGGCTTATCATTTAATGAATCAACAGCCCATCAGCTAATCTTAAACATTTGTTTTGGATTGATCTATTTTTAGGGTTTACACCGAAAAAAATGCTGTTTTATAATAGAGGTCATGGACTATTGCGCGACGTGTAGGATTCAGTTTACGACATTTCTCATTAATTTCTATGGTATCCGCAAACAGTGACTGACTTTCGCACAACTCTGAGCGAAATTCAATGATGTCAAGGCTGTAATGTAAAGACTGTAAAGACTACTTTGTCATCTTTAACGGACAGCTTTGTCGCATAGTTACGTGCATCCTGTCACTGTTTAAACTGCCCTGTCAATCATCTTGTCACAGTTAAAATCCTCCACATTCAATTTAACCCTTAAATGCATACCTCGGGTCTTCATCGACCCGGGACGTCATTCACTACCCTCCTCCTCATTCATTTTTTAAAGTTAGACATCAACCTTCTTAGTATTCCTCAATCAATTCATTATAAACAATATAACAAGAAAAAAATCATAAAATTATAAAAGAATGCCTGTTTTCTTATTCATTTTTTGTAAAAATTGTATAGGGTCGCTAACGACCCGAGGTGTGTATCAGTGTACGTATATTTTTTTCTGCACAGCAATAATTGATGATGGAATAAGTGCAATTCACCTTTATTCCACAAGGTGGCAATGTCTGATATACAATGATGAAGTGACGTTTCATTCAGGCAGAAACCGAAAGAATAGGAAGTATCATCAGCAAAACTTGAAATGGCTCAGCGATTTACTGCAGAACAAGTACTGAACGCAATCAAATATTAGAGTCACTGTCACTTGATGGTGGATCTGGTGAAGAAGCTGTCAGTGATCAAAATATTGATTATGAAGATGTTGAAAATGATAGTTCTGAGAATATGTTTTAGATGGCGAATATGAGCCAGATGCTGAATGTACTGGGAAATGAGCTCTGACGAGGACAGTAATGATGGTATAAAACATCTGCTCAAACTGAACCCATCCAAGCTCCAAAAGGTCACAAAATATGCTTTATGTCATTCTTCTGTAATTGCTACTCTAATATCAGGAGAGTTTTATATTATCACGACAGGTAGAGATCCATCCGTGTTAGATATAAATCAGGGTCGCTAAAGAACGGAATATGTAATAATGATTGGCGAAACATTCATGCATTTAAGGGTTCATTTAATTTCTTACATTTCAGAGAGAAATGTAGTAGCACGTTGATCTGCCAGACGTGGGTCTTTCATGCAGAGACTCTCCTCATATATTTGCAGTTTGTATAATGCATTTAAAAGTTAATGACCAAACTTATCAAAGTTCACAATGCTGTTGCAGATGAAATATAATGTGGATAACATTGAATAAATATCTTTTCATCAGGTTATATACTGATTATTAATCACTCAAACCCCTTATCTAAACCTCTCTTAACCATCAAACCATCAGGAGCAGGTTTGGACACCCCTACCCTATTGCGTTCTGCCCCAAGTGTGGAGGCCCCACGAGCTGCCTTACCATCCCCCCCCCATAACCATTTCTTGATACACAAATTACATGGTTTGAACATTTTAAATAACCATAAATATACTGTTTCAATCACCAGATACAGGATCAGAAGCATAATGCCTGCTTTTTCCCTTGTTGTACCCTAATGATTAGTTTAAAAGCATAATAGCCCCCTGCAGACCTGCGGACAGTGATGTCTCATAAAAGCTGCAGCAATGCCAATCAAAATGAAAATAGAAAGATGTATGAACTCGTTCAAACCTCCAGGATACGTGACGGCCATCAACACCATGTCATCCTCAGCACAGTCAAGCCTTTCGGCCACAGTCCTCAGCAGTTCCTGCACGGACACATCACTGTGCGTCCTCACACTCACGTATGAAGCTATGGTCACGTACACGCGACACAGCACTGAAGACACACAAACACCCAGCGCTGCATCAATCAGCCACCAATTCACATAAAAATGCCATAAAACAAGATTCTCACATGCTGTTATACATAAACAACCTGCCATCGGTCTCAAGCAGCACCGCAGTCAGCAAGACCTCTAAAGAGTGTAGGAGAGAAATATGAGGGAATATTTTATGAGCTTACCTTCCTTCCTCTCCCTCTGAGCTCCTCTCACAGGGTGCCAGTTCTCCTTCAGACTCAGCTGGTGGAAGAGCGCTTTATTCTGGAAGACAGTAAACATGTGGCATTGAGAATATTATTGTTTATGAGAAATACACACGCTAACACACACACACACAAACACACACACCTTAAAGCAACAGTGAAAGCCTCATGCTGTATAACTTATCCACACAGCACTCTGAGCTTGCAAGCACCATTTTGTTATTGTTAACGAAAAACTAAATTCCTTTTCATTAACTAAAATAAAATAAATAATAGATAAAAAAATTAAGGATTAAGGGCCAGATTTACTAACAGCTTGGCGTTAAAAACTACTGTCAGGATTTACTAAAGACACGTAGTGAAAAATTAGCGCTGAAAAGGCATGGACAGGGTTATTTTTTCGGCTGACCTTATTGCATATGCATTTGCAGGAGTTTTTCCTTTCAGACACAATTTATGGGAGGAGAGTATTTAAATTAAATATGCAAGATTTACTAAGGTTTGTGCTAGTCAATTTACTTGTATTTGCCTCATTATTTACCGCCCAATGTCCTAAACCAGACGCTAATTTGCGCTGCTCTTGGTATAGATTGCGTTGGTCATGGAAATGATCCGCCTGCGTCTGTGTTCTTTAATTTGCGTGTCGTCAGTAGATCACACGCTGAACTTTCCCTTTACATCGGCACTTTAATTGGATTGCGCTCTCACGCTAATTTGCCTTTTTAGTAAATCTGGCCCTAAGTATTAAAATGCCCATATTCTACACTTTTGAAGTCCATTTTTGAAGGGCTTTCTATTGCCAACTGTGGATGAAACATAAAATTACTTTGTTACTTTAGGAGGCCCATTGCTTTTTGTTTAGTTTTTTTGATAACATCAGCTGCACTTTGACATTTGTCATTCTACACTCGAGATACACAGAGTAAGAAGAAAGTCTCACAAGATGTGCATTTATATCTAAAACATATGTGTCCTGAGCAAGTAAGTAGCACATCTTCCATCATTGTAGCTGGACCCTCTTTTATTTACTTGTGGACAAGACATAAACACCCAAGCATGAATGACAGAAATGAACAAAATCTTAAATGTCCTGTGAACCCGACAGCTCTGAATATAAATCACAGTTTCCTCTGTAATAAGTTTCTTGCATCAAAAACAGTAATAATTTAGTTTTACATGTTTTTGCTAATGTACCTTTAAGACCTCTACATGTAAATGACTTTTGCCACCAGGAAGGGGCAAGTTGATGAATATCGAATGAGCAAAGAGTGCACAAACTTACATTAATTATGCTTAAGAGCTTATAGTTTAAACAATGTCTTAGGCCCCGATCAGATAAAATGCATTTTTGCAGTGAGGCGCGCCTTTTTTGAATAGTTTTCTGTTGGCAGGGAGCATTATGCGTGCTGTTTATGCGCCCCGGGCGCCTTGCGTTTTAACCGCCTGCTGCGCCTCGCATTTTTCCAGGAGTGGTCTGAGCGCATGAAGTTGGAAAAAACCGTGGTGACGGTTATCTTGATTAGACTGACAGCACAGCTGATTCGGGGGTTGCCTAGCAACATAAAAAAAAAAAAAAAAAAAACCTTTTCAAACCTGAAAAACGCGTTCTGTCTGATCGGGGCCTTTAACTGTATTTGCTTTTTATATTTACTAATGGTTTTAAAGGGGTCATGAATTGAGAAATCAACTTTTCCTTGAGCTTTTGACATATAAGAGGTCATCATACTATAAGAATATCCTGTAGGTTTCAGAACTGAAAACTTTCTTGTTAGTCCAAAAATAGCTTTTATTGAGACCAGTGAACGACTCGTTGTGGAATGTGCCTATCTATGAAAGACCGTCTCTGCAGAAGAAAATCAACGCCTACTTTATCATTGCAACGTTGGCCCCGCCTACTAGTGTGTTAGTGAGATGACGAGGAGAGAAGAGCAATACAGGATCATTGGACTAAAAATAACATCATCTTCCAAAGGACCCTAATGCTAGGAATGTGGTTATTTATTTTCAACAATGTGAATGTCTCAGTTGAGCATTATTTATTTGTATTCAGTACATTTCACTGTGGATTCTTTGGTAATTCAGTCTCAATTTCGGTGCAGGCTTTGCAAACAGACTTTTACAATATGGACTCGACAGTAATGCGACAACATTTAAGTAACTGTGTTAATTCTAATGCCTGATCTGTGACCAGTGATTTCTGATATGTAATGACTTAATGGTCAACTTCACATTGTTTCTCTTAGTAGGATGAAATCTGTTATTTAAACTGTGAATAAATTATATATAGAACGCGATCAAAGAACTCTCCCTTTGCAATCGCTGGAGCTGTCAATCAAACAGCGTGAGTTTATCAGTGATTGAGTGACTTGAGTGACTTTCGCCAAAACTCCCGTTTTAATCAACAAATCTCTTATTTACATTGTGTTTGCACTGTTAGTTATGATGAAAGCATTCGTGAAAGTGCACAAATCGAGTTGCAATGACGAGATCACTGCATTCGTGCGCTAAACATGTCTGTGATCAGTCAATGCTCATCACTGCAACCTTTCTAAATAGTTTTCGAGAGTACCACATGTAATGTTGTTGCCAAAAATGTTAGCCAATCACAGCAGTGGGCGTTTACACTGAAGTCTCACAGCAGACATGCCCCTTCAAACAAAGCGTTCAGAGCAGAGGGCTAAAATCAGGGTAGGAAAAATGCCTTTTATTTATAAATTATGACAATTTTTGATGTAAAAACCATACTAACATTATAAGTGCACCCCAGGAAACATTATAAAACAATAAAACAATGAAGTTCTTGACCCCTTTAAGTCACCTTTTTAAGGAAACTTGGCACTTAGATTTTTGCCCACTACCCTGAATGCACTTTGCATGTCATTTCCTTTATTGGCATCCTGTCAGCTTATTCCACGAGCGCATGTCTTTAGCACATGTCTATTTAATTTGGCATCAAGATCTGAGAAAAACCCAGTGATTTCAAAGTCTAATGTGAACGCAGTTATCTTGTGTTGCTCAGGTTTTTATAATGAGCTGTTTTCTGATAGCTATCAGTGTTTCTCATCGATATATAAATGTGGGCGGACATATCTTAGCATCGCCATGATTCAGTCATCGATATCATGATGGATTCTGAACAAGTTTTCCATGATATGTCCTCTTCAAACAACAAAAAGTTCAATCAAAGTGCACTGAGGTGGTTTCATTGAGATTCTGTGCAGGTAATACAACGGATGGTTTTAACCCTTACCTTCTTCTGCGGAGAGGATTCATCTACCGTACTGAGAGATGAGAGGGGAAGAAGACAAGAGAGAGACAGAAAGAAATAAAGAAGAATGAGCCAAAGGGATCACTTGAAATATAAATGTGCCATTATATCAATACTGCAAGATGGCATCTCCCACCCGCTGCGAGGAGCGCTCGTAAAAAGCCTTTTCTCATTCAGATCAGGCCTGAATCATCAGCGCTAACATTAAAGTCTGACATGACATGATTTACTGATTGCCTCATCTAAATGAAAGCGCACAACGTCCTCATCCATGCACAGCTCATTCTGATTAAACAGCCTGATAAAAATGGCAATCGGAGAGAGCTTTATAGTCTCCATATTCCCCATCTGATGCCTCTCTAATTAATCATTGGCCTTTCATGAAGCACCAGCAGGCGTGTGATGTATAGCCGAGAGGTCAATGGCAGGACTGCTGCTTACTAAACAGAAATATTGGATGTGCGAAGCTCTTTGGCCTGGCGGAATTCATTCATTCTGCTCAGACCTGATCTGTCTGCATATGTATAACAGGAATATTACAAAGCCTAATCCTGTGTGTTAATAAAGTTGTAGGCTCATGCACCCCAAAAAACCTGATCCTGACCTTACTGTAAGTTATTAACATGGCCGTCATGAATCTACAGTCCAGGCTTCAAAAAACGAGGTGAGACATGACCAAAAAAAAAGAAAAGATTTTATAGTTCCTTATATAGGGAAAGCATAAGATGTCTTAGTGTAATGGGTTACGGTATAATAAATAATTAGACACAAAATACTGATTTGAGTTGAAATCGTTTATCAGCTCATTAAATGCAATGCTTCAGTTCCTAGCAAGCAGCTTTGAGTCTAGGCGAATGAAAAAGTTCAAACAAGACAGACATTTAAGGGATAATGTAGTCGTAGCATTTATTACATGGCTTTGAGGAGGAGCACCAGCTGCGTTTAAAAGAAGCACCAGCCTCAAATACCGGATGAGATGGTCATTATACAGCGTTACTACTGACGATGGTCATTATCAGGGAATAACTCATTTAAATAAAACTAACTAACTAACTAACACACATATATATATATATATATATACACACATATACATATACATATATATATATATATTTTTTTTAATGTATAATTATTATAATAATTATAATATAATTAATATACTATAATATAATAAATTAGTGCTGTCAAATCGATTAATCACATCTAACATAAAAGTTTGTAAATATATATATATATATATATATATATATATATACACTCACCTAAAGGATTATTAGGAACACCATACTAATACTGTGTTTGACCCCCTTTCGCCTTCAGAACTGCCTTAATTCTACGTGGCATTGATTCAACAAGGTGCTGAAAGCATTCTTTAGAAATGTTGGCCCATATTGATAGGATAGCATCTTGCAGTTGATGGAGATTTGTGGGATGCACATCCAGGGCACGAAGCTCCCGTTCCACCACATCCCAAAGATGCTCTATTGGGTTGAGATCTGGTGACTGTGGGGGCCATTTTAGTACAGTGAACTCATTGTCATGTTCAAGAAACCAATTTGAAATGATTCGAGCTTTGTGACATGGTGCATTATCCTGCTGGAAGTAGCCATCAGATGATGGGTACATGGTGGTCATAAAGGGATGGACATGGTCAGAAACAATGCTCAGGTAGGCTGTGGCATTTAAACAATGCCCAATTGGCACTAAGGGGCCTAAAGTGTGCCAAGAAAACATCCCCCACACCATTACACTACCACCACCAGCCTGCACAGTGGTAACAAGGCATGATGGATCCATGTTCTCATTCTGTTTACGCCAAATTCTGACTCTACCATCTGAATGTCTCAACAGAAATCGAGACTCATCAGACCAGGCAACATTTTTCCAGTCTTCAACTGTCCAATTTTGGTGAGCTCGTGCAAATTGTAGCCTCTTTTTCCTATTTGTAGTGGAGATGAGTGGTACCCGGTGGGGTCTTCTGCTGTTGTAGCCCATCCGCCTCAAGGTTGTGCGTGTTGTGGCTTCACAAATGCTTTGCTGCATACCTCGGTTGTAACGAGTGGTTATTTCAGTCAAAGTTGCTCTTCTATCAGCTTGAATCAGTCGGCCCATTCTCCTCTGACCTCTAGCATCAACAAGGCATTTTCGCCCACAGGACTGCCGCATACTGGATGTTTTTCCCTTTTCACACCATTCTTTGTAAACTCTAGAAATGGTTGTGCGTGAAAATCCCAGTAACTGAGCAGATTGTGAAATACTCAGACCGGCCCGTCTGGCACCAACAACCATGTCACGCTCAAAATTGCTTAAATCACCTTTCTTTCCCATTCTGACATTCAGTTTGGAGTTCAGGAGATTGTCTTGACCAGGACCACACCCCTAAATGCATTGAAGCAACTGCCATGTGATTGGTTGATTAGATAATTGCATTAATGAGAAATTGAACAGGTGTTCCTAATAATCCTTTAGGTGAGTGTATATGTGTATGTATGTATGTGTGTGTGTGTGTGTGTAGACACATACAGTGGGGAGAAGTATTTGATACACTGCCGATTTTGCAGGTTTGCCCACTTACAAAGCATGTAGAAGTCCCCAGCCTTGTGCAGGTCTACAGTTTTATCCCTGATGTCCTTACACAGCTCTCTGGTCTTGGCCATTGTGGAGAGGTTGGAGTCTGTTTGACTGAGTGTGTGGACAGGTGTCTTTTATACAGGTAACGAGTTCAAACAGGTGCAGTTAATACAGGTAATGAGTGGAGAACAGGAGGGCTTCTTAAAGAAAAACTAACAGGTCTGAGAGCCGGAATTCTTACTGGTTGGTAGGTGATCAAATACTTATGTCATGCAATAAAATGCAAATTAATTATTTAAAAATCATACAATGTGATTTTCTGGATTTTTGTTTTAGATTCCGTCTCTCACAGTTGAAGAGTACCTATGATAAAAATTACAGACTTCTACATGCTTTGTAAGTGGGCAAACCTGCAAAATCGGCAGTGTATCAAATACTTGTTCTCCCCACTGTATATACAGTACACATATATATTTACAAACTTTTATGTTAGATGTGATTAATTGATTTGACAGCACTAAATTAATATAATACAATTTAATAGAATTAAATTAATATAATATAATATAATATAATATAATATAATATAATATAATATAATATATAATATAATATAATTAATATAATATATAATATAATATAATTAATATAATATATGTCCCACTTTATATTAAGTGTCTTTAACTACTTTGTACTAACATTTAAATGAATCATTTGATATTATGCACTTATTGTGTACATACATGATTTCACATTTTACTTATATTTAAGAAATACCTAAAATGTAATTACAGCTGTTATTAATTTCTGTAATTACATCTATAATTACACTGTTGACCCTTCCCTTAACCCACCCTTAAACTTACCCAGACTACCAAACCTGTCCCTAACCTTACCCAATAGCAGCAAAAGTGTTTTGCAAAACAACATGAACACAATAAGTACATTGTACTTATTTTTTTTATGTCAGTACATAGTAGTTAAAGACACAAGTGTAACCTAATATAATTTTTGGAAGTTTGGAAGCTGCATTGAATCAAAAAACTCAAAAATCTGAAGGGGCACGTGCCTCTCAGTTTGAATTGGCATGATTTATTTTAAACGCCCAGAGTAATGAGGCTTGTAACAGACAATTTCTTGACAGTAATTCAAAAGAAGTCATTTAAAAGTGCAGTCTTTTAAATCCTTTTAAACTAATTAAAGCTCAGTTATCACCCACAGCAGAATGTGTCATCTGGGGACCGACTGATGAGGATCTCAACTGTCAACACACAGATCTTCTTTGTAACATCATTTCACTCCTTTATTATCTCTGCTACTCTATTTCTCATCGTGTCTCCCAGAAGGGAACGAGAGAATGTCAAGGAAAACCATGCCTTGTTGAGCTAATCCCAAAATGGTTGCATGGATAAAAAATTCTCATTAACAGCATGATTAATTCAAAAGGCGAGAGTTTATAGGGCATCACTTTGTCTTTTTCCATCTCTCATTTTGCATTTTTAGGAGTACGAATAAGGGACATTATTGTGCGAATATAATTAATGCATCTTAAAATATCTACCATACCACAGAGCTTCCCAGAAATCAGTTGTGAACAAGAAATGTATAATTTAAGACTAATAAAATTCAGTGTGTAAAAATCAGATGTGGTGTGGTTATGATGATGAAGTGACTCACTGTCTCCTTTGCATCCTTAGAAGTTTCTGAAGTTCTTTGAGATCCTTCTCCAGGGAGGGAAACTCATAGAGATCATCCAGAACGTATCTGTACAGAGTCTGAAAACATGAAACGAATGCAAGATTGAAATTTCAGGTTGTGAATGTGGCATAATTTATTACTATTGCAACCGATATATCAGATATTGATTCTACTTGTCTGAATAAATGGATCAGATTTTATTTCATTTTATTTAACCCTTATAGGGTCTTTGGGGTTAGTTCGGACCCCTTTTGATGTTCCCCTCATTAAAAAACATGGTTCCCTTCATCTCAGTTACATGAAATTTTGTGACTTTTGTCACATTATCTATCTAAACACACACACAAAAACTGGGCTTGATTCGGTTGTTCTGAAGGTATGTAAAGAAAAAAAAAAGTCACACTCAGGGTTTTTGGAGTAACATTGAAAATGAATAGGAAAGGCAAAGAATTAGGAGGGTTTTTTTTTTAAAATTTTTCAATACAATCAATAAATCCGGCATAAATCTGAAATTTTTCACACAGAACTGAAGGCCTGGTACTAGAGCACAAATGCAATGTGGAATAAACATGCTTACTCATACATACACACACACACACAAACAGATGCGTTTGCAACAGACAGCATTTGTATAGAATTTGGCAAACAAAATCAGCCACAAATGCAGATATGAAGGGGTGAGACCTAACACACACGCAAACACACATGCATGCACACACACAATTTTTTTCTTATTCTAAAGATAATGATTTTTTTTTGTGGCTTTTTAGTTATATTTTTGCAAATTTATGTGGCATTATTGCAAAACCAGACACTTCAAAAATACTGATTTTAATGTATTTTATAATGTTTAAAACAACTCATATTTAATTTAGATCACCATTAAAGTACTTTTTTCAGAAAAATTTAATATTTCATATGCAAGCTAATGGTGTAGTTGAGTAATTTTGTGGTAAATAGGCAAAAAAAGTACCACATATCCCCCAAAACACGGCATAAATGTATAGTTGAGAAGTAAATAAAAAATGATATATCATTTGTATTAAACATTTTTTTTATATTTTTTATACAATCGGGGTCCAAACGGTGTAAAGGGGAAATGAGGACTGTATGAGGGTTAAACATTTTTTTTTACAGTGTCCTTGCTACATGTGTCACATGTACTTGCTGTAGTAATAACTACATAATTACATGCAACCCTATAGTAATGTTGTTAATTTAGGGTACATTTACAGAAACGTTTTTCCTTTGCGTTTTTCATGTACAGACGACAATGTTGTCAAAACGATCCTCATTCACACGCATCTGCAAGAACGATAAAAAACGCTGTATTCTGCTGCCAGACCAGTAGTTGGCGATGTCACTTTGTAAAGAAACACTACGCACCTAAAGACTGAAAGCGTAATACGTATGCGGTCACCGTTTTCACAAATTCACGTTTTTATAGTTTACACTAAGAAAATAATGATATCGTTTTCAAAAATGTGTACTTTGAAACCAGTTTTCAAAAGTTTGTGTTTTGAGGCCCCAAAAACTCTGTTGTCGTGTACATGAACGGCCAAACGCATAAAAAGTTTTCGTTTTCAGTTGAAAATGGTGTCGTGTAAACTACTTAGTACCTAAATGTATAATTACACTGTAACAAGGACACCTTAAAATAAAGTGTAACCAAAAAAAAAAAAAGTGTGCACCAATTTCAATGTAATACATGTTCATGTACAGTATATGATAATTAAAAGGTCTGAAGGCATTTAAAAATCCTCTGAAGCCAGCAATAATCTCATGATCTCGTCCTCATTAAGAAATCAAAAAAAGCTGTAGGGGTGGTGGCATTTTTGTATTTCCAAAAATAATTCCCTCCCTCTCTCCATCCGTACCTTGAGAAATAGTTTGGCGTGCTCGTCGTCCTGCGGCAGGTCTGTGCACAGCGAGCTCCACTGGGACAGCAGGTGCAGCACTTTTCGTTTCCTAAGCAGAGTGTCTCTCCCCTCCTCTTTCATCCGTCCTTTCTTTGAACAATAGGTGGACCAGGAGCAGTTAAGGCATCCAATCTATTCCAGCACGCGTGACTGCTCAAAACCGCAGTTCAGAGGAAGGAGGAAATGCCTGAGGCCGAATTCTCTGTATTAAATTAACAGAGGTTCGGTAAGAGAGAATTAATTGCGCGCCCCCGGCTAAACGGCGTAGGATTTGTTAAGTGGTTTAACGCCAGATAGAGCGTGTTGTTAAGATCATGTAAAAGAACATGTATAACATAGTGCTGCTTGGTCATAGTACAGTTCTATGAGTTGCTCATTGCTTCATCTTTCATTAGTTAACTGAGAATCCAGAACAGAGGAAATAGAATATATCATTTAGAATTACAATACATTATTGTATACACTCACCTAAAGGATTATTAGGAACACCATACCAATACTGTGTTTGACACCCTTTCGCCTTCAGAACTGCCTTAATTCTACGTGGCATTGATTCAACAAGGTGCTGAAAGCATTCTTTAGAAATGTTGGCCCATATTGATAGGATAGCATCTTGCAGTTGATGGAGATTTGTGGGATGCACATCCAGGGCACGAAGCTCCCGTTCCACCACATCCCAAAGATGCTCTATTGGGTTGAGATCTGGTGACTGTGGGGGCCATTTTAGTACAGTGAACTCATTGTCATGTTCAAGAAACCAATTTGAAATGATTCGAGCTTTGTGACATGGTGCATTATCCTGCTGGAAGTAGCCATCAGAGGATGGGTACATGGTGGTCATAAAGGGATGGACATGGTCAGAAACAATGCTCAGGTAGGCCGTGGCATTTAAACGATGCCCAATTGGCACTAAGGGGCCTAAAGTGTGCCAAGAAAACATCCCCCACACCATTACACCACCACCACCAGCCTGCACAGTGGTAACAAGGCATGATGGATCCATGTTCTCATTCTGTTTACGCCAAATTCTGACTCTACCATCTGAATGTCTCAACAGAAATCGAGACTCATCAGACCAGGCAACATTTTTCCAGTCTTCAACTGTCCAATTTTGGTGAGCTCGTGCAAATTGTAGCCTCTTTTTCCTATTTGTAGTGGAGATGAGTGGTACCCGGTGGGGTCTTCTGCTGTTGTAGCCCATCCGCCTCAAGGTTGTGCGTGTTGTGGCTTCACAAATGCTTTGCTGCATACCTCGGTTGTAACGAGTGGTTATTTCAGTCAAAGTTGCTCTTCTATCAGCTTGAATCAGTCGGCCCATTCTCCTCTGACCTCTAGCATCAACAAGGCATTTTCGCCCTCAGGACTGCCGCATACTGGATGTTTTTCCCTTTTCACACCATTCTTTGTAAACTCTAGAAATGGTTGTGCGTGAAAATCCCAGTAACTGAGCAGATTGTGAAATACTCAGACCGGCCCGTCTGGCACCAACAACCATGCCACGCTCAAAATTGCTTAAATCACCTTTCTTTCCCATTCTGACATTCAGAGTTCAGGAGATTGTCTTGACCAGGACCACACCCTTAAATGCATTGAAGCAACTGCCATGTGATTGGTTGATTAGATAATTGCATTAATGGGAAATTGAACAGGTGTTCCTAATAATCCTTTAGGTGAGTGTATATACACAATATACACTACTCATTAAAAGATTTGACACACTTTACTGAATGATCTTAAAAACATTTTGATATGGGCTAATGCTTAAATCATTGAAATTTGTTTTGTAGACAGATTAATTTTCATTTATATTTCTTTTCAAAACTAAAATTATATTATTGATAATAAATGTTTAATGTGTGAACTATATAATACTATTAAAATAATATATTAACTAATGAATTAACTAGTAATATATTGCATTCCAAAGTATTGTAAAAATAATAATGATAATTATAATAATTGCATAAATATTTAATTCTGTTGCATTTTGCAGGTACTTTAAGACTGGATTTATATTTTTAAAAATGTACTGTAAAGGAATACTAATTTTTTTTATGTTTTAAAAGCTATTACAATTGTGACAATATGGTGAGTTTATAATGTAATACATTTCTCATAATGTAAACACTGTTATTACATTATGAGCTCAAGATTTTATTACATTTTGAGAAAATTTCTACATTATGAACATTTTATTACAATAATAATGTAATACTTATTACATTATGTGCAGTTTTTTCATTATGTGCAGTTATTACATTATGAGTTGCTACAAATGCCGTTCTTTTGAACATTTTATTCATAAAAGAATCCTGAAAAAATGTATAAGAAATAAAATATTACGCAGCACAACTGCTTTCAACATTGATAATAATAAATGTTTCTTGAGCAGCAAATCAGCATATTAGAATGATTTCTGAAGGATCATGTGACTGAAGACTGGAGTAATAATGCTGAAAATTCAGCTTTGCATCACAGGAATAAATTACATTGTAAAATATATTCAGTTAGAAGATTCAGTTAAATTATAATAATATTTCTTTTACTATGGAAGTCAATGGGGCCCATCAACTGTTTGGTTACCGACATTCTTCAAAATATCTTCTTTTGTGTTCAAAAAACTCCTCCGATCTACACGATTCACATAAATGACATATTTTGATTCAAAACAGTGAATTTCGCACGAAAAGCGACTAGTTTGCAGGTATATTATTGTATTGTAATAAATACACTTCACTTTTAAAAATGTAGGCAGGCAGCTTGGCAAAAACAACATCAGCAATGACGTACAGTATATAAGCGCATGTGTGCATGCCATGAGAAGGATATTGTCCAAGTAGTGCTTGACACAGGTCACTGGTGGACATGAACACAGGATATGTCAGGAGGAAGTCATCCAGTAGACTCTCTGAAAATAAACAAGAACATGTATTACACATTAGACATTTTAGGGAGAAAACAACTGAGAAAAATGAAAAACTAATGGAGAAACATATCATAATGGAGAATGTTTTTAAGATTTCAAAGAAATAGTTCACAAAAAAAGAGAAAATTCTGTCAACATTTATTTAATCTTTAATGTTGTTTTTGTGGAACACAAAGGAGACATTTTGAAGAATGTTCACGCTGCTCTTTTTCATACAGTGATGGAATAAATAAGAGACTGTCAAGCTCCAAAAAGGACAAAAAGTGCCATAAAAGCATCATATAATTATTTTGTATGCCTGAAATGCTGAATTGCAAGCCTTCTGTGTGAGAAACAGACAAAAATTCAATTCACTTAAAAACTTGACATCTGTAGTCACCATTCACTTTCACTGTATGGAACAGCTTGAACATTCTGCCATCAATCTTTTTTTTCTTCGTGTTCCACAGTAAAAAAGAAAGTCATACGGTTTGCGAAAGACATGAAGATGAATAAACAATGACTGACATTTTAACCCTCTAGTGCTTCTCGCAAATTGTTTTGTATTTCAATGAAATTAATGTACTATATTTTAGTCCGATAATGTTTTTTATTTAATATTTTGTATTTTTAGGGAATTTTATGGTACTAAATTATATTTATGTAATAGTTATGACCCATTTATTATCTGTTAACCACTTTTTGAGCATAGACCTAAAAATGAAATTTCCAACTTAAACTGTCGTAAATCTTGAATGCTCTGGAGCAGATTTAAGTTTGGTCTTTTTTAAAGAAAACACTTGGCAGTTTATTGCTAAGGTGAAAAAAGTAAAAAAAAAAAAAAAAAAAAAAAAAGTTTAGTATATAGTATTTTTTTAGTATATAGTACAAAAATATAGTATTTTATAATTTTTATATGAAATATATATTTTACAAAACATTTTTTACTCTAAAACTGTGAGAAAAATCAAAGCCATAAATCTAAACAAGTTGTGCTCCAAATTTGAGGTTGATATCTCAAAAAATTAGCTTTCAGTAAGATTTAGTTTGGGTGCAGTACCAAATGCTTCCACTAGATGAAATTCATCTCCCATTCATTTCCAATGCGGTCATTTTTTGACTGTGAACAACACAAGAGTGACTTTTTTTACCAGGACCATTTAACCTTTTAACAAATAATGTCCATGATTTATTTTTTGTGTTCACATAGCAAGTGCCAAAACCTTTACCAAGTTTCATACCATTTCAAGTATTCTAAAAAATTCTAAAAAACCAAAACGTAATTTTTTTCGGTCAAAAATGACCGAACAGCACCAGAGGATTAAAACAGGTTATTCCTTAAAGGGACAGTTCACCCAAAAATGAAAATTCTGTTATCATATACTCACCCTCAAGTTGTTCCAAACCTGTATACATTTCTTTGTTCTGCTGAATGCAAAGGAAGATATTTTAAAGAAAGTTTGTAACCAGGCTGCTCTGGGGCACCACTGACTTCCATAGTTGGAAAAAAAATACTATGGAAGTCAATGGTCCCCCAGAACTGTTCCCCACATTCTTCAAAATATTTTCCTTTGTGTTCAATCGAACAAAGTAATTTATACAGGTTTGGAACAACTTGAGGGTGAGCAAATGATGACAGAATTTTCATTTTTGGGTGAACTATCCCTTTAAAACTTGATCTTACTACAATGCCAAACACTGCAGCTACATTAAGCCTGTAATCGTTTAGACTCCGGTGAGTGTAGCGTCATGAAAAATTCAGCACAGCTGAATCAAACCCAACAGGCAGTTTACATGTGCTCTGTTTGTTTTCTCCTGTTCTCTCTCTTTCCTCCTGACCTCCTTTCTCCTGCATTATCACACTTTGCTATTGCACCACTTTAATTAGAGTTGTGTTTGCCTGGAAGCGTTCAGTGACGCTGTTCATACATCATCTCGCTGTGAAAGTATTTTTGAAGGAACGAGCCTTCGGTTCGTGGTGACCTTGAGCAAGACTGCTAATGTTTTTAATCCCAATGCGCGGAGATGGCGGCAATCCTTATATGCCATACAGAACGACAGAACGTTTGCTCTGTGTACAGTAATGGGCCACATTTAAACTTATGCTGCATAACCTTTGTTAAAGAGATTCATTTCATTATGGAAAAGATGATGAACCCTTTATCACTCACCTCAGTGCAACCTGGAAACCTGAAACTTTTAATTAAGCTTCAATTATATCACCTAGGGCAGTGGTTCTCAACTGGTTTGGCCATGGGACCCACATTTTCCCATGGTTCTTAATCCATGACCCACTTTATACATATACAAGTACCGTCCCACTTGACTTAACATACACATACTTTGTAAGAATATGACTAATACTGATGAATAAACAGTAGGCCTATAAGGTAAGGCTATTAAATAGCAGTCCCAAACTAGTTTTTGTCAATACAATAAAGTTGGTATGAGCCACCACAGTCATTAAAAAACATACAAAATAACACAAAGTGAAAATAAAGTGGCATTTTGGTGTTACGGAAATAACAGTAACCATGGTGAATACACAATACTAACATGAACTATTACTAAAACATGGATGGACACTGATCCTGATGAATAGAATGAACATTATACCTGCATGCTAATCCTTCCCAGCTAACACACGACGTACCAGTTACGTGACTTATTGGTACTTTACTTTTATTTCATGACTTACTAATTGACAACGTAACAACGATGTTGCATGCTCGTAATTTATTCTGCTCTTTACATATAGTGAAGTGATACACAGCACAGTCTAACGTCTGGCAGGGCAGGAAAGTTTGTCTGAGGTGAAAGACTTTTTATTTCGTAACAAGTTACGAAAATAACATTAGAATAATGACACTGACATAGGGCCCTATCATACACCCGGCGCAATGCGACCCCAGGCACGATGCAAGTGTTTTTTGCTAGTTTCAGCCCGACGCAGTTATCATTTTCACGTCTAGCGCCACGTTGTTTAAATATCAAATACACTCGCGCCCATCTGAAAACGAGGTGTGTTCAGCTGCATTGTTGGTGCGTTGCTATTTTGAGGTAACTGAAAACGACTGCGTCATTGACAAACAAAAACCTGGCCTAAAGTCAATAGCGTAGTACTTTTTGTTTTATTTAAAGGGCGCATTAGTAATATGCGCCTATAGGCGGGTGCACTATTATGTTGTTTCTTGAACTGCACACTCAGACCCACTTTTGGGTCGTGACCCACCAGGTGAGAAACACTGACCTAGGGCAATACTTCTTTATAGAAGAACAATTCATACAATATTATAAAGTCCTTCTAAGAATATTTTATGATGGTACATATCCAAACAGATCCAATCAGCACACTATTCAATTGAAACATTTCACAATAACAAGTTTGTTAGGCTTCTAATGATAAAACAATAGATATACAGTACTGTGCATAGTAAATGTGATGAACTACTAAGCATATTACATGTTGTAATAATAAAATAATAATGATAATATTTTATATAAGAAACATATATTCTATTCTGAAATATATATTTAAGAAACATTTATTATTATTAATGTTGAAAAGAGTTTTTTGTGGGAAAAAATATACACTACCATTCAAAAGTTTGGGGTAAGATAAAAAAAAATATTTTTTATACAGCAAGGATATATTAAATTTATCAAAAGTGACAAAAACATTTAAATGTTACAAAATATATCTATTTCAAATAAATGCTGTTTCTATTGATTTATATTTATTTCTATTGAACTAGATTATATATTAAAATATATCCAAATAATAATATTTGATAATATTTAATGTAATAATAATAATAATAATATTTCATAATATTAGTGTTTTACTGTATTGTTGATCAAATAAATACAGCACTGGTGAGCGTAAGAGACTTCTTTTTAAAAAACATTTAGAATCTTAATGAGTCCAAACTTTTGACCAATAGTGTTAATACAAATAATAATAAATTTATTATTATTATTATTATTATTATTACTATTATGAGGTCTAACATCATTTAGTTTGCAGATGACACTTGATATCTGGTTACTTATGCAATGAATTTCATACATTTACAAGTGTCCAAATACTTTTTAAGTTATGTTGTACATCTTGCACAATGCTCCAATTTAATTCAGCTAAAAAATTTTTTTTTTTTTAAAAGTCACTTTTTAGCATCACCACATGACCAGAACCAAGTCAAGTGCTTCCACAACTTTGACATGTGCCACAAACATATTACAAGAGCAATCCACTTGAACTGCCTTGCTGTAGGGTACAGTGGTGATGGTTCATGGGTACTGCAGCAACTTCCCTGCTTCCTGAGCCCTTACCACTTCTCCACACCAACCCCACTTTAATCTATAGCTAATAATAGAGAGCCAAAAGAAAAAGACAATAAACAGTGACCAAGAAGAGAAAGGGAGAGCAGGACATTAAATGGCCCTTAATATGCCTGACCTCTCTGCTGATCCCACTGAAACACACTATTACTCTCAAAATGACACCATTACTCTGATAAGGCCGTAATGATTGACATGCATTCACTGTTCATTCCACTTTAATTTGCTCTGCAGGAATCTAAATTTCACCATTTGCTCTCACAGACATCAATCGATATTCTCATTTGATCTACAGATCGACAGAATCTCTCTGTGTTTGGCTTGTGAGCAGTTTAGATGCCTCAAACGTACATTTTGAACACCAAATGTAACAACGTTGAGCAATACCTAATGTTGCGCCTCACTTGTTGTGCAAGGAACCAATATACATTCCTTACAGATAACATATGCTTGTGTTTTATCATATGACATATTATCAGTAGTGTTGGGTAAGTCACTAAAAAAAAGTAACTAATTATGAGCTACTTAATTACTCTCTCTAAAAAATATTGCATACTCATTGCTAATTACTTTCTAAATACCATATCAATCTCGACCAGTTGAACAAGCATAGAAATGAAACTGACCAGAGTATTTAAAGGGAGAAGCTTACATTAAAAACATACATTTTAACATTAGACATTACATTTTGATGTTAAATACACTTTTATTTAGTGTTCTATATCTACAAACCCGATTCCAAAAAAGTTGGGACACTGTACAAATTGTGAATAAAAACAGAATCAAATTTCAATATTTTATTCAGAATACAACATAGATGACATATCAAATGTTTAAACTGAGAAAATGTATCATTTTAAGGGAAAAATAAGTTGATTTTAAATTTCATGGCATCAACACATCTCAAAAAAGTTGGGACAAGGCCATGTTTACCACTGTGTGGCATCCCCTCTTCTTTTTATAACAGTCTGCAAACGTCTGGGGACTGAGGAGACAAGTTGCTCAAGTTTAGGAATAGGAATGTTGTCCCATTCTTGTCTAATACAGGCTTCTAGTTGCTGTCTTAGGTCTTCTTTGTCGCATCTTCCTCTTTATGATGCGCCAAATGTTTTCTATGGGTGAAAGATCTGGACTGCAGGCTGGCCATTTCAGTACCCGGATCCTTCTTCTACGCAGCCATGATGTTGTAATTGATGCAGTATGTGGTCTGGCATTGTCATGTCGGAAAATGCAAGTTCTTCCCTGAAAGAGACGACGTCTGGATGTAGCATATGTTGTTCTAGAACTTGGATATACCTTTCAGCATTGATGGTGCCTTTCCAGATGTGTAAGCTGCCCATGCCACACGCACTCATGCAACCCCATACCATCAGAGATGCAGGCTTCTGAACTGAGCGCTGATAACAACTTGGGTTGTCCTTGTCCTCTTTAGTCCGGATGACATGGCGTCCCAGTTTTCCAAAAAGAACTTCAAATTTTGATTCGTCTGACCACAGAACAGTTTTCCACTTTGCCACAGTCCATTTTAAATGAGCCTTGGCCCAGAGAAAACGCCTGCGCTTCTGGATCATGTTTAGATATGGCTTCTTTTTTGACCTATAGAGTTTTAGCCGGCAACGGCGAATGGCACGGTGGATTGTGTTCACCGACAATGTTTTCTGGAAGTATTCCTGAGCCCATGTTGTGATTTCCATTACAGTAGCATTCCTGTATGTGATGCAGTGCCGTCTAAGGGCCCGAAGATCATGGGCATCCAGTATGGTTTTCCGGCCTTGACCCTTACGCACAGAGATTGTTCCAGATTCTCTGAATCTTTGGATGATATTATGCACTGTAGATGATGATAACTTCAAACTCTTTGCAATTTTTCTCTGAGAAACTCCTTTCTGATATTGCTCCACTATTTTTCGCCGCAGCATTGGGGGAATTGGTGATCCTCTGCCCATCTTGACTTCTGAGAGACACTGCCACTCTGAGAGGCTCTTTTTATACCCAATCATGTTGCCAATTGACCTAATAAGTTGCAAATTGGTCCTCCAGCTGTTCCTTATATGTACATTTAACTTTTCCGGCCTCTTATTGCTACCTGTCCCAACTTTTTTGGAATGTGTAGCTCTCATGAAATCCAAAATGAGCCAATATTTGGCATGACATTTCAAAATGTCTCACTTTCAACATTTGATATGTTATCTATATTCTATTGTGAATGAAATATAAGTTTATGAGATTTGTAAATTATTGCATTCCTTTTTTATTCACAATTTGTACAGTGTCCCAACTTTTTTGGAATCGGGTTTGTACACAGTATTTAAAGCAATTACATCCGAAGTAACTAATTAAATTACAGAAAAATTAAGAGTAATCCAATGGAAAAGTAATTAAATTATAGTCATTAATCACTTAGTAATGCATTACACCCAACACAGATTATCAGGTCACTAATATTTAAACAAATAAGTACATTTGTGACACTGATCATGTGAACCTCTTTGTACAGATGGACAGATGTTCTTCATTGAAGTGCAAGATGTTCTTTGGATCATTCTTAAATCATGCTGGATAACATAATCATCAACTTGTGGAGTTTTGAATGCTGCTGGCATTGAAGCAAAAGGAGTATAAAATAAATGCTAAGACATTCTAAAATTCATGTTTATTTTTCAATTCAACTTCTACTCAAATTAAGCTGATAATATAATTTGTAAAGTTTTTTTATTATTATTATTAAATTAAATAAATGCAAAATAATGTGGAAACATTTTCACAAGTGGCCAATCTGTACATTCTGAGTTTCTTTATTCAAACCTTTATCACTGAGACACATAAAATAATGATTTTTTGATTTGGAGAAAATGGCTTATAATGAGACACAGAGGAAACATTACATTCACTGAACACATGCCCAAACGCAAAAATACAATAAACCAATTCACCCTCTTGGCTAGAATATCAATAAATATTATCGCAAAAATCAAAGACAAACTCGTAATGAAATTGATTCAATTTGTCCCTCAAACCATCATTATGAATGATTTATAAGCCTTTAGAAGATGTTACTTGGTGTAAGTAACAAACTTCTTAAGACTTGATAGCTTATGCAGTTGTGCCTCTCAATTACACTATGGTTTAAAAGTTTGGGGTTCCTAAGTTTTTTTTTATGTTTTTGTTTAAGGCTGCATCAATAATACAGTAAAACCTGTAATATGGTGAAATATTAATACCCTTTAAATGAACTCTTTTCTATTTTAATATATTTTTAAATGTCATTTATTCCTGTGATGATAATGCTTAGGTAGGTGGTACGTGTCAAAGTAACATCCACATGGATGGCAGGACCCAAGGTTTCCCAGAAGAACATTGCCCAAAGCATCACACTGCCTCCACCGGCTTCCCTTCTTCACATAGTGCATCTTGGTGCCATGTGTTCCCCAGGTAAGCGACACGCACCCGGCCATCCACACGATGTAAAAGAAAACGTGATTCATCAGACCAGGCCACCTTCTTCCATTGCTCCGTGGTCCAGTTTTGATGCTCACGTGACCATTGTTGGTGCTTTCAGCGGTGGACAGGGGTCAGCATGGGCACCCTGACTGGTCTGCGGCTATGCAGCCCCATACGCAACAAACTGCGATGCACTGTGTATTCTGACACCTTTCTATCAGAACCAGCATTAACTTCTTGAGCAATTTGAGCTACAGTAGCTCGTCTGTTTGATTGGACCACACGGGCCAGCCTTCGGTCCCCAAGTGCATCAATGAGCCTTGGCCGCCCATGACCCTGTCGTCGGTTCACCACTGTTCCTTCCTTGGACCACTTTTGATAGATACTGACCACTGAGACTGGGAACACCCCACAAGAGTTTTGGAGATGACACAAGATCACAATTTGGCCCTTGTCAAACGCGCTCAAATCCTTACACTTGCCCCTTTTTCCTGCTTCTAACACATCAACTTTGAGGACAAAATGTTCACTTGCTGCCTAATATATCCCACCCAATAACAGGTACCGTGATGAAGAGATAATTTATAATTGTATTCTTTGAATAGTATATTTTGTTGTGTATTTATTATTTTGGTAAACTTGGTGGTGTAATTTTTTTTCATTATTGTTTGTTTTGTTGTACATGTACTGTTAATTGTATTTCGTTATGTTTATGTTATTATGTTGTGATTGGTGTATGTTAGGACCCCTCGAAAACGAGATGGTACATCTCAAGGGGTTAATCCTATTAATAATAAATTCTAATTCAAATAAATTCAAATAATCAGTGTTATTCACTTCACCTGTCAGTGTTATGCCTGATCGGTGTATACACATATGTATACACATACAATATAAAATGATTTTGGGTAATACTTTATTTTACAGTGTCCTTGTTACATGTACTTACTATAGTAATAACAGTAAATTATGCATAATTATATGCAACTAACCCTATAGAAAGTATAAGTTTATTATTATTACTTAAATGTATAATTACACTGTAATACAGACACCTTTGCAATAAAAATTCAGAGAAGCTACACAGCATTAGTGACTTTAATGCTAAGTAAATGATAAATATAAATGTAGGTCTTAAGGATCACTGAAACTGTTATTAAATAGAGCCAAACTGCATAAACACACTACAGCAATTTCTCACAGTCAGATTTTAAGGCACTCTGATGTTTATTCCAATTACCACTAAATTAGACTTATGCAACCCAAAGCGAAGCAGGGGGGTCAGAAGGAGGAAGGGAGCGAAAGAGAGAATAATGAATGAGTTGAGTGTTTTCTGAAGCAGTGTATGGTGACAGAGGGATTCCTCCATAAGCTGTAAATCCAATTAGTGACAGTCTTTCTGCGGGCTGCGGTGTGAGTGTGCTGCATTGGCACTGTTGTAAATTCTTCCTTAATTTCACACTTACTTCCTTGAGCTTTGTGCGTTCTGCTCTACTGAACTGCTCGCATCATTATGGTAATCTGCAGCTAGCAGCTGTACACGCTGCCGCCAATGGTGCTTGCTTACTCACACAGACAGACTATACAATGTGCTTTCCAACACAGTGACAGAATGTAAAAACAGAGTATGTCAAATGAGTATGACTTCCAAAACACAGTATTCATGATACTGGATGACGTACTGCATGTGCTGAAATTCTATGGAAGCTTGTTTCCTCTTGTTTTCTATAGAAGCTTATTTTTATTAACCCTTAAACGCATACCTCGGGTCTTTAGTGACCTGGGACGTCCTTTACTACCCTCCTCCTCATTCATTTTTTAAAAGTTAGACATCGACCTTCTTAGTATTCCTCAATCAATTCATTATAAACAATATAACAATAAAAAAATAAAAAAATTATAAAAGAATGCTTGTTTTCCCCTTCATTTTTTATAAAAATTACGGTAACGATAACAGTGTAAGTATATTTTTCTGCACAACAATAATTTAATCTTTTATGCCTGAATAAGTGCAATTCACCTTTATTCCACAAGGTGGCAATGTCTGATACACAATTATGAAGTTTCACTCATAGTTACCGCAGGCACAAAACAAAAGAATAGGAAGTATCATCAGCAAATCTTGAAATGGCTCAGCGATTTACTGCAGAACAAGTACTGAACGCAATCAAATATTAGAGTCACTAATATATCTCACAATTCTAACTTTATTTCTCATAACTGCGAGTTTATAAACTGACTTTTTTTAAATTGTGAGATATAAGGTCCGAATTTGGAGATAAAGTGTTGCAATTACCATTTTCTCACAATTCTGACTTTATTTCTCGCAAAAGTGAGATATGACTTTTCTCTCAAAATTGCGAGTTTATAAATTGACTGTTTTTTCTCAGAATTCTGAGATATAAACACGCAATTCAAAAATGATAAAAGTCTGAATTTTGAGCAGGGCTGTTGCTAGCGGGGTGAAAGGTGGTGACAATTCTAGGGGCCCCCAGCTTTAGCTATTTCAACCGAGGGGGCCCACGGCAACAAACTGCACCGGGGCCCCAAATACCCCAGCTACGGCCCTGATTGTGAGATATAAACTTGCAGCTGCAAGAAAAAAGTCAGAATTGTGAGATAAAAAAAAAAATCTAAAAATTTTATGTAGTCATAAAATGTAGGGTTTATGTAGTCATATATGAAAATGCCCCAATACAATCGGACAGAGACACCCTCAAGCAGGTGTGTGGTAACAGCCTTAAGGCCTGTTCAAACCAACTTGAATGCTCTGCGATTTGTCTATTCAGACCAATGTGTAAAAAACGGCAGATGGGGTGAATTAATAAAATGAAAATCACTCTCTGCCAGTAGGTGGTGTTTTTAGAAAAGCAAAAATACTCTGGTTACCCTGGTACACAAAGCACTGCGCAACTTTCTGTTTCTGACACCCGCCCGCTTGTCACAGAGAAGAAATTTAGTCAAACAGTATTTACATGTTTTCAAACAGCAGTTCAGATTATTGTATTTACTATGGAGTACAGAGACAAAAGAACCACTTCTTCCGTTATTCACTGTCGCTTACAGTATATACAGAAAAATAGTCTGTTTGTGAGCGCCACCAAGTCATTGTTTTATGTAAAAGCAGCAACTGTGGTTGGTTGGGTAGTTTTGGGCAGTGCGTAGGAAAAGAGATTAGAACACCTCCCCTAAAAAAAAAAAAAAAACTCGACTCAAACAGTGTTACACAGCAAACGAGTGAAGGAACATGGAGCTTCATCAGTTCCACTGTAATCATTGAAACTGTCTACACTGCAAGTGTGCATCTTTATGATGTGCTGTGCCACTCAAAACGGTGCTAAACTAGTTAAACTGAATCTAATCATCCAATCAGCAGCTGCACGCACGCACACACACACATACACACACTAATTTGCAGAGACACTTTCACAAGAACTCTCATTACTCTGCAGCAGCAGATAAACCTGACTCACTCTTCACTTTTTCAGTTCTTCACTTCCCCAGCTCTTTTTTTCGCTACAACCAAAACAGGATGCATTTTTCATTATCTGAAAAATGAAGGACTTTACTGCAGCTCAACGTGCCACTTTTCCTGGAATAAACCTCAGACTGCTGCTCAGCGATGAGAAAGTGCGAGACCAGCAAAAGATTAGACGTACTTGACTTCCCTAGAAAAAAAAAAAACTACATTTTCAAATCCATGCTAATTGTGCATGTAGCAAACTATTCAACTGACCATGACTAAGAGTGTAGACTGAATCTAGAACCAGAATCTATAAGATGTAAAGACTGCAGTGGGATACATCACAAGTGACTCTCACAAAGCCTGTGAAGTACATGCCCGAGCCATATTTCACCCCCAAGGTAATAAAAAACAAAAATTATAAATTAGATTTTGCTTAAATAAAATTAACTATATTTATCACCTTTAAGACTTTTGCCTTTTGACACTATTTTTATGACTATAAAGCATATTTCCCCACGAAATTCTCATTATCGTAACACACGTGGAAAAAGAAATCTCATTCTCATTACCGTATCATAAAATAAATGTCCATCCCGTTACCGTAACAAAATGTCATTGCCATTACCGTAACACAAAATAAATCTCATTCTCATTACCGTATCATAAAAAAAAACATTGTAACCGTAACCGAAAATAAATCTCATTCTCATTACAACAACACAAAATAAATGTCCTTCCCGTTACCATAACAAAATGTCATTGCCATTACAGTAACACGAAATACATCTCATTCTCATTACCGTAACACGAAATACATCTCATTCTCATTACCGTATCATAAAAAAAACTGTTACCGTAACAAAATAAATCTCATTCCCGTTACCGTAACAAAATGTCATTGCCATTACATCACACGAAATACATCTCATTCTCATTACGTCACACGGACACATCTCATTCGCATTACCGTCACACAAAATACATTTCATTCTCATTAATGTAAGACGAAATACATCTCATTCTCATTACCGTAACACGAAATACATCTCATTACACGCAAAAAATAGGAATATATTTATAATATATTTGTATTTATAATTATTTGTGGTACTCCATTTCATTTTCATTGATGTGAATCAAAATTATTTAAATAAAAAAAAATTAATTGCCATGAAAATTGTGTCACAATGGTTCTAAAAATCTCTAAAAAGCTTGATTGCTATATTTCAAAATATAATTGGTTATTTTTGATGTTGATGAAATTCATCCCAAATGCATTTCAGGAGATGCGTTCCTGAGAAGATGCCATTTACAATCATTATGAATACTGAGGCATCCTGGAATACTGGAAACTCTTATTATATAGGAAAATGTTTTTGAAAACCTTGGCTAAACGACGGCAGAAACAATGTTTTGCTTTTCCATTCAGTGAAAAAGTAGGTCTAACTATATTCTCTGTCTCTTGCATCTTCCAAGCTCTTTCAAGCTCTTCCACCCACACTGCAGAAATGATCAGACAAAGTGTCAGCTTGACTTGAAAACATGACGTGAAAAAGCTGAGAGTTAATGACCACCTCAATGACAGCGGCAAACCCTGGAGGTCAAATGAGCTGCTGTCTGATGCTTTGATGGACAGCTGAGGGATACCACAGTTCATGGCCTGCAAACACAGACCCGGTCAGCTGCTTATGATATTGACAGATGCACACAAGAAACCCGAGCATGCAGAAAAAGGAAAATGAGACTGTTACAGTTAATGAGAGGGTGTGACAGATGATTGACTTTAAACAACTTCATCTCATTAAGGGTTTGCACCAAATTTATCAGCATTCTTGAAAAACACACATACACAATCACTCTCCTCGTTTTGTTTTTACTCAAATCATTCCCGTTTTGCATAAATCATGGATAATGAGCTATGACAGCTTCGGGCCCATAATGCTCAGGATTCGTGTGGGAGTGTTCAGTAATTTTGGTGTGAGCTAAGTTATCATCATCAAAAAAGTCTCTCCGTTAACCATGTGGACAGGGTTTGATTATCGCTCATTGAGCAGAGCTTGCCAATTACCCTCAGCAGGCCTTGAACACAAATCCAACCAGAGCGCTGTTCAGGTGATTGACTTCATTTAGGGCAGAAATAGAAGATATTGGATTAGGGGAGCAAAACCAATTCCCATCCCTTCAGGGATGTCAATTGGGTATGGCAGGGTATGGCGACTGCCATACTTGGCTGCCTGGTTAGATCAATGAAAGTAATACAATTTTTATTGTAGGATTAACGGAGTTATATTACTACATGTAACAAATAATTTGTATTGTTAAATAAAAGAGAAAAGTAAGTAAATTGAAGCGATCTGGTTGGATCTAGTGTAATGTGAGTTCAGCGTTGAGTATTGTAGCCAATCACAGGGATTTCTGTTGAAAATAAATGACCAATCAGAGGTGTTTAAGTTATCGGTTGTGAGAATCCGCTCAGTATCTTTCAAAACGCTGAATGAGTTATATTTAGCATAAGTTTACTAAGTTCTGCACGTGCACAAATCCTCTCATTATAATAAATCAGAGACAAAAAAAAAAATAATTGGGGTTTTCACACTCGAAGGGCCCTATTTTAACGATCTGAGCGCATGGTCTGAAGCGCATGGTGCAGGTGCACTTAGGGCGTGTTCAAATCCACTTTTGCTAGTTTAACGTCGGAAAAAACGGTCGGCGGTGGTCCAAATGGGTTGTACCTAGTCTCTTAATAAGTCATGGGTGTGTTTTGGGGCGTAACATGCAATACACAAATCAGAGTCTCATCTCCCATTCCCTTTAAAAGCCAGTTGCGCTTGGACCATGGCAGATTCGCTATTTACATGACGGAATTTGCGAGCGGAATTTAAGGGAGTTGATTTCAGTTGCCTCAAAATAGTAACGCGCCAACAATGCGCCTGAACACACCTCGTTTTCAGACCAGCATGCCAATGGGCGAACAGATCGCCCGCGAGTGCATTTACCATTTAAACAATGTGGCGCTGGATGTGAAAATGATAACTGTACTGAAACTAGCACAAAAAACTGTCTGTGTATGATAGGGGCCGAAGAGTTTGCGATGAACTGACTGACAGCTTTAGTGATTAAGCGCTCTTTACTCGCCGTCTAATTTCATTCGCAATTTGAAGAAAAGTTTTTGTTTTTCATGAGACTGTGACTTTTCCTACATACTTTAATACAAAAATAGATTTTTAAATGTTATAATAGTGATTGCTGGTCACTATTTAATGGTAATTTAATGTCTTTTTGGATTTTAAAATAATACTTTTTTTTTCCCATCAAGTGTTAGTTTTCCTACATCGCAAAACTTCAGACTTTTAAACTTTGTGTTAAGTAGTGTGAAGTAAATTAATTGAAAGTGGGACTGTCACATCGGTTGAGGGAGTAAGATTGGATGACGTTAGAGTCTTGGCTTTTGGTGGGTTGCCACTGTAACCCTTACAGAAACACATGTGCTGAAACCGAATTCGCCCCCTAAACCCTCAATCACCATTCCCTACTTTAGCCCACTAATACAGTTCACTTGAAGGAGTGAATGAAAAAGAGTGAGCGAATTTGGACAGCCGTTGAGCGTACATCGGCTGTACACTCATTATTGCGGTGCAATGTCGGATAGAATGAGTGCACTCGATAATGTCCACTATGGTTTCGGACACCACTACAAATGGCTGTCCCCTCAAATAATGCCCTATTTGAGGGTATAGGGGGCGATTTCGGATTCAGCCATGGTCTTGTCTAAAGGTCTGAATTGTTAAATAACACTGGATAATACTGTAATAATGTTACTTAAAGATCAGTTACCAACCTGATCTAGATATAGATTTAAATGTTTTGCTTTTGAATGCAAAGTAAATTACAAATTATATTATCACAATAACAATTTGAGGGAAACGTTGAAGTAAAATATGAATGTACACTATCGTTTAAAAAGTTTGTGGCCGGTAAGATTTTTTTTAATGCTTTTGAAAGAAGTATCTTATGCTCACTAAAACTTCATTTATTAGATAAAATACAGTAAACAGTAATATTGTAAAATATTATTACAATTTAAAATACTTTTTAAAATGTCATAAAAGGCAAAGTTGAATTCCTCAGTCATTCCTGCAGTCTTCAGTGTCACATGATCCTTCAGAAATCATTCTAATATGCTGATTTACTGCTCAAGAAACATTTCTTATTATTATTATTAATGTTGAAAACAGTTGTGTTGCTTCATATTTTTGTGGAAACGGTAATACAGTTTTTTTTCAGGATCCTTTGATGAATGAAAAGGAACAGCATTTATTTGAAATAATAATGTCTTTACTGTCACTTCTGATCAATTTAATGTGTCCTAGCTGAATAAAAGTACTAATTTCTTTCATTAAAAAAAATAAGATAAAAATCTTACTGACCCCAAACTATTGTATTTTAGAATTTCTTAATATTTCGTACATCTCCATTTTGCTTTAATAACAGTTTTATGTCCCATTTTTAGTTTTAAATTCAAAAGTCTTAAAAGGTTTACATTATTTTAGGTTTTATTCTAAATTTTTAAAGTGGTCTTAGACTTTTGGACCACACTGAATGCTATAAGTTTCTGTTTAGCATAGCATGAACATTATAAACATTTTTACCTGCAGTTCATATAGAATCTTTTATCAGTGTGATACACCAAATCAATGATCTGTAAATTGACTTTTCTGTATTAAATGCAGAGCACTGAAAATTGAAAAAGACATGTTGATTACTGGAGAAAACGCCTGCTATTGGACACAGAGGAAACATTACATCCATCGAACACATGCTAGATTCCAAAAATACAATAACCCGATACACCCTCTTGGCTTGAGGATCAATAAACATTAAATCGGCAAAATAATGAAAGACGAATTGATCAGATTTCTTCCTCAACCCATTTGTTTCTTTGCTATCGGCAGAAGTCTCCTGAAATCCTCATGCAAACACACACAGACTGAATGCAGAAAAAATGACATTACAAAGAACCAGTATACTGAATGAATCTCTGGTGTACAATTGTAACATTTCTTGCATGTTTGACCATAAAATCATTTTTGATAAACAAAAGCATTGAACCACAGGCAAACACATAAAAGTACCAAACCACTACAGAGTTATTTTTTCTCTCTCTTTCTTTGCACATAGTCTTGCTTCTGTATTTATTAGCATTAAGAGATGCCAAGAGCTCCAGCTCTGTAGGGAGATACAGTTGGCTGGATACCTTTCATTTAGAAAAAACAATAAAACAACCTCTGCTCTCCATAAGCGAATCAATACTTTTACTGCACGCTTCCCTTCGGCTTCGTACGTTAAACAACAAACATTTAAATCCCTTTGTGTGCAGAAGCTGCCTGTCCTGCAGGATGTAAACACGGAATTCATATGGGATCAGCTGATGGATACTTCAGAAGCCGTATGAAATCAATACTTAGCCCTATCAAACTCCCTACACATGTGAGGGGTGTGCAAGCATGACAATACCAAATAATACACCGGCAAGCTTCATGTCCCCTGAGACCTGTCCTCTGGGAATCTCTGTCTCTCCTTCTGTCTGTCTAATTCTTTCTTTGTCTCTCTCCATATACAAGAACACACACTTTATACCAATTCACAGAAATATACACATAGACAGACACATGCAACGCCTTAGAAAAACTATGTATGGATCACCGGGCAGTCTGAGCTAATGCAGTTATGGATGCCTTTCAAAAATAGCGTCAAAAAAGTCATTTATTATCTGTCATACCATTTAAACCATAATAGAATTACACTCACCTAAAGGATTATTAGGAACACCTGTTCAATTTCTCATTAATGCAATTATCTAAATCAACCAATCACATGGCAGTTGCTTCAATGCATTTAGGGGTGTGGTCCTGGTCAAGACAATCTCCTGAACTCCAAACTGAATGTCAGAATGGGAAAGAAAGGTGATTTAAGCAATTTTGAGCGTGGCATGGTTGTTGGTGCCAGACGGGCCGGTCTGAGTATTTCACAATCTGCTCAGTTACTGGGATTTTCACGCACAACAATTTCTAGAGTTTACAAAGAATGGTGTGAAAAGGGAAAAACATCCAGTATGCGGCAGTCCTGTGGGCGAAAATGCCTTGTTGATGCTAGAGGTCAGAGGAGAATGGGCCGACTGATTCAAGCTGATAGAAGAACAACTTTGACTGAAATAACCACTCGTTACAACCGAGCTATGCAGCAAAGCATTTGTGAAGCCACAACATGCACAACCTTGAGGCGGATGGGCTACAACAGCAGAAGACCCCACCGGGTACCACTCATCTCCACTACAAATAGGAAAAGGTGCTACAATTTGCACGAGCTCACCAAAATTGGACAGTTGAAGACTGGAAAAATGTTGCCTGGTCTGATGAGTCTCGATTTCTGTTGAGACATTCAGATGGTAGAGTCAGAATTTGGCGTAAACAGAATGAGAACATGGATCCATCATGCCTTGTTACCACTGTGCAGGCTGGTGGTGGTGGTGTAATGGTGTGGGGGATGTTTTCTTGGCACACTTTAGGCCCCTTAGTGCCAATTGGGCATCGTTTAAATGCCACGGCCTACCTGAGCATTGTTTCTGACCATGTCCATCCCTTTATGACCACCATGTACCCATCCTCTGATGGCTACTTCCAGCAGGATAATGCACCATGTCACAAAGCTCGAATCATTTCAAATTGGTTTCTTGAACATGACAATGAGTTCACTGTACTAAAATGGCCCCCACAGTCACCAGATCTCAACCCAATAGAGCATCTTTGGGATGTGGTGGAACGGGAGCTTCGTGCCCTCGATGTGCATCCTACAAATCTCCATCAACTGCAAGATGCTATCCTATCAATATGGGCCAACATTTCTAAAGAATGCTTTCAGCACCTTGTTGAATCAATGCCACGTAGAATTAAGGCAGTTCTGAAGGCGAAAGGGGGTCAAACACAGTATTAGTATGGTGTTCCTAATAATCCTTTAGGTGAGTGTATATTATGGACAAAACCCTCCCAGTAGAATAGAGCTTACCAGGCAGTTAGGAGCGAAGCCACTTCATCTGACAGTTCATAGATCATGGCGACCTTTTCTCTCACCACTATATCACCGTTTACCCTGACAACACCTACAAATTTTAGATTTTTTATAATAGAACGGTGACAACAAGAGATATACTTCATCAGCACAAAGCTTTTAAAAGAACAGTTCAACTAAATATTTAATTTATATCATCATTTGCGTCTTTAGGAATCTGTATGGCTGTATTTCTTTGTTCCATGAAACACGAAGAAGTTTGGCAGAATGTCTAAGCTGCTCTTTAACATACAATGAAAGTGAATGGGGACTACTATACGGCTGTCAAGCAATATTTTCAAGGAAAGACTTTCACTGTTTTTCAGGAGACATGCAAATACAGTGCAAAAGTCATATTGACTACTTTTTATGGTGTATTTGTTTAATTTATATTTATATAGTCCCCATCTGTTTGCAATGTATGAAAAAAAGCAGTGTTAGGAATGGAAAGCACTTCCTTTTGTGTTCCACGGAACAAAATCCATCATACAGGTTTAGAACAACATGAGCATGAGTAAGGGTGTGTACACACTTGAAGTTTGATTCACTTGGTTTAGTCCTGCAGTGTCCTGGTCCACTTAATGTTCACATTGGCATTTTAACACTGAATCTAAAAGATACAGAACCTAAAGGCGTCGGGATACATTCACAGCCTGATTGGTCGGTGTTTATTACGTATATATTTTGTGGTTGAAATTACCGAACATCCAAAACAATGCTGTGTGTTGGGCTAAATGCGCTCGTTGTATGTGCGTAGCCTACATATGATGGTATTTTGGCCAGCTGTGAACTCGTGAAGAGCTTATAAAATGCGTAAAGGAGTCAAAACAGTGGCAGGAATCCCTCGGTCACCGAACTGTGATGGGCAACATCGCGACTATGACAAGAAAAAACAGGTGTGCTTGAGCATTCTGTCCTTTTTAGGGTCGCATCTTGTGACATCGTTTTTGGTTCGTTTACATGTCTTTGGTCCATGTTGCGTTCATATTTAATTCGAACTGCACTAGAGTTAGTTTGGAAACGGACCCATCTTTTCAGGGTGCGCACCAGTGTTGGAAAGACAGCATTACTTATTCAAATTAACCACACTAACAGAGCAATCGAACCAAACATGCAAAGTGTGAACACATCCTAAATGAAAATTTTCAGAACAAAAAAAACAAACAAAAAAAAAATCTAAACTGAATTTTAATTTTTGGGTGAGCTGTCTCTTTGAACCTATTTACACTCCAGATGTACTCTTTTTGTTAATTAATAGGAGTATAAGTGGTGTGCTTGTCCAAATGGCATCTTTTTCTCTGTTCAGCAATGGAAGAGAGTTCTGGAATTGCACTGAAAGCAAACAGAAGAACTGCAGCAGTGCAGGATTTAAACAGACAGACTCTGTGCGCACAACAGAGAAGTGAGCTGAACTATAGCGATTAGCTATCAATGTCTTTAATGAGGTTAGAACTCACTCCGCTAGACTGGCTCGCCATGCAGAGGGAGGGGGAACAGCCACCGCAAAGTCAGGCTTTTTCTAACTGGAAAGAACACTTACTCATTCCTCTAATCTAGTCTGAGAGACATAACAGCTTGATATCGAACACACACTACTTCAGCAACTCAGTGTACCAAAGCAGAGTGTATTCATACTACTTATATTGGCTTGACAATTAATTTGTTTCTTTGTTCAGCTTCAAATCTTAACTGTGTTTTACAAGATTCACAAATCCCCCAGTTTCACTCCAGATTTGACCCAGACCTAATGGCTTTAGGGCTACAGAGATGTTCTGTTCCCTAAGGAGAATCTAAATCAATACTTTTTACTACAAGTATTCCGGCTGGAAAAACAAGAATGACTTGAGCCTGGCAGGCAGAATATCTATAACCTCTCTTTGTATGTAAGGATCCATGCATTAGTACTATAATTTTACCTCATGATCCAGATTTGTCTATGCTATAATCATTCAAGCATTTAACATATTTAAATGATAAATTATTCT
Organism: Coreius guichenoti; assembly: GCA_039654105.1. Taxonomy (NCBI): domain Eukaryota; kingdom Metazoa; phylum Chordata; class Actinopteri; order Cypriniformes; family Gobionidae; genus Coreius; species Coreius guichenoti. The sequence goes on from CM077176.1 coordinate 22,510,977, forward strand.
GTGCATCCCAATAGGTGAAACTATCCCACAATCTGCCTTTCTCCCTTTTAACCACCTTGTTTAACTGTTGCCAGCTAAACATGGAGTGCAGCATGCCATCCATGACGGCAGGGCATTGAAGCCAGCAGGAGATAATAACTCGGTACCAGCAGGATAGAATATAGTCAGGCAGTCAGCTAAAAGTAGATCACCACTATCGCATCATTTACCTTATAGCACAAAGACAGAACCAGAAAATATACTGCTGTTTGAAGCACACGCCACAACATTTTTGGAACAGCAGGTGACAATGTTGATAAATGTTTGTGCCACAAAACTTTAACGTGTATATCTGATGGAAAAAAAGTATTTTCTTTATTTTCAGAAGGTTTGGTTTTTCAGACTTTCAGCTGGCTTTGAATAATCCAGGTACTAGATTCAGGTCTACTATTCCTAAAATATGATCATCCCTCATCCCTAGTTCACACAAACATGAAAATTCCAAACCTGTATGACTTACTTTCTTCTGCAGAACACAAAAGTAGATATTTTGAAGAGTGTTTTTGTCCATTTACAAAAGACTTTGGACCCCATTGACTTTAATTGTATGGATTCCATAGCAGAATGGAAGTCATAAAAGGTTTGGACCAACACAAGGGTGTAAATTTTAATTTTTGGGTGAACTATCCCTTTAAAAGATGGGATGATCATGTTTAAGAACATGTTCAAATTTCAGACCAGTGTTATTTTAGTATTATTATAATTACTATAATAGTATTTAGTGAAATTTAAGATATTTAAGATTTTATTTTTATATTTTGAGTTTTCAGTTTCATTTTAGTTTTAGTAATTTGTTATGTACTTTTGTCATTTCTATTAGTTTTTTTTTTTTTTTTTTACATTTTTTAAATTTAGCTTTAATTTTTTTATTTAAATTTTAGTTGTAGTAATTTTAGTTTTATTGTTGGAACATTTCATATTTTTTAAGTTTAAAATGTTCAATATTTATATTTTGTTTCAACTTTTTTCAATTAACAAAACATTTTAAGTTTATTTTAATAGTTTAAAATTAAACAGCCCCATTTCATACTTCTATAGTGAAAAAAAACACTCATACAAAATCATTAAGTTATATGATATATGAAATACAATCAAGCCTGCAGATCTTCTCATAATCGAAAAACACCTGTAAGATTAGGCCTCAAAATCAGTTGAGAAAGTCCGCAGAATACATCTATACGTCTATATGTGGGTCACGGCTGAGGTTAAAGGTGACGGCTCACCTGTCTCTCTGCTCTGGGGGCTCTTTTGCTCCTCGTCCAGCCTCAGGTGGCCCAGAAGATGCTCCAAAACCTTTTCAGGGGCGGCAGGCACGGCAGCGTACCTGTGGGAGACAGAAGAGTCACTGGAGTCTTCCTCTTCGATGGAGGACAGGGAGCGACTGCTGCACCAGCCTTCCTCCTCGCCCTCTTCCTCCGTGCCCTCCTCATCAATATAACGGAAATACGGCACGTCGAATGTGGGCACGGTAGCTCGGTCTGTGCTGCTGGTATCGGAGGACTCGTCCTCATCCTCGTCTTCCTCCTGTTCCACCAGAGCGGCCGGCATCAACCTGTCGTCCAGGCGCGGGTCCGGGGCCACTGCACGCCTGCTGCCCATGTCGACATCGGCGCCGACTTACCACATTGACCTGGAGGAATCGAGGAGTCAAAAGCCTGACGCCCCCCTTTCTGCGCTCTGGAGATTCTGGTTTAAGATCCCTCAGAAGCCAAACAGCTCCATAGGAAAGAGCGCACGCCAATGCAGCACATCCTCAGACGAGTGTGTGTGATTGAGCGCGTTAGAGAATGACTTCAGGGAGATGAGAGATAAAAATAAAGTGACAGAGGCAGGGCTGGACAGATTACATGCAAGAGTTAGAAATGAGAGACGAGAGAGAAAGGGTGTGCGCACTCTCAAGCTCTGCTCGCATGTGAGAGCGGGCGTGTGGCTGCTTACCTCCCGGTCCAGGAGCAGGAGGAGGAGGAGGAGGAGGGAGCTCTCGGTGACGTCGTCCTCTGAGGCAGCAGCGCCTCGTGGCTCCGCTCTCTCTCGCACACACGGACTGCTGCGTCACCGGGGGGCTGTGGGGGGAGGGGTTACATTATCACCAAGGAGATCCCCCGTCTTCCCGTTCCTGTCCATCTCACTCCCCTGATTTCCATCACAATACAGGTTTTAAATTAAACATCCCACATCAAATGCAGCCGTTCAATGGGTTCGTTTTATCGTGACCCAACACAATGCTACTGTAATGCTGCTCAGCGCAAGGCTGCATTTATATTTTAATCGTGCTCATTTGAAAGGTGAATTAATTAAACTAATTTAGTTATTTGGTATTGCGTAATCATGAATTGCAATCAGATTATGCTGAAATATGTGTGCAGAGCTGGGTTTTTTTGGTTGAATATAGATTTATACAGTGTGTACACATCTATGCAAAATGTATAATGAAAACATTTGAACACAGGAATAGTCCATGCAAAAATGAAAATTCTGTCATCACTCACTCACCCTTTCTTTCTCCTGTGGAACACAAAAGAAGATATTTTGAAGAATGTTGGTAACTAAACAGTTCCTTTGTGTCCAGCAGAAGAAAGAAATGCATACAGGTTTGAAACGATATGATCTGTCTAATCTATTTTATAAAATATATAAAGTAAAAAAAAAAAAGGAAATCCCATTGTCACAACGAAATTAAATAAACAAACAAATAAATAAATGTTTAATGAAAATAATAGAAAATTCTGTTTCTCAGCTTTTATGGAATACTGTTTTTATGGGTGGCTATTCTTAATTCACCCGCCATTAGCGGGGGGTTGCAAAAAAAAGATTTTGGAACCTTGAAATTTTGGATAAAATGAAATATATATTTGTAACTGTAGCTTTAGTGTCAAATACTTTTTGTAGCCATTGTATATGTATATGTGGATGTACATTTCACTGCTATTGTCCTGTGAAAGCCCTGTCACTTTGCCCTGTGTGTGTTATCAATCTTGCACAGATCTCTGAACACGCTGAAACACACACACAGACACACACACACACAGTGAGAACAAAGCACTCAATCCATCCCATCTCCAATATTCATACACCCTTAAAACAAACCTATAATTAAACATTTTCACTACATCAGAGCCATAAACATCTCAACAACCGTTGCTGTATGCAATGCTGTACATTCTGTATTACCCAGGTGCTCAAACTAGTGCAAACTAAACCAGCTATGGAAGACCCTCATGTATCTGAAATGGAAAGAAAGTTTGAGAGTTTGTATCTAATTATGTTCTGATATGAATACTTCAATACAGCTCTGAACTCCAGTAAAGGGTCTGTTTAGTTTAGCCAGCATGTGAACTGTGTGACTCACTAGTGTGTGTAAATATGGGTGTGAGCATCTCACGCCTTCCATAATGCTTCTGCCAACAGCATACGGACCGGGATCTTACCGTCACTCTTCGAAAAACATCCTCATTACAGCGATAGACTAAGAAAAGTGCATTTCAAGTTAGCAGTGTAATTAATGGATAGATCATGCAGAGTCTGTGCGTGTGTGCGCGCATGTTTTAATGAGCTGATTTTCATTCTCTCTGTCCTCAGACTACAGCAAACAGCACATCAGTCAATGTGGCGCGTGTGTGTGGCCGTAATTAGGCAGACAGACAGGCTGGAAGGACCAGCACTTTTCTGCTCTAATTGCCCACTGCACTGAAGCACTGAGAGACCTCCAATGATCTTGCATGCACACACACACACACACGGATGCATGTACACACTGCAACCCCCACACACTCTCATGACGATCAGCACAAACAGCATTTAAAAAGCCACAATGTCAGACTCATCTCCCCAGGCAGAAGTTTCTGCTTGGCTTTGGACTGGCAAAAAGCTCCATTAATGGCAGCTTACTATATATAAGTCCTGTCTGTATATCCAGACATGGGGGTTTGGGGACTTCGGGGGGAACTGAACGCTTTAGTAGTGACAGAGTAATATTACACAGGATCGAAATGTGGGCATTTAGTGGCATTAAGATGTGCTAACGTTTTTGTGGGAAGTGAAGTGAAAACTTTTAGACTGTTAGAATGCCACCTTCTCCAGCTATAATGGCATCAGTGCAAGCTGGAGGCAAACTCAAATGAGTAGCGCCTGTTTGATGCAAGAATCTATTTGCATCTTTTCTTTCTACCCACAGAGCATGCATTTGCATGCATTTTTTGAAGGGGCACCAATGGCAGTCCTAGCATATTTGATGTCCTTAGGCAAGATGCTAACCCAGGCTCATTGAGAAAATTTCTGCAAAATGATATTACGATGCGTCTTGCACGTTTTGCGACACTTTGAAAGTGAAACGTCCAGTGCGAGGCGCTAAAAGCGTGTTCTATCCGAAATAAATGAACATGAATCAGGCAATGTTTTATTATGTTGGTTGTTGTACTGCTACTATATCCTCATTCAAATCTCAACTAAAAAACTTTTCTTACAGTATTTCCAACCCTCTTCTGTTTAGTGTTCTGCTGTTTAGTTACTGTATATTTGTATGTGTATATGTACAGTGGGGAGAACAAGTATTTGATACCTATGATATTTTTATCATAGGTACTCTTCAACTGTGAGTGACGGAATCTAAAACAAAAATCCAGAAAATCACATTGTATGATTTTTAAGTAATTCATTTGCATTTTATTGCATGACATAAGTATTTGATACATCAGAAAAGCAGAACTATATGGAAATATTTGGTACAGAAACTTTTGTTTGCAATTACAGAGATCATAGGTTTCCTGTAGTTCTTGACCAGGTTTGCACACACTGCAGCAGGGATTTTGGCCCACTCCTCCATACAGACCTTTTCCAGATCCTTCAGGTTTCGGGGCTGTCGCTGGGCAATACGGACTTTCAGCTCCCTCCAAAGATTTTCTATTGGGTTCAGGTCTGGAGACTGGCTAGGCCACTCCAGGACCTTGAGATGCTTCTTACGGAGCCACTCCTTAGTTGCCCTGGCTGTGTGTTTCGGGTCGTTGTCATGCTGGAAGACCCAGCCACGACCCATCTTCAATGCTCTTACTGAGGGAAGGAGGTTGTTGGCCAAGATCTCGCGATACATGGCCCCATCCATCCTCCCCTCAATACGGTGCAGTCGTCCTGTCCCCTTTGCAGAAAAGCATCCCCAAAGAATGATGTTTCCACCTCCATGCTTCACGGTTGGGATGGTGTTCTTGGGGTTGTACTCATCCTTCTTCTTCCTCCAAACACGGCGAGTGGAGTTTAGACCAAAAAGCTCTATTTTTGTCTCATCAGACCACATGACCTTCTCCCATTCTTCCTCTGGATCATCCAGATGGTCACTGGCAAACTTCAGACGGGCCTGGACATGCGCTTGAGCATGGGGACCTTGCGTGCGCTGCAGGATTTTAATCCATGACGGCGTAGTGTGTTACTAATGGTTTTCTTTGAGACTGTGGTCCCAGCTCTCTTCAGGTCATTGACCAGGTCCTGCTGTGTAGTTCTGGGCTGATCCCTCACCTTCCTCATGATCATTGATGCCCCACGAGGTGAGATCTTGCATGGTGCCCCAGACCAAGGGAGATTGACCGTCATCTTGAACTTCTTCCATTTTCTAATAATTGCGGCAACAGTTGTTGCCTTCTCACCTGTAGCCCATCCCAGCCTTGTGCAGGTCTACAATTTTATCCCTGATGTCCTTACACAGCTCTCTGGTCTTGGCCATTGTGGAGAGGTTGGAGTCTGTTTGATTGAGTGTGTGGACAGGTGTCTTTTATACAGGTAACGAGTTCAAACAGGTGCAGTTAATACAGGTAATGAGTGGAGAACAGGAGGGCTTCTTAAAGAAAAACTAACAGGTCTGTGAGAGCCGTAATTCTTACTGGTTGTAGTTGATCAAATACTTATGTCATGCAATAAAATGCAAATTAATTATTTAAAAATCATACAATGTGATTTTCTGGATTTTTGTTTTAGATTCCGTCACTCACAGTTGAAGAGTACCTATGATAAAAATTACAGACCTCTACATGCTTTGTAAGTAGGAAAACCGGCAGTGTATCAAATACTTGTTCTCCCCACTGTATATGTATGTACTATATGATGCTATACTTATGTTTGATGCTGTGTCTGTTATCTCCGGTACAGAGACCTTAAGCTTGGGAACGGCCCTTTATAAATAAAACGTATTATTATTTAATTATTACTCTGAAGTGAAATGTCCGGTGAATGGCACTAATATGTTAATGCTCTATCGAGTTCGAAAACAACATACCACCTACACTAAACCCTTAACATACCAGATAGTGTTAACAAAAGCAAACGTAAGATTAATACAGATTTGCTGAAGCAACCATGCCATTTTAGCTTGCTTCCACAAGCCTTTGAGCTCTTTTATCGTGACACGGGACTCGTACACAAGCGCTCCGCAACGCAAGTGCAATGCTGTACCAGGTGAGCTACTGAGCAAGTTTACGATGTCAGAAAAGCCATTCTTATGGAGCTGGTTATGTGATGCAAACATCAAAATGTATTAGTTTACAAATGATGCACTATGGTAAAAGTGTTTTGAGGTCATAACATAGTATTGTGCAAGCAATGTTCTGAATTTAGCAAAAGAAAAAAATGCACAAAATTCCCAATTACGTGGATTCCTATTGTAAATATGTAAATATGACTGCACCTTTAGTGCAAAACATTTTAGTCTAGTGATTTTTCTTCTTTAGTCTAGTCAGTTTTTGTTTAGCATTTAGGTCAATGGCATGATTTTTTTTAATCTGGATCTATTAATTTATTTAGTTAAAAATGCAATTCAAATTTCATTCAAATTTTCGAGGGCATATTCAAAGATGTCAGGTTGAAACAACTCCCCTTAAGGAAATTAATAAAATCATAATATGTATATATAAAAAGCGAACAACAACAACAACAACAACAAAAAAACAGGTAATAGAGAGGACCTCTGCAGACCCTCAAGACTGTCAACCTCAACAAATTACTTAAAATATAAAATAATTTGACCTTTTTATGACAAGGTTGTAAAATGTCATGTCAAATGCTGAAAGCCTAATGATATTTATGAATTAATAATTTATGATATTTGTACAAAAAAAACTTTATTCTGAAAAACATCTAAAAAAATGATTAAGATGTGTACACTCACGTGTATTCAAAGTGTAAGGAAAATATGTTATTACTTTTTACTTGATAGCTACACCAAATGGCATTAGAGTGATTCAATTAAAACTTTTTTGAAAACGGTATAAAAGAATCCAACATCAATACATAGAGTATATTTCTAAAAATGTGTACAACCTTTAAACTAGATCTCTCTTTATTTTATTTTATCACTTCTTTTGTCATTGACCCATACTATACACCAATCAACCATAACATTAATTAACACCTTCCTAATATTGTGTAATACTCCACTAGACCCCTGAAGGTGTGCTGTGGTATCTGGCACCAAGATATTAGCAGCAGATCCTTTAAGTCCTGTGAGATGGGGCCTCCATGGATCGGACTTGTTTGCTCAGCACATCCCACAGAAGCTCGATTGGATTGAGATCAAACTCATTGTTGTGCTCCTCAAACCATTCCTGAACCATGTTTGCTTTGTGGCAGGGTGCATTATCCTGCTAAAAGAGGCCACAGACACCAGGGAATACCATTTCCATGAAAGGGTGTACATGGTCTGCAACAATGCTTAGGTAGGTGGTACGTGTCAAAGTAACATCCACATGGATGGCAGGACCCAAGGTTTCCCAGCAGAACATTGCCCAAAGCATAACACTGCCTCCGCCGGCTTGCCTTCTTCCCATAGTGCATCCTGGTGTCATGTGTTCCGCAGGTAAGCGACGCACACGCACCCGGCCATCCACGTGATGTAAAAGAAAACGTGATTCATCAGACCAGGCCACCTTCTTCCTTTGCTCCGTGGTCCAGTTCTGATGCTCACGTGCCCAATGTCAACGGTAGACAAGGGTCAGCATGGGCACCCTGACTGGTCTGCGGCTATGCAGACCCATACACAACAAACTGCGATGCACTGTGTATTCTGACACCTTTCTATCAGAACCAGCATTAACTTCTTGAGCAATTTGAGCTACAGTAGCTCGTCTGTTTGATCGGACCATACGGGCAAGCCTTCGCTCCCCACGTGCATCAATGAGCCTTGGCCGCCCTGTCGCCGGTTCACCACTGTTCCTTCCTTGGACTACTTTTGATAGATACTAACCACTGTAGACCGGGAACACCCCACAAGAGCTGCAGTTTTGAAGATGCTCTGACCCAGTCGTCTAGGCATCACAATTTGGCCCTTGTCAAACTCGCTCAAATCCTTACGCTTGCCCATTTTTCCTGCTTCTAACACATCAACTTTGAGGACAAAATGTTCACTTGCTGCCTAATATATCCCACCCACTAACAGGTGCCGTGATGAAGAGATAATCAGTGTTATTCACTTCACCTGTCATAATGTTATGCCTGATCGGTATATGAGGACAATAAACAATTTTACTGACAATAACCATGAAACAATTTTTGGAAGCATTTAAAATCCTTCCTTCAAATATGCCGCCACCTCGGATTGGAATCTTGATGGACAGAGATGATGATACAAAACGTGGTGTCTTATAGTCATTTTAAAATTTTACTATGTAACCTAGAGAGTGAACTGATGGCATGTCAATGTTTTTTAACTGGTTTTATGTTGGATTTAGTATTGTATGTTGCAATTTTGTTGTATAATTGCATATGCAAACTCGGCTGCCTATCTTGGCCAGGACACTCCTGTAAAAGTCTTTTCTCCTGATTAAATAAAGGTAAACAAAAATAATAAAAAATAAAGTATATTTGGCTCAGAAATTTAAGGAGGCACATGCCCTTCACTCTAAACTTTTTGGGTTGAGGAATCATTAAATCAACAAAATAATCTCACTCGACTGGGTACTATAAATGTCATATTCCAGAAAAAAGTTATTGTCAACTTGAGAGAAACACTACAATCACACTAAAAGGTCTCCTGCTTACCCCGCTCCATTCTGAAGTGACTGAATGCCTCATAATTAGACCTTGATGACCAGTTCTGTGATTATACAAGGGCTGACGCAACACTTTTTTGAGCTTCAGTCGAAAGCTACAAAAGCCAGACACCTTGCATTGAGTATATTGCATATGATGGGATTAGATGATTGTAATGCATTATTTATGCACTGTTCTGAATAACAAAAAACGGTCACAAGACAACATATTGTATATGTGACATCAGCCTGGTGGCATATTTGTTTTACGCTGTCACTTCACATTTTTGCTTTGTAACATTAAGCAACAAAACCCCCTGAGCTCAGATCATTCTCTAAATAGCTTGTGGAAGCTTATGCTAAGTGGAGATCTTTCTATATAATGAATTACTGTTTCTGTGACCATAGCTAGTTGGCCTGTTGCCCTCTTGGTGGGAAAAAAAAATAAATAAATCTATCCATCCATCCATCCATCCATCTATCCATCTATCCATCCCATTGGTTTTATTTATTTTTGCATACTGTATTTATTTAGTTATTTTTTGCATACTGTAATGCTAAGCTATTATATCATATAAGACTGGTATACTATACGCCATTTTAAATATTACAAGAATGAACAGTCCTGAAGTTTAGGAAGCTGAAAAGTGTCTTTAAACCTATGAGCAACTTTCTTTTCCCTCTCTTTATTTCTTAACCCTTGTTCCCATGTCCTTATGAAGATTTTAAGTCTTTTTCAGGTTTTTTTTTTTTTTTTTTTTTGAAAAATTTTGCCTATGGTAATGCCAACTGCATAATTTTTGGCATAAGTGTGTATTTTTATTGGAATTTTATTATTTCACCCCCATTTCCTTTAATAAATCTATTTTACACTAAGTAGACAAAATAGTTACACTCAGGACCTTAAGGACAAAACCATCCCCATTGAAACCCATTAAATCCGCAATTTTTAATCCCAGGGCCATTTAACTATAAAATGATGCAGTCTTTGTTAATAGGCTTTCATTTTGTTGGCCAGGCTTTAAAATAATATATTTTTTTTTTTACATTTTTTACCAGATGGTGCCATTTTCTCAGGTTTGGACTATAAAGCAAATACTCGCTTTATTCCTGTTTTCTTCTTCTGCATATTTTAGAGACAATTGGATAAATTATGCAGCTATAATTGTGTGGGTGTGTTGGTATGGATGTTTGAGTGTGGTTTGTATGGGTGTAATAAAAAAAAAATCTATGTGGGTGTGCGTAATATTTGTATTTAATAAATATTAAATATTAATAATAAATATTTAATATTTGAGAGAGAAAAACTCCACTGTACTGCAAATCACAATTCCAACCACTGTGTGTACCAGTAGAGCATTGCTGGCATCTAATAGGGAAAATTTGGTACTACAGCCAAACTAAACTCTTTTTTACATTTTTTGAGATATCAACCTCAAATTTGGAACACAACTGGTTTAGATTTATGACTTTGATTTTCTAGTTTTTGAGTTCAACATGTTTTATTAAATATATATTTTATATGAAATAATGTTCATAAATCATCATAAACTTAAACCTCTATATCTTTTTTAATTGTTTCACTTTTTTTCACTTCAGTTTTTTTACTTCAACAAAAATTGGCCATGGGTCTTCTTTAAAATGAGACCAAACTTAAGCTTTAAATTTATGATGACAGTTATTTGACATGGACATTTTTGTCCTCTAAGGACCTCAGAGTAACTTTTTAAAATTTAAGAGTTAAATTATTATTATTACATTTTGAAAAATCTAGGTCTACACACTTTTAAAATGAAAATGATTAATAATAAAAAATAAAATAAAAAAAACAGGGGGGAAAAAAAAACAAACTAGTTTTTACGAGCACAGTTATGTAAATTGCAAATGCCTTTGCAGCTGAAACACAGAGCAGAAGCCTCTGGAACAGTGCTATGTTTATGTAAGTGACAAAAAGACAATGTGATATTTTAAATCATTTCCTGGTCTGTTGATATTAGCACAAAGGCTTCCAAAATTCCTAATGGAATAAACAAAAAAATCTTTTTTTTCCATATGCATATTATTTACAGCTCCTAAGGGCTACATGGATATAGGATACAATCTATAACAAAACCCACTAGATTAAAGCAAGTAAAGGTTAAAAAGATAAAAATAAAACAACAACAAAAGTTCTATTGAAAATACATTAAATCTGTGTCTAGAAAATATCATGATAAAGACAGACTAATAATATTTAGCTTAATTTCATACATTAGCTTCCCTACAAAACCAGCAACAACACAAACTAACTTACAGACAAGAAAACAGAAAGCAAAAAGCATATACTTCTACTTTGAAACTTTACTTTACTCTATCCTAATCCTTGCCACTGCACAGAGGCTCCACAAACTGTTAAATAAAAAAAGATTACATCACTGTGACCATGAGTGAAAGCAGAGAGCAAGCAAAACGTGTGGTATGCACTTAAAAGGGTTTCTTAATCAAACAGCAGACCTCATCCCTCTGTACACTGTCTTTACTCTCATAATGTCTTTGTCTCACAGCTGCCAGCTGAGTTAAGGCATGCTCATGCCAAGTGTAAACGATCTGCATAAAATATTCAGAAACAATTTTGACACCACAAGTAATGCCAAGTCTGATGCATAGCTGTAAACGTAATCTGAAAACATGTCAGAATTAACTGTTCCACATACAAACAATTTAATCATGAACACGTAACATGCAATAAACCAACCACAGTCTCATCTCCCATTCCCTTTAAAAGCCAGTTGCGCTCGCGCCATGCCGGATTTGCTATTTACATGGCGGAATTTGCAAGCGGAAAAACTGAACGCTTCTCTAGTGAGGAAACGGATCTGCTCGTCCAATGACGCCTGCTTGCTCGTCATTACTGCAAATAGTTAGGCTAATTCTGATACATGCAATGACTATCCATTATGACATGTAGGCATTTTTATATTTATGAACACAATAATAATCCTTTAATTTTTCATATTTAAACATGTTTGTGTGCTGCTGCGCATCCCTGTGTGTGTAATAAGCAGAGTGTACGCGCGTTGTGGACCCGCCTATAGGCGCATATTACTAACGCGCCCTTTAAATAACTAAAAAAATATTGCGCCATTGACCAGCTGAAACCTGGTCTAAAGTCAATGGCGCAATATTTTTTTAGTCAGGCGGGTACACTCTGCTTCTATTTCAGTTGCCTCAAAATAGCAACGCGCCAACAATGCGCACAAATGGGCGCAAATGCATTTGCTATTTAAAAAATGTGCCCTTAGTCACAATGGTGGCAACTTGTATTGTTCCTGGGTGCAAGAATTCATAGAGTAAACATTTAGGGGGAGTTACTTTCGGTTTCCAGTGAAGGATCCAGCGTGCTGTAGGCAAAGAATCGAAAATATGGAGAGAACACCACAAGGGAAAATCTGAAAGACCTCAGTGTTTGTAGTCAACATTTCAAACTGGATGACAATGAACACAGTGCCAAACAGAGGGGAAAAACTGAAAGAAACTGCCATCCTGTCAGTTCTATACCATACAGTACCATAGTGCTGTTTAAAGAGTAGACAAAGTTCAATAAAATATTCAGTAATCAACCTACTCTTACAATAACTGTTCTGTTAATAACCCTCTCCCGATCCGACTGTTCGTGGGTGGGGATACAAAAATGCGGAAGTACAATCTGTGGCTTTCACGAAAGCCCTGGAGCTGTCAAAAGTCAGCAGAATGATGCGTTTTGCATCATCTGGTGGATTTCTGCTGACAAATAAACAGGAATTTCTCAGTCCAGGGGCCTATACCATGAAGCCAGTTTAGGTGGATAGCCTAAATATAGTTGGGTATAGAGGTGGATAGTTTCAGTTTAGTTTGTGCCCACCTAGGCACTATGAAAGTCGTTTGGCTTTTAGCGGTGTTCATTGCCATAATAACTTATGCTCCATGGCAGGTTATGTTCTACGTAAGAGATCTCACACCAAAATTGGACCAATCAGCTGTGAGCAAAGTGACACATATCTGATGCAATAAAGTCACTCCCCCAGTTTCTCTTGCTCCAAATTAAAGGTCACTACTCACTACATAGTAAAAGATTTTTAAATACAAAATTGTCTGGCTTTTAGCTATAGACTGTAAAAAAGATGGACGACACACATTCACTCTCTACCATTGTAGAAGCCAATGTCCACATATGGCACTGACATCTTGGAGCCTGAGTTTGCGCAGTAGTGAGCGTGAAGTGGAGCCACGGTATCAAGGCCCAGCCCACACTCCCGCAGAATCAGTTAGTACAGTTTACTGCAGAACAACTCATTATGTCGGTGTGAAATAAACAGTTATGGAAATGTAGAAATTAAAGTTGAAGCTCCAATCTCCTCCCGAAAATCCCGAAAAAAGTGACTACTTCACTCAGAGAAGCTGTCAATCACAGCTGTCAATCATGATGTCACACTTCCTGTTTTATAGCATCAAATAACTAACTAAAAACACTTGAACGAACATCAGCATGATAAAAACATAAAAAATGACAAACCATCTTTGGAAAAAATTTATTTGAAGTGTAATTGTGATTGTTTAGTTTGTCTCACATTCCATTACATTACATGGAGAGGGCGGGGTTTATGACTTATACTGCATCCCGCCACCTGGGGGGCGACAGAAACGTTTTGGGTTCACGTTTCAGGACTTGTGCGGGACACTTGCTTTTAGCAATGATTATTTATTATAATTATTTTATATGACTAAAAATTATTATACCCTAATCCATTACACGAGCAATTTTAGTTCAACAATTATTATTAAACATTTAGTTTAAATGAACATAAATACTGTATATACAGTTATAAAAATACGATTTGTAATCGGTAGATAAAGCTTTAAAAATTACTACATGTGAAATTACATGTCTGAGTCTCTGTATACATATGTTCATTAAATGTAACATTTAAATGGGAAAATTATTACTGAATACAAAGTGAATACAACTAATCCTGATTCCTGACAGCACAAAATTTCTGAGCCCAGCCTCAAATTAATGTGACATTTTCTGATCAAAAAAGCTTTTGAATATGACGACACATTACAACAAGTAGCATGTCTTAAATTAACTTTAAAGTTCCTCTTCATGGTAATAAGTCATATTTAGGACAATTCTACTTTTGTTTCAGAAAGTCAAAGAAATATCTCCCTCAGAATAGAACGACATGACACCCAGATCAGGAGTAGGGATTGGTTGCCGGCAACCTTATGGCGCTCACGTCGACTCTTCCTGTCATTGTGAGTGGCTGCCCGCCATCAGGAAGAGGCAAACTGGGACTATTGTAGGATCAACCAATCAGAGACTAGCATGAGATTGGTGCCCTTTTCGGTTTTTAGAAAGTCTCTCCTGAACCAGCTTCAGATTTGAATAGAGATTCAATGATAAAAAGCGACATCAAACGATGACTTTTCTTTTAAATAATGATAATATCAACTTGTAAGGGTGTTGCTTCACAAATCACAACAAAAAGTTATTATAATATAAAATAATACCTTTTCTAAACAAATACGCACACAACAAAACTACAAAACGTCAAATTATGGCCAAAAGATAAAACTAAACATGCATGATATTGACTATAAATGCCACTGTAATGTTTTCGTAATAGGGTGTTTTTTCAACTATAAGCATAGGGGTTTATTTGATCAAAACACAATGATTATTTACCATGCCTGCATCATTTTTTCGTACAGATTTAATTTTTTTACCCTCGTTCCTCACCCACACTTTCAATCTTAAAATATGAGAATCCATTATAAAATCTGAATCACTGCTTAAAAAAATTTGTTCAAACAAAGAGTAAAATAATTAGAAAACATTTTAATATTAATTATGTAAAAATTACATTATTTTACACAAATCAATAGTGGCATAATTTCCACCAGGACCTACAATTTAGCTACTAATAAAGTTATTTTAAAGGGGTCATGAACTGAGAAATCAAATTTTCCTTGAGCTTTTGACATATAAGAGGTCACCATACTATAAGAATATCCTGTAAGTTTCAGAACTGAAAACTTCCTTGTTAGTCCAATAAAAGCTTTTATTGACACCAGGCCCAGCAAACGACAGGTTTTTCAAAGTGGGAATCTATGACGTCAAAGGGAGTCAAGCACCGCCTCTGCAGAAGAATATCAATATCGCCTACTTCATCACTGCCTGTTTAGCCCCGCCCACCGATTCACGCATGACATGCAATAGTATAGGTAGCCTAAAAGTAACATAGGCCCGTAGTGTTAAACCAGATCGAGCTACCAATAATAAACTATTTACTAATAAACATGCCGTTGAGGATTACAAAATATTGTGCAGTGCCTGGGCTCGACAGTAATGCAACATGTAAGTAACTGTGTTAATTCTAATGCCTGATCTGAAATGTAATGATTCATGTACAGTCAGATGTTCTTTGTCTGTGTTACTAAACGTCAACTTGCGTTGTTTCTCTTAGAAGGATGAAAATAATCTGTTATTTAACGGTGATTAAATTCTATAAAGAAAGCGATCAAAGAAAGCTCCCTTTGCAATCGTTGGAGCAGCGCGCGCTGGAGCCGTCAATCAAATGGCGAGAGTTTATCAGTGACGCGTCTATCAGTGACTCCCGTTTTATTCAACGAATCTCTTAACTATATCACGTTTGCACTGTTAGTGAAGAAAGCATTCATTAGTGTACAGAAACTGAGTTGCAATGACGAGATCACTGCTTTCATGCGCTCAACATGTCTGTGATCGGCTACAATGTTCATCTCTGCAACCTTTCATGCCACGATCGGAATATAATGCCATAGATCTAAATATAATGCCATAGATCTAAATGTAATGCAACACTTTTCATAATTAGTTAACCATGAGAGCTGTAATAGTAAAAACGCGCTAAAAGAGAGAGTAATACTTAGCTATTTCAAATGGAAAGACGTTAGCCAATCACAGCAGTGGGCGTTTACACTGAAGTCTCACAGCAGACACGCCCCTTAAAACAAAGCGTTCAAACCAGAGGGCTAAAATCAGTGTAGGAAAAATGCCTTTTATTTATAAATTATGACAATTTTTGATGTAAAAAGTATTCTAACATTATAAGTGCACCCCAGGAAACATCATAAAACAATAAAACAACGCAGTTCATGACCCCTTTAACAAGGATGCAATTTTGTCAAATTAAAAGCATAAAATATTATATAATTATATTTTATTTGTTATAGTTATAGTTTATTTAATTTTGTGGATACATAATTACTGAAGTTTCCAAAAGAGCCCAGAGTTGAAGAATGACCTCTGTGTGTGGATTGACTCATATGCATGAACGTTAGTTTGCATCTCACCTCAGCAGGCCTTTCGGTAGCTCTGAGCGGGCTGTGTAAAAGGCGGCATCCGTCCTTGGCCAGTCTTTGGACCATCTCCAATCGGCTGATATCCTCTCTATCGCGTGTACCAGCCCCGGGACCCTGCTGCAGTGCAGGGGACACAGAAAACACATACCTCAGGCCACAGTCCCACGCCATGAGACTGCAACACAGGCGAGCAGGGAGCTCTCAAAGTCACTGAGAGTTTGACAGCCCGTCTCAGTCTCCTCCAGCTGTGTCTTTACTCAGGTGAGACTGAAGATGGTCACGGTAGTCCTGAGGGTTTAGTGAGCTTGAGGAGCACAGCTGGTCAGGAGGAAAGCTTTAAAAAGTGAAGACTCAGAGACAGCATTGCCTGAGGGGAGAGCGAACCTGACTTTTTTCTCTCTCTCTCTCTCTCTCTCTCTCTCTCTCTCTCTCTCTGTCTTACGCACATAGCCAGGGTGGGGGCGACCAGGAAACATCTGGCAGTCCCTCCAATCCTGAATAGGAAGTATCACAATCTCCAGAAAATGGGAGAAAGGCCAGCATGGGGTCTAGGAGGGCAGGTTACTGATGGGTTTACCAATCATGTGCACTGTTTGTGTATCATTTTAGTTCACAAGTGATTCATAAGGTCATGTGCTAGCACTTGCCATCCTGCAAATATTATATGCGCCAATGACAAAATAAGAGTGTCCACACTCTCGTCGTAAAGAAAATCTTTTTAAAATCTAGTTTAAATAGCATGTACAAGTTCTTAAAAATGTACTATTTGTATTCTTGTTGGTTTCATATGATTTTGAAAAACATTTATACAATTTTCAAGCAACGTTTCAATGTAATGACTAAGTAATAATATAAGTAATTTTATTATTTTCAAAAAAGTTTTGAATATACGTTTGAATTTTTTGTTTGTTTTTTTTTACAATTATTTAGGAGTTTTTTTAGGGGTCACACCACATGACATTTTAGAGCTTGAACTAATTTTGCCTTTTTTATAAAAAAGGTAAGATATTTTAAGAAACTTCCTGACCTTGATGAACAATCATAAGGATCTGGAGAGGTCCTCTTTATGACATAATTTCCTGTTTTTGTTTGTTTTTTTGAAACAGCAAATATTTACAGTGCAATAGTTTTGGTATTTGGTAACATTTTTTCTAAGAAATAGTAATTAAACATTATGCCAAATTACTTTCCTTTTTTTTTTTCAATGTGTTTATTTTCAGGAATGTGTATGATATTGTGATATCAGGACAGTTGTATCACCCTGATATTTTTCACTTTATTCCCCAAGAAGTCATCGTATTATAAATTGCCTTTTTAATATATTTTGGGGGGAAAATTAATAGATCTGGACAAAAATTTGACACCCATAAAGTGGTTCCACTGTTTGGACACTTAAGTCACACTTGATAATGAATTTAATCGAAAGAAAAAAGAAAAAGCAGCAAACAAATGAAGGTCTTATTTCTCACATCTCATTTTACTTTTTTGCAATTAATTTTACTGTGATTTTAGTTGATATAAAGACCTTATGTAGCCCCGCCCCTTCCGGTGTCTTCCGGTTTGTATTTCCACAGCATGAAGGTAAGATCTTACGGATTTATGAATGAACCGCTCGTTTTAAAATCTTCCCAGTCTACTGACATTTGTTATGATATCTGCTTTAAACCTTACAATGCTCATGATAACTGTCATTAACTCTACAATAAGTAAATCTACTTTACCAGCTAATTACTCTTCAACAGCTATGCCATAGAAATATACAGAGCTACCGCAAAAAGTGAAGTTCAAAGACAAAATTCTAAAGATAGCTGAGTGCTTGATTCGTTGGCGGTCTATAAAGTTAGTTCAATAATCTACAAAGTTACTAATTAATGGTCTATAATCTACATGCAGTAATTGAGGATGTATCCCATGTAGATTTCCTTCTCCATTTAAACACAATGGCAAATACCACACGTCCAGTGGAGAAACCTGTGACCTCATTCTCTGAAGTAAGGGAAGGAGAGAGGAATTTCTCCTGAACACACTCAAGTATTTCCATATCAACTCAGCTGGCTATATAAGGAATCAAACTTCATGCTAGACAAATTCAACACAAGCAGTGTCCCTGACATTCTTCAGCACTTCAGTGTAGGGATGAATATAGAAAACAATGGACAGTTGGATTGAACTATACTAATAGCGTAAACCTGATAAGAGGGAATTACCAGAAAAAGGCCCAATGATAAGCTATTAAGAAAACATATCTAATCCAACCATAACAAAACTAATGTCCATGGGAGCTCTCAAATGCAATCAGGCTAATGAAGCGTTTTCTTTCATTGTAAATACAATAAGACAGGAAATCACTTCATATCCATAATATATTACAAGAACAAAAGCTCACACTGCAATTGTCAAAACTAACTACAACAGCAGTTCTCAACTGACCCAAAATTTTGGAGCATGTTCTGATAGGGTCTAACACAATACTGAATGCCACTAATCACATAATCGTGCATAGTTAAACACAGCCTTATATATATGAAATGAATGGTATAAACATTGGTTGCAACCGGACCGCGAGACATAATGACAACGGTAGCACCATTTTACCGTTTCTACAGTAGGACTGACAGCTAGTGGTCGAAATAGGTACTGCAGTCCAAATTCAAAATATTGGAGATCGTTGTTTTCCCCGCCGGCTCCTCCTCAGACTCGACGCTCACGCCAGGAACGAGCGCAATTGACAATGAAAGCCACACTGTAAGTTGATGAGTTGATTTATCCGCGTTTTAATATGCTCTCATTCATAGAGATTTTTAGCTGGATGCCACGGCTTTAGGTCGGGTAGAATCTGCGATCTCTGACCCAGTTTGTTCGCTGGCTTCCATGGCTGCTGCAATACGCGGTTTTCCGCCAACTGGCAACCTGGGGTGTCGAAATACTATTGGGTAAACTGGCAGCGTGCCATTTTGCACAGACCAAAACAAAAACAGACATCCCGACACGGAACGCACATTTCAAAGTAGAATAAGTGGCTGTAGCATTGTTTTTCTGAGAAACAAGTAGGTGAATTTAGCATGTTTCCTAAATATCTGCAAACATATTATGGTATTTTTATGCTTTAGTAAAGTGAAAAACTTACATACAGCACCTTTAAAGTGAGCAGCATGTCAAAACAATGGAGCGGTTCACACCACAAGTTCTCAGGGTCGTTTATGGTAATGATCTTTCGGAATCGGCACTATATCCTCTCATTTTTATCTAGAGCCAAACGTGCTTAATTCAAGCTATTTCCATTCCGTGCGCTTTGCTTCTTTCTCCCGCTGAAGAGGCACTATATAAGAGCTGCAGATGATGCGGTTATTTTAACAACAGTTACAAAAACATAGTGAACAGCAAAATAGATTAATGCTTTCGCTAAAACACTGCAGAAAACAAGAATGCAGCAAATAGAATTTTTATCTGTCATACAGGTACATATGACTCCGACCATTCAAATAAAAATATATGTTTTTTCACAGGATGTTTTTTTCATCTTCATTTAGCATTATTATTCAGCATGTCAAGAGCATTTCATAATAAATGTTATAATTGGGAAAATCATTTGTAGATGGCAAGGAAAGACTAACTAAAACTTTGAAAGTTTACTAGTTAAATGTTTTCTGCTCATGATTTTGAATTTGAATTTGAGCTACAGTAGCTCGTCTGTTTGATCAGACCACACGGGCCAGCCATTGCTCCCCACAGCAATCAATGAGCCTTGGCTGACCACTGCAGACCGGGAACACCCCACAAGAGCAAAACAAAACAAAACGACTGGCCATAATTTCTTTATTTCATAATAGGCTTACATTTAATAAATCATTCAGTTTTCCAGTATAAATGATGCTTTGAGTCATTTGAAACACGTAGATCTAGACTGAGCATTTGTTGTTGTTGTTGTCATCTTCAAAAAAAACGAAGACTGATATATGATATCGCCCAGTATATAATTTATAGGCTTCAAATAATTATTAGTTACCAAAAATCTGTGCAGTTTTCCTTTTCACCCTATATATTTCAGTGTTTGATTTTAAAGACATTTTGTTTACTTTTGTATGATAAACAAAACGTAGCATTAGTTCTGGCAGGTCACGTCAGTCAAGCTTGCGTCAGCTGACTCTCAGCTGATCCACGTCTACCTACAGGAATATGACGCCTATCACAGCATCCATATATAAGGTCCTTCAGAATTATCAGCAGCTATCGCATTGCTCAGGAGCTAATTACCCTCCTCCATCCCCAGCTCCTCCTGTCCAGTCAGGATTTGGCCTTCTGATTCCCCTTTGAATCAGACTAATTTCTCAAATTATTTGTACATTAAATTATTAAACATTATGATGTCTGCAATACATTTATGTTGGTTCTGTTCTGTATACCCTACGTTGCTCTCCCTGCTCTTATCCATGCTAGGCTGCATGTATGCACAGGGAGCTCTTGCCCAGAGCAGAACCATGCCACCAATCCAAACTGTATGATAAATGTCAATCATCTTTGACAATAGTGGTCCTGACAGTATTTTGGTTCTGTTTTGGGCTGCCGCTTAAAGCAAACCAGTCGAAGCAAAATCATTTGCGAACCACCGGTTTATTCTGATAATATGGTGTATCTTTACAGCGCTGCCTTTGAAACATCATTTGTCCTTGCGAAGGACTGCTATTTTGTTTTGTTGATCACAGTTTTGTCAGATGTGCTGCAGTGAACCATCAGCTATTACACCGTGCAGGAACAGCCGAGAGCCTCACAGACAGGCACAAGGCTCTGTCCTGACACACAGTATAGAGAATCCATCTATCTCCAATCACAAGCTCTTTCTCTTTCTGCCAGTTCAAGGGCTTTCTACTGATGACTGAGCTGCGGGAAAGCAGTGCTCAATCAGGGGATGTATGGACAGCCCTGTACAACAGGGAGGGCTGTTGAGCTCAGCAAAACATATATGCACACCAACACATACACACACTGTCAATGTTAAACCCTGGAATCTGTTTTCTCATTACCTTGCGCACAGCAGGACTGGGAGATGGTCCTGGCGTGTTAGTATTGTGCTGTGGACTGCTCTCCTCCATCACTGGAAAACAAGAAATTTACAGCTGAGAATCAGTGGAGTGTGGTGGACGGTCAGCGTTTTTTTTTTTTTTTTTTTTTTTAACAATAAAGATTCATGTTCCAGTTCATGTGGAATGCCATTAACCTCAAAACAAAATAACATTATAATTTTATGGTATGTTTATAGTAATATACTATAGTGACACTTTACAATAGGGTTATTATCTTTAACTAAAACAAACTAAAACCATTAAAAAAAAAAAACTTTCATTACTTGGAACAAAATAAACATTAAATGAAATAAAATAATATAAGAAAACCCTTAAACTTATATTATTTTAGCTAATTGCCAAAGCAACATTTCTCATTTTTGTTTAGTTTAACTTGAAGTATTGAATATGAATAAAAACTATATAGACAGACGTTAAAAAAAAAAAACAATAGACAACTGACAAAAACACAAAATTGCTAAAACTTTAACTAAATTTAGATAAAATATAAAAATACAATTCAAAATATTAACAAAAACTACAATAGCATATCACTGATACTAAAATATCACTGATTCCATAATGCTAGTTAACGCATTAGGTATAATGAACTAACAATAAACAACAATTTTACAACATTCATTAATTTTGGTTAAAGTTAACTTCAACATATACTAATACATTTTTAACATTTAAAATTGTATAAATTAACATTAATTCAGGTTTGTTCAAAATACATATTATAACTAATAACAATGTTTATGTTTGTTACTACAAAAATCAGGGTTAGTGATAACTTCCATAGCACTTACAATGAAAGTGAATCAATCGGTAAATGTTAAAATATTAACTGTTTCAATAGTATAGGCACGTTATATATTGTACTATACTACGGGACTGTTGAATGCTTGAATCTGATTGATTGACGAACGTTCTAATGTGTGCAATTATTTTCAGGGAAACGCACGGCTAAAGTAGTTCCAAGGAGGCCTTGACGCATTACAGTTCCATATCACTTCGCCAAATGATTTCAGCAAAAGAACCAAAACCCACAATGACACTGACCAAGCAAATAAATATAGTCAACAATAGGATAAAAATGACAAATTATTTCCATGTTTTTGACCCAAAAAATACGTTTTATTATGTACGGAGAGCATAGTCTTTCTCGCAGACTCGCACTCTCTCACTCAAACGAACGCACACACATACAGTGTGGACACACACACACGCACAGAGCGCTGCTCTGACGATTTTATCAGTCAAATAGTTTCGCAACTTAAAAGCTACAAGCCATTTCTCTCTAGTGATGTAACAACGGCTCTGTTCCTGGCGCAGATAAACTTACAGTTTCGCTATTAGTAGAGACTTGCATTAATAACTAGCATTAATAGCATTAGTCTGCTATCAGTGGCTCAAGCCTTCGTTACTAGCTCTAAAATGACGTTTTGGAATTAGCAATGGAGGCTTGGGTTTAGATGCGTAAGAAAATACTCCTACACACAAGAGCGTTTTAAGGACAAAAACCTGACAAATGTCTTGAAATACATCATCTGAACAATGTCTTGAATTTTGGCCGACGCTGTTCACGTGAGCACCACGACCCATGTGTGTGATGCTGACGCAGGACCTAGCCAATAATGAGCCGGCATTCTGACGTAGAACCTGGAAGCGCTGCACTGTGTTTACTAAGTGAATAGCGTAAGAGAATGACGTGAAAGAAGAGATTGTTGAAAAAAGTCGTTATTTTTGGGGGGAGGGTTTTGCGCACAAAAAGTACTCTCGTCACTTCGTAACATTAAGGTTGAACCACTGTAGTCACATGGACTATTTTAACGATGTCTTTACTACCTTTCTGGGCCTTGAAAGTTGCAATGACGTTGCTGCCTATGGGTGGTTCAGAAACCTCTCAGATTTCATCAAAATATCTTTATTTGTGTTCCGAAGATGAATGAAGATCTTACGGGTTTGGTACGACATGAGGGGGAGTAATTAATGACAGAATTATCATTTTTGGGGGAACTAACCCTTTAAGATTCAAGAACTAACAATGAACAAAATAATACATTTTTATTAACAAATTGAACCTAGTAAAGTGTTACCAGTTTTTCATGACCATTAGTCATTTATCTTTGGTAAATAGCACAGGTGACTGTACTGTAGCTTTAACTGTAGCTCAGTTAACACCATTAACACCACTTTAAAATGAGACCTCAATGAGAACACAGCCACCTTCTGAAACTTTATCCAATAGTGTTGATGTTGAACAGTGTTATTAAAAAACAGTAGTGATTTTTATATTATTCAGTCTCATTTTTTTATAACCGTTTTATTTTTGTACTGATTATCTCAGTCAAACCTTTTTCTTCAGAGAAAGTGAAGAATATAGGCCAGTATGTTTTTTTTTTTAAATACTTAATACTCAAACACAAGCAAAACACTGGAAACTGCACGTTTATTGGAGCAATAAAACGCACACAATCAAACCAACACAGAATAAACCTTACTTGATTTAGTCTGTGCCTTGCGAGCCAGAGCTGCCGACAGTTCATTCTGCACCTATTAAAGGAGAAGATCATGATTTAGTTAGTTCTTTTTTAAATATGCAGGCATAGTGGGCTCAAAACCATTTAATGCGAGCATATTTTATTGTTTACAACCTGCAGCTTGGGAAGCTATTCTGTGGGTCTGTGATGCTTTAAAGCTATGAATCAACATGTTCAGCACTAAACTTCATCTTTAAAAAAAAATAAAAAGGTTTCACTCCACTCGACTGATTCATACCAGGAAGTTTTTTTAGCACGGTTATAAAAAAAGACTGCATTACTTATTCTTTTAGCATGACTGCCTTTCCCAGCTGTTGGATTATTCCTTTGAGGATCCATAAAAACTTGAAAAAATTCAACTGATCTATTCCTGATCTGAATGCAGACTTCCCAAATCCATGTGTTCTGAGGTACATTATGAATACAAATGTACCCAATCCATCAAGCATCTGAAAGACAATATCACTCACTTATGAGGGGAAGTCCATCTGCTGTCTGACCATGGGATGTCTGTGCATTAGTAAACCAGGTGTGGAGTGGAGAGGTTTAACTGTGCTTAGTGACCCATTAAATCGACATGTCCTATGGGGCCATCTGATGTGGCAGCCCCTGCTCTGAGTGTACAGACTCAGGGCAAATATAAATGGAGCTGGACTGGGATCTATTCCCCTTTGACACCACACAGGCCAACAACAAATTATCTGCACAAAGTAACTATTTCCACTAATAAACTAAATAAATGCATCTGCGTTATTTTGGATGGATGGACGGACGGACGGACTAGTGGATGAATGGATGGACAGACTAGTGTATTGATGAAGGGATGGATGGAGGGATGTATGGATGGACTAGTGGACTGATGAAGGGAAGAATTGAGTGGTGGATGGATGGATGAATGGACTAGTGGATTGATGAAGGGATGGATGGAGGGAAGAACTGAATGGTGGATGGATGGATGGACTAGTGGATTGATGAAGGGAAGAATTGAGTGGTGGATGGATGGATGGATGGATGGACTAGTGGATGGATGGAGGGATGGATGGAGGGAAGGATTGAATGGTGGATGGATGGATGGATGGATGGACTAGTGGATGGATGGAGGGATGGATGGAGGGAAGAATTTAATGGTGGATGGATGGATGGATGGACTAGTGGATTGATGAAGGGATGGATGGAGGGAAGGATTGAATGGTGGATGGATGGATGGATGGACTAGTGGATGGATGGAGGGATGGATGGAGGGAAGAATTTAATGGTGGATGGATGGACTAGTGGATTGATGAAGGGATGGAAGGAGGGAAGAATTGAATGGTGGATGGATGGATGGATGGACAGTGGATGGATGGAGGGATTAACTGGTTGATGGATGCATGGAGGGATGGATGGATGGATGGATGGATGGATGGACTAGTGGTTTGATGAAGGGATGGAAGGAGGGAAGAATTGAATGGTGGGTGGATGGATGGACAGACATATAGATGATGGATGGATGAATGAATGGATGAATGGATGAAGGGAGGGATGGATTGACTGGTGGATGGATGGACAGATGGATGGATGGATGGATTGATTGACTGACTAATCTAGTGGATCGATGGAGGGATGTGAGAACTGAATGGTGGATGGATGGACAGATAGACAGACATAGATGGATGGATGGATTTAGATGATAAAAACATGAGTTTAGCCATTATAAAAACATTTAAAACATTAAAATTAGGGATGCACATTACATCATGTCGGATATCAGTCAATATTATAGTGCTGTAGAATAATCTGTTAAAGCCCCTTTCACGCAGAGATTCTGGAAAAAACACTGATAATGTGTCCCAGGATTTGTCCCGGGATCGTTTGATTTTGGTTAATTCCCACTGCCATTGATTTTCTGGATTCTGTGTGTGCGTTCACACATCCCGTAAAGACACGACATCCGGATGTGACGTGTAGCGTCGTAAATTTGCTTATGTTCTGCGATTTCTCACTCAAGAAACCACGCTCATGCATTTTTTTCTGATACAATCATAAACTAGCGCATTGCGTACTGTTCCACTAAGCTAGTGAACGTCTCAGCTACAGCGTTATCACTACGACACACCCCTTACGGCACTGGTCCTGACTTTTGTTCACACAGGGCGTGTTCCGGGACTGATCCCAGCAATGTTACTAGGTCCCCATCCCGGGATCGATCCCAGGATCAATCCCGGGATGTGTTTGCGCTCACACAGAAGGCACTCTAGCAATTTTATGGCAATTTTCTGGGATCAACGATCTGTGTAAAAAGCAGCTTTTCTATTTAAGGATATTAAGGTCTCCATGTTGAGACATTACCTCTTATAATTGGACACAATTTGTGAAATAAATTAATCATAGGTGACAAAAACATCTGAAAATATATTTTTTTAAAAACTCAATCTTATCTTAAACTTGGCAAGCACCTCTACAAATTAAGTTTTTGCTGGTTTTATTATTAGGTCTTGCTCTAAATTCTATACAAAACCACAAGTTACATGCTAAAGATACAGTACATTGATTAAGCCATCAAACGGAGCATCTCAACTGTTCAGCTGAACACAGCAATACAAAGGTGAGCATCATCAGTTCCCCAGGGTGTCTAATGCAAATGCCGACCCTCTCCAAATCTCAGGAAGTGGCCTTATATTTCTGTTGCCAAGGTGACTGCAGGTGCACAGGCCACCTTGAGGAGAGGTTCTGCAACATTACCTTGATAGCTGGAAGCTAAGCACGTGCCGCATGGCCACAGTAATGTACTGATTCAGTCATTACACCAGAGCTGCTAGCTCTCAAACGGACAGAACGCAGGTGTGACAGGGTTTCTGTGCAAGCGAAAATGCTCTGTACTAAACCTTTTGTATATTGTGGTTAAGAGACACAGACAAAGACAGGTTCACTAGTTGATGGATGTTTGTTTAGGTATGAAACTTAAAAGGTTTTAAAATTTCCCAAATGCAAGATTTGGAAAAAGCTCATAACATAATGCAATAAATGAAACACAGTTTTCTTACCGTTGAGGTGAGATGCTCCAATGCTCTCATTTGAAGAACTGGATTACAAGCATCAGATGATTTCTGTGTATCCTCTTTAGAACTACAGAACAACATAAAACAATATAATCTCAGTCAGGGAAGCCCAAGATAGGTTTTTTTTTTTTAAATACACTAAAAATGGCATTTATACATAAAATAAGACAAATACACTTTTTATGACAAGTTTGTTTTAATTTCTTAATTAAAATTCAGTTTGAGATTTTTTTTGGTGACGTAAAGTCAAAAAGTTATACAACTGTCCTGAGAACATAATGAAGAAAAAAGCCTCATTATGGGAATGATTCTTATCAAGTAGTATGGTACAATGTTTTATTATTATTTCTTACAAAACAAATATTTTAATAAAACTGCAATTTTTATATTCTGCAAACCCCTGCAAATGTGTCAAGGTTAATAAGACAAATTATCCAATAATTTGACCTTTTTATGACAGCATGGTTAGTTCACGTTGTAAAATGTTATGTGGTGCAACCATAGACTGTAAAAAATATGGACGTAGTGTCCGTGACGTCACCCATAGGTTTCTGAAGAGCGTTTTTGAAGCCTAAAGTCGGCCGTTGCCATCTTGGTAGCGTGTCACTCCCAGATAACAGAAAATGGGCAATGAGGCGGGACGTGGCTGGAGCTGAGGTGACTTGATGACTAACAGACAGCAAACTAACGGCAATCCACCTGTCACTCAAAGTGGCCACGCATGAGTTATACAAAAATTCACCCCCCTCACAGTTGTCATGAAGGGCAAAATTAGCCGTATAGACCATAACCACAATTTGTACCAGGCTGTAAACATGTTTTTTTCTGCTGTAAAGTTGGGCATTTTAACATGGGGCTCAATGTATAGAATCCCAAAGCTGCCAATATTAAAAATAAATAAATACATAAATAAATATACAAAGAAATGTAAAAAAGCAAAAATAAATAAATAAATATACACAGAAAAGCAAAAAAACAAAAATAAATAATTATTTATACATTTATTTCCTTATTTATGTATATATTTATTTTTTTCCACATTTATTTATTTATTCTTTTATTTATTTATAAACTTATTCATTTCTATTTTTATTTATTTCCACATTTATTCATTTCTACATTTATTTATTTATTTATACATTTCTTTATTTTTACATTTATGTATTTCTACATTTATTTATTTCTACATTTATTTATTTTTACATTTATGTGTCCGTAGGGTAATGAGGAGGGCGTGGTTTACCTCAGACATAGCAATCGAGCTCAGAGTAGGAGAGGGCGAAGCATTGAGGCCACAGTGACACCTTGTGGTGTGGCCGAAATACAATAAGTATAGCCTACTGACGTTGATACTGTCTGTGATGAATGACTTGGATAGGTATATGACCAAAATCTTATATCACGGGTTAAGTCATATCACCCTATAGAACATTTTGTTGCGTCGCGTTACTTCACGTGTGGATAATCACAGCATCGCTGAGTATAATGGGGTTTTCTCGGTGTGGTCTTATTATTAATCACACGTCTTTAGCCGGGGACACACTTAACGACTGAAACATTCTAAGACTGAACTGAACACAAAGACTGTTCCCTTCGACTGGAGCAGATTTTAATCTTTGACAGTCAGAGAAGAAAACACAAGTTTACGACTGAGTCAGTCCACACAACACACTTAAAGAAACTCAACTGTGCGAGATCTTGTACCGAAACAAACATGTCGACAGACAGCTGCCAATACTTATTTGCAGTGCAATTTGTGCAGAAAAAAAACTAGGAAAAACCCTGCCAACAAGGTGTTTTTTTTTTTTGTTTTGTTTTTTTTTATGAAACATTAAACATAAAATCATAAAACCCTGTTTTTATCTTTCAAGTATTCTTTTTGCCGTTATTGTCTGAGCAGACACATTTCATTATGCATTTCCTGATTCATTAATTACAACATTTTAGTGCTTTTTTTAAAAAAAAACCTATAAATCAAGCAATAATGTAGACTAGCTGTTATTCACAAATCAGGAATTAAAAACGAATTGGTTCGTATGAGCAAACACGCTCATTTTTTCGTTCTGTTTCCAGAGTTACCGGTTATAACGAAATAAAATAGGCTACTGCTTTATTTATTCTGAAACAGATGTCATTCAAAATGTTATTTTTATATTTTTATTTTCATTTTGTCAGTCGAGTAAGTGTACAACGCTCCCAAAACCATTTAACGGGAATGACAACACTGTAAACTCTGAAAGCATGACTTCATTTAACAGAAGAGCTGCAGAGATATTCAAAGAACTGTATTTCCTCAAATATATTAGATAGAATTAGTGTATATATAAAATAATTTTATTTACAAATGTCATGTTTGTGATTTTTTTTTTATTTGTTAGACTTTTTAGGCTAACATTAGGCTATCAATCATTAACATTAACATTCTGAAACAAGCGCCGTTATATAGCCTACCATTTTTTTTCCTGTGTAACTTTTATTAGACTCCAAGTCGAAATAAAACAAACGGGCGTTTTTACACTGGGCACGTTTGCTGCAGTCCAAGTCCGAGCACGATAGTTTCCGGCTTCCCCCGCAGCGTTGGTCAACTTGATTCTATTGAACCCTGGTGCATTTGCGTGCATCTTACATAATCACAAACATGCACAGCGCATGATAGAAGACATTTGGGTTTACTGTATGTGTGTCGGATGAAGGTGGCTTTCTGCTGCATGCTTGCAAAGGGACTCTTGAGTGGATTAATTCATTTGTTGCCCTGATTGTACGCGCAATGCGCGAATACACTGCAGGCTCGGGTTCGGTACCCTGGTGCGCTCCCAGGTCCGCATGACAGCTTTCACATTATACCAATTTTTCATTAATAAGACAACACCGAGAAAACCCCATTATACTCAGTGATGCTGTGACTGTCCACACGTGAAGTGACGCAACGCAACAAAATGTTCTACTGTAACCGACGGCTCGTTCTATTCTGGATCTTTGAAATATGCCTTATTTTAAGCGTTTGTCACATGTTGTGCATGTACAAATAGGAAATATGAATGTGAAGTGAATTTGTGGTCTCGTTTCAAATGCATTGATCAATATGCTTGAGTCGACTTCACTGTAGCCTATATGTGCGCTGCTTCCTTTCCGTGTGTTCTGACCGGTAATGGAAATATCAAGCGCTTCCATTTAAGAGTCCCTGTTATCAGATCTGTTGAAGATGTTGCTGTTTATGTTTGTTAGCCCAGGATATTTTACAAATCCTGACCAGACAATGTTCTACGGCCATGTCCGGAATAAAGAGTAGCCTCAACATGTCACACAGTACAGTTAGGGTGATATGACTTAACCCGTGGCCGTGATATAAGATTTTGGCCATATACCTATCCAAGTCATTCATCACAGACAGTATCAACGTCAGTACAGTGGTGTCACTGTGCCACAAGGTGTCACTGTGGCCTCAACGCTTCGCCCTCTCCTACTCTGAGCTCGATTGCTATGTCTGAGGTAAACCACGCCCTCCTCATTACCCTACGGACACATAAATGTATAAATAAATAAATGTATAAATAAATAAAATTAAGAAATGAATAAATGTGGAAATAAAATAATAAATAAATAAATAAATGTGGAAAAAATAAATATATACATAAGGAAATAAATGTATAAATAATTATTTTTGTTTTTTTGCTTTTCTATGTATATTTATTTATATATTTATTTATTTATTTTTGCTTTTTTACATTTCTTTGTATATTTATTTATGTATTTATTTATTTTTAATATTGGCAGCTTTGGGAGTCCATACAATGAGATTCTGCGCTCTTTTGGAGCCTGTCTCTAGTGGCCAGTCGATGAATTGCAGTTTAAGTCACTTCCGTATTGGCTTCAAGAGAAACTGGGGGAGGTTGCCGCTTGGGTGCGACTTGATTTAATAATAAAAAATTGGAATGGTTGTGTAAGATTTTTTTTTTTTTTTTAAAGAAACTAATACTTTTATTCAGCAAGGATGCATTAAATTTATCAAAGGTGACAGTAAAGACTGTTACATTGTTCCTAAAAAAGTAAATTTCTTCCCCTCAAATGTTCTTTTCTTCAAAGAATCCTGAAAAAAACTTTTTTTCCATTTATCGTTTCCACAAATAAATTAAACGGAAAAATAAAAAAAAATTGATGAATAAAACATCAACATTTTTGAAGGATCATGTGACGCTGAAGACTGAAGTAATGGAAACTAAAGACTGAAGTAATAAGTAAAACAAAAAGTAAAATACTTCTGTTTTTACTGTATTTTTGATTCAATAAATGTATATACAGTAAGTAACGCTGCACCTACATGTCAACTAACTCTCATTAGAGTATAAGTAGACTGTTAGGGATAGGGTTAGAGTTAGTAGAATAAGGGGTTAGGGTTAATAGACTAAGTTGAAATATACTTGCAAAGTTACTTAAAAGTCAGTTGGGTGAGCATCAAAATAAAGTGTTGGCAGATATTAAAGTGCCCCAGTTATGGTTTTTCGAATATTCCCTTTCATGCAGTGTATAATACAGCTGTTTGTGATTGTAAACATTCTGCAAAGTTGTAAAGTCGAAAGTGCACGATAAATAAAGTTATTGTCTCCCAAAAGAAAGACTCGACTCTGAATCGCCTATACGAGTCGTCTGTAACTCGAAT
This sequence comes from Coreius guichenoti, assembly GCA_039654105.1. Classification (NCBI taxonomy): domain Eukaryota; kingdom Metazoa; phylum Chordata; class Actinopteri; order Cypriniformes; family Gobionidae; genus Coreius; species Coreius guichenoti. The sequence continues at coordinate 22,542,684 of CM077176.1, forward strand.
CCCACTGCGTTACGGTTCTACGTCACTAGAAAAGACTTTTGCATAATGCCCGCCTATGTTGTACGCTGTCCGCCCGCCCCGTAAACAACTTGACCCGCCCTCAAACGTCATTTTAATGACGACTGCTTTTCAAATCTCGGAGTTCAACGCGGGATTCGCAAAAGATTGCTGTTGAAAGATGGGTCTGTACTAGTTTATTTGGACCAGCTTGCTCCTCAGAATCATAACCTGCAAGTATGAATAATTATTGATGTATATATTTTTTACCAGGTATAGTTTTGTGTTTTATATTGTGTATGTTTCCGGCTAACTCACATTATTACTGTCTTACTGAAATAGTTTTGCTAATCAGCTGTGGGCCACAATTACCTAAAACTGGTAATGCTGTCTGTCTAATTGTCTGTTGTTCTTACTACTTTAAGTAAAGATAAAGGATGGAGCAAGATTTGTTTTACAAACATTTGTTACATCAGTCATTCACGTTAGTGCTCGGCTAACGTATGCACCGTTATTGATAGAGTTCCCGCATGTGCACCGTAATAAATTAGAAATAAACACATGGGTTTGTTGATGGACATACTCTTGTTAATGCTGATGGTGAGGAATTACAGTTGCAACATCTCATAATGTACCTCAAACTGAGTAGCATCACTGACAAACGTCCTGCTCAAGTCGTGCTTGTGATGGAGGTTAGGGTTGAATAACTAGTTCTTCTAATGTTTCATCATCGGACTCACGCTCGGATTGATATGGTAAAATCATCATTACTGTCTTTACAGTGTGTACAATCGCTGAGCTTTAGGAATTCTCCAGACGGAGGTTCAGTTATGGTAATGGCTGTTTAGTTTCCAAAACACGCGCTGTAGACCAATCACAACAGACTGGGTCATCTGGCCAATCAGAGCACAGTAGCTCGCAGAAAGGAGGGATTTAGAGAGACTGATTCACCCGTCGAGTCGTTTGAGAATCATTGAAAAATGTGGTGATGTGCAACGTATATTATGAGAAAATAAAAGTGTTTTTTGACCTTTGATGCATTTAAACCTGTTGTAGGAGACCTCCAAAACAAAATAAGGAGGCTTTAAAATAGCATAATGGGGCACTTTGAGCAGACAGTCTGCTAATACTCTAATGAGAGTTAGTTGGCATGTAGGTGCAAATTTACTTATAGCAAGAAATTTCACTTGGCAGCCATCTTTGAAACTCCTGTCAGGCAGCTATTTCAGTCATGCTATTGCAATTCACCAAAGCGGTTCACCTTCACCGAGCTTATGATTAAACTTCATATTTGAAATTACCAATGAAATATGACGACAACTGTCTCATAAATTCGGATTCTGAACGCTAAAATCATGACCAAAAAAAATAATTTTTCAGGCTAGACTTGCCAATGCCCATGTGCGCGTTTCAGAACACTGACTCTGTCTATAGCAACTGGAGCTTCTAAAAGGCAGCTGCAGTGACGCAATGACTTTAACAATTGGCGATTGGCTTTGCTTATAGTCAACAGAATGTCTAAAGGGGACCATCAAAATAAAGTGTTACCTAAATAAATGCAGCCTCCCCAAACTTTTGAACAGTAATGTATAATTTAAAAACCTTTTTTTAATTATTAAGATGTGTATACTCAACGTGTAAGGAAAGTATGTTATTACTTTTTACTTTATGGTATAAATCTTTTCAAAACCACATGAAACGAACACGAATACACCATCTGACAACACTAAGGCTAAAAAAAATTCTTTGTCACACTGATCGATTAAAAAAAATAACTTGACAACAGAAAGTTTGGTGACAATGACTGTACTGGTTATAATACTAGCAAAACCTCAACATACAATTCATTTGGTAAAGCGTGCATCTCCAAAGCTTAATCAGGCCATATGGAGGTGCAGACAGAGGGACCTAAAAACAGGTCTGATCTCGCTAAAGATGGACATCCTGCCTAGACAAACCACAAGGACAGAGCCGTACCGACTTTCCCAGCAGACAGGAAATGATGCAGAGGAACGACCTATAGCTCAACTTCCATTTGCGTCCATTGACCCCCTGCTTACGTACGGTGTACCAAAGTGTTAAACGTCATTGATCTGATTAAGTGAGGTCCTACACAAATTCTTTGTGGCTCATAAGATATCAAGCCAGCAAGCCAGGATAAACAGTAAGGACTTTTTTCTGGTCAGGCCATTATTTCTGAATATTTTCAAACAAAAACAGAATATATCCATTAAATAATGTTTCCAAATGCACACAAACAAAAACTGCAGAGGCAGTGAGAGAACAGATGAATAGCTTGCATCATATACTGACATGTCTGTGAACTGATGAGATGTGCTTTGACAGACCGTGGAAGGTCAAAAGAAGTGAGGCAGCACTCTAAACAGGTTGGGTATGTCTGAATATCTGAAAGTGAGACAGACAGAGCCTGGAGCAAAATCATTTGTCTGCCCTGCACTCAGAGGCATACTGTCACACAGACATCTGCTGGTGAAGGCTGAAACCGCAGCTGAAGTTACATTAGTACGTTCATGGAAAGACCCTGAATGATGACTGTAAATCAGATTTCCCTGTCACATTTGGCCTTAAATCATCTACAAGCCCTGTCCAGATTACAGGTCACTGATTTTTTAAAACATGGTTTGCAGATTAATGTCAAACCCCATTTGCCTATTGTAATTTTTATGGGGTCAATTCATCCAAAAATGAAAATTCTGTCATCTGTCATTTTGACGTATTTTTGTAGGCCAACCCAGAAGTTAGCATCACACTGGTTCCCTCAACAAAAACCCAATAGGATTTTTTCATTTTTCAGATTCTTACTGTACATGCTTTGTCTATCAAGATAATATTCACAACTTTTATGAATTTTGAAGCCTACATGTAATCGGCAAAAGTAAAAAGGCTATAGTATAAATGAACTACACCATGGTCACATGACCCACTGAGCTTCTGACAACTCTTTTGATCTTTATTAAAATCTACAAGTTGGAAAGGTTGAGTTAGAACAGTCTACAAGAAGAGCGTGAGAAATAGTTTATAACAAGGTTGCAAAAGCGAACTAGTGAGTAGAGGAGTTTTCCGATTCAGCATGGTGACGTTTAATTAGGACTGCAACACTCTATTCCTGAATTTGTATTAAATTTGAATAGAGGCAGCAAACAGGAACTAGAATTGAAATTATCATTTGAATTTTAAGAAGAAATTAATTCAAAGAAAATCATATTACAAACCTAATAACTGTCAATTTTAACAAGAAAATGAACTGTATGTTAAGACACACTTTGCTCATAGAGTTCAACAGTCGGGTTCCAGAAGTAAAAACTCCATTAATTTTATCCACAGGGAAAATGATTTTTAAATGATAACATTTCTAAACAGCCCTACTGTGAACTACGAGTTTATTAATCAATGATATATGCTTATGTTAAAGCCATGAGCCTGCAATATTTCAACTTATTTTTAAAAATAACTGCGTTTAAAAGGCACAATATGTACGATTTTTGGATTAAAATATCCAAAAACCACTAGAACAATGTTATATATTTTGTTGACTAAAGATGCTTTAATATATTACGTGTTTTATTAGACAGTTGAGCAACTGTTTGGATACATTCATCGTCAGAAAACTAATCATTGTTATATAGCTCAACACAGTTAGTCTTATTGTTTAAATCTTGTTTTCTTGATTTACCACGAGTACCATGTTTTACCATGCCTAATATCGATCTAGCTTAAATCAAAGTTTGTAATGTTATGATTCACCTCATAGCTGGTTGGTTTGGTTCATGGCTTATGTGACAGATTTTAGCCGCAGCTTCAGCGTCTATTTATAATGTAGGGCGGGATGCTTTAGACTCTAGAGAGCATTTGATTAGACACGAAATCTGATGAGAAGCTGAAGTGCAGTGTGATGTCATCAAAATTGTTGATCCATATTAGCGGAAGTGAGAGACTAAGTTTTGAACGCTTATATCTTCTAAATGCGAATTTTGTCATTGTTTTTGAGCACATTAGCTTACAGATAACCTTAAGTTTAACATATTCATATTAACTTACATTTTGATTTCATGGGGACTTAAACCAAAAACTCATACAAAAAAAATATTTTTGGTTATAATTTTGGTTATATTTTGTATAACCAGCACATGTATGAAATCAATGCACTGTTTTGTAACAGAAAGTCATATTTTGACTAGAAACCCCATAACATTTTCCTGATATGTTGATTTATAACAAACAATTTGAAAATTAGTCAGATTTAAATGCTAATTACAAAATATTACATTTCCATAAGCGTGCTAAATTTGATCATTCAGTCATTTTTAAAGACCAAGGAGAAGTTGTTGTTCTGGTGAAACCTCAAAACAAATGGTCTCTGAAAAGCCCTGAATGTGCTCTTTACAGGACATCTAGACTTAAAACTGTGACATGTATGGGGTCAGAAAAATTCACTAAAATATAAATGTCCTCGTACGACACCCAGGAGGTTAACAAAGTTGTTTTTAATCCCTATGGGAGAAATGAATGGAAAAAATACTTCCAGAACCAACGCCGCTGAAAAAGTGGGCAGGCACTGTTGCACTCTATTAGCTTGACAGCCTTGTTAGAAAGTGTAAAACAACTAAATAAAAAGTTGAACGTTTATAGGCAGACAGACAGAGAAAGAGATTTATGGAACAGGATGGAAGAACTCTTCGTTTCCCAGTATTAATTCTACTTGTTCAATTTCTTTTAATTAATTGCAGTTTAGTACATTTCACTTCCTGTCACTCCAATTCACTTCAAACACTCACGAATTGAAAGGCAGCCAATTCTTATATTCTGAATTTTGCCCAATCTAGACCCACAGTTGAGGTCCACTGAGAGAGAAAGGATGTAAAACTTTAGCCTCCATCACAATAATCTTTTGGATCCCAAGCCAAGAAAAACAACCCAAGGGGTAAATGATCACAACTTTCATAGCAATTAAAAGCCTCTTTTATATATGTTTAGCTCTGCTTAGGTAATCAGTAAGGGTTGTTTACGGGTCCAGGCACGTTCTGTTAGCACTGGATAGTAAATTAAAAGCTATTAAGTTTTACAATCCTGAGGGACAAGATATTTAATGACCTTTGACCTAAGAAAAAACACTATCATTAAGCTTTATGTGTAACCGCATGCTCACCGCCTGTGGGTTCCACTGCGAGGCTGCACGTATGGGACCAGCTGTAGCAGCAGATGTACTGCACTCGGCCAGTTGACCTGATTTCTGAAATCACAGCTCTGGGCCTCACATTCCTCAAAGGTGAACTGGTACAAAGACCTGGAGTCCTCAAATGCATTGTTCTGCTCCACTGGACACAACAGGGGCACAACAGTGTTAAACATCTGACATAAAGCTGTCTAGACAAAGCTTATGTAAATGTTATTTTCTAGTCAGGCTCCTTATAGGGAGCCAGGCTGGTGCAGATTCAAATGCACATAATTTCTTATAACATAATAAATAAATCATCCAAACTCTACAGCGTCTGCTTGTGCCTCATCTTTACACTGAAGGAGCAATCTGAGCATTCACAAGAACTCTTTTATCTTGTCTGTGTACCTGAAAGCAGAATGCCCAAGTCCAGGAGAATGTTCCAGATTTTTGAAGCTATTGCCCTGTTCTGGATAAATTCATAACGATCCATCAGCCATTCCACCAGCTCCAGACCTGTACATGTCCTCCTGAGAATATGCCAGAGGGGAACAGGAAAATGTTACAGGTTGATTTTACTAACCAAAAGAAAACCATTATGAAAATGTTTATGCTTTCATTAAATAAAATACCATTGGCTGATTTTTAGCTGATTGTTTAAAAAAAAAAGACGTGTAGAAGGATAGTTAATGTGACTTGGTAAATTAACTAGCAAATTCCAACCAGTATCTTGATCTTATGTTACAAAACTGACTGAATGATCTACTGTACTTCAAATTTAATTAGTGACTTAAAACAGTGCAGAATCTGAAATATATCTTATTTTATTTCATAATATTCCAATAATATGTTTTAGATTCCTTCTGTTTATTTGATTAAAAGTAAGTTAAGTTTTTTACATTTCAGATTTTTTTGACCCAACTGTATGTTATACAACCCAGTGGTGTGGAGGCCTTACTGTCCATTTTTTATGTAAATTAATGTTCCAGTTGTAAATGGTATATAGCGCTTTCAACAGACCCATGGCCACCAAAGCGCTTTACATATTGCCTCACATTCACCCATTCATTCACTTATTCATACACCGACGGCGGTGTCAGCCATACAAGGTGCCGTCGGGAGCAGCTGGGGTTAGGTGTCTTGCTCATGGACACCTCGACACTTGGTCAGGTGGAACCAGGGATAGAACCACCAACCTTCCGGTTTGTAGACAACCCACATGAACCACTGAGCCACTGCCGCCCACAGTTGTACTTAATGCGGACACATTTTTCAGGTAAAATAAATACAAACCCGATTCCAAAAAAGTTGGGACACTGTACAAATTGTGAATAAAAACAGAATGCAATGATGTGGAAGTTTCAAATTTCAATATTTTATTCAGAATACAACATAGATGACATATCAAATGTTTAAACTGAGAAAATGTATCATTTTAAGTGAAAAATAAGTTGATTTTAAATTTCATGGCATCAACATCTCAAAAAAGTTGGGACAAGGCCATGTTTACCACTGTGTGGCATCCCCTCTTCTTTTTATAACAGTCTGCAAACGTCTGGGGACTGAGGAGACAAGTTGCTCAAGTTTAGGAATAGGAATGTTGTCCCATTCTTGTCTAATACAGGCTTCTAGTTGCTCAACTGTCTTAGGTCTTCTTTGTCGCATCTTCCTCTTTATGATGCGCCAAATGTTTTCTATGGGTGAAAGATCTGGACTGCAGGCTGGCCATTTCAGTACCCGGATCCTTCTTCTACGCAGCCATGATGTTGTAATTGATGCAGTATGTGGTCTGGCATTGTCATGTTGGAAAATGCAAGGTCTTCCCTGAAAGAGACGACGTCTGGATGGGAGCATATGTTGTTCTAGAACTTGGATATAACTTTCAGCATTGATGGTGCCTTTCCAGATGTGTAAGCTGCCCATGCCACACACACTCATGCAACCCCATACCATCAGAGATGCAGGCTTCTGAACTGAGCGCTGACAACAACTTGGGTTGTCCTTGTCCTCTTTAGTCCGGATGACATGGCGTCCCAGTTTTCCAAAAAGAACTTCAAATTTTGATTCGTCTGACCACAGAACAGTTTTCCACTTTGCCACAGTCCATTTTAAATGAGCCTTGGCCCAGAGAAAACGCCTGCGCTTCTGGATCATGTTTAGATATGGCTTCTTTTTTGACCTATAGAGTTTTAGCCGGCAACGGCGAATGGCACGGTGGATTGTGTTCACCGGCAATGTTTTCTGGAAGTATTCCTGAGCCCATGTTGTGATTTCCATTACAGTAGCATTCCTGTATGTGATGCAGTGACGTCTAAGGGCCCGAAGATCACGGGCATCCAGTATGGTTTTCCGGCCTTGACCCTTACGCAAAGAGATTGTTCCAGATTCTCTGAATCTTTGGATGATATTATGCACTGTAGATGATTATAACTTCAAACTCTTTGCAATTTTTCTCTGAGAAACTCCTTTCTGATATTGCTCCACTATTTTTCGCCGCAGCATTGGGGGAATTGGTGATCCTCTGCCCATCTTGACTTCTGAGAGACACTGCCACTCTGAGAGGCTCTTTTTATACCCAATCATGTTGCCAATTGACCTAATAAGTTGCAAATTGGTCCTCCAGCTGTTCCTTATATGTACATTTAACTTTTCCGGCCTCTTATTGCTACCTGTCCCAACTTTTTTGGAATGTGTAGCTCTCATGAAATCCAAAATGAGCCAATATTTGGCATGACATTTCAAAATGTCTCACTTTCAACATTTGATATGTTATCTATATTCTATTGAGAATAAAATATAAGTTTATGAGATTTGTAAATTATTGCATTCCTTTTTTATTCACAATTTGTACAGTGTCCCAACTTTTTTGGAATCGGGTTTGTAAACTACTCACAAAATCAAGAAAATCACAACCACCATAACTCTCTTTTGTATTTTTAGATTAACAATGTAATTAATGTTCTGTTTATTTAAAAAAAAAAAAAAAAAGTGTATTTCTCATAAAGTGCTTCGAGCTTTTTTACATTTATTCCAAATTAATAACTATAAGAATGCTATAACAATTTTGCAACAATGTGCAGCTTTTATTATTCAACTTATTTGAGTCATCAAAGTTCTGTAAACACTAGTTACAAACACAGAGATGTACCATTAATTTCACCATACTGATTGCTCATTAAAAAACCCTCACAGATCATATTTTCCTGTCATTTCAAGTTTGAATGTGATGTGACAAAGTGGTGATATCTAAGCGTACGTTTACACTGCTGTGTATCATGAACTAAAAACGTTTTTCCTTGGAATTTTTTTTTTTAAGGAACAGCTGGAGGACCAATTTGCAACTTATTAGGTCAATTGGCAACATGATTGGGCATAAAAAGAGCCTCTCAGAGTGGCAGTGTCTCTCAGAAGTCAAGATGGGCAGAGGATCACCAATTCCTCCAATGCTGCGGAAAAAAATAGTGGCGCAATATCAGAAAGGAGTTTCTCAGAGAAAAATTGCAAAGAGTTTGAAGTTATCATCATCTACAGTGCATAATATCATCCAAAGATTCAGAGAATCTGGAACAATCTCTGTGCGTAAGGGTCAAGGCCGGAAAACCATACTGGATGCCCGTGATCTTCGGGCCCTTAGACGACACTGCATCACATACAGGAATGCTACTGTAATGGAAATCACAACATGGGCTCAGGAATACTTCCAGAAAACATTGTCGGTGAACACAATCCACCGTGCCATTCGCCGTTGCTGGCTAAAACTCTATAGGTCAAAAAAGAAGCCATATCTAAACATGATCCAGAAGCGCAGGCGTTTTCTCTGGGCCAAGGCTCATTTAAAATGGACTGTGGCAAAGTGGAAAACTGTTCTGTGGTCAGACGAATCAAAATTTGAAGTTCTTTTTGGAAAACTGAGACGCCATGTCATCCGGACTAAAGAGGACAAGGACAACCCAAGTTGTCATCAGCGCTCAGTTCAGAAGCCTGCATCTCTGATGGTATGGGGTTGCATGAGTGTGTGTGGCATGGGCAGCTTACACATCTGGAAAGGCACCATCAATGCTGAAAGGTATATCCAAGTTCTAGAACAACATATGCTCCATCCAGACGTCGTCTCTTTCAGGGAAGACCTTGCATTTTCCAACATGACAATGCCAGACCACATACTGCATCAGTTACAACATCATGGCTGTGTAGAAGAAGGATCCGGGTACTGAAATGGCCAGCCTGCAGTCCAGATCTTTCACCCATAGAAAACATTTGGCGCATCATAAAGAGGAAGATGTGACAAAGAAGACCTAAGACAGTTGAGCAACTAGAAGCCTGTATTAGACAAGAATGGGACAACATTCCTATTCCTAAACTTGAGCAACTTGTCTCCTCAGTCCCCAGACGTTTGCAGACTGTTATAAAAAGAAGAGGGGATGCCACACAGTGGTAAACATGGCCTTGTCCCAACTTTTTTGAGATGTGTTGATGCCATGAAATTTAAAATCAACTTATTTTTCCCATAAAATTATACATTTTCTCAGTTTAAACATTTGATATGTCATCTATGTTGTATTCTGAAACTTCCACATCATTGCATTCTGTTTTTATTCACAATTTGTACAGTGTCCCAACTTTTTTGGAATCGGGTTTGTAAATCTCCAGCCCAAGGGAAGCATTTGAAATTCAGTACACAATGGATGTGTGACATCGTAAAGAACTGAAGGGCCATCCCTAGTCGCTCTTAGTTCATACATTTGTGTAATATTCCTTAAGTCGGTCCCCACTACCTTACTACACATTTTAACTATATTACTCAACTTACCCCTATTCCTTACCTTGAGGTTACTATGAACTGAAGATAACGATAACTACGTTAGCGTCCTCACCAACAGACCATAACGTTCTGTTTATTATAAAGGAGATGCAGTTATGTGATATGCTCCCTTAAATGTTCAAGCTCTTTAAAGTGGATTCTGATTGGCTGTCAATGTTTTTATCTATCAAGGCTGGAAAAAAATGTTCTGAAAGTGATTCCAACAATAGCTTTCCTCTGTTTCGTTATCACTATACCTATAGATGTGATGTGGGCTTCCATATTGTTATAGATTATTAAAACTTTTATAGTTAAAGTTATTGTCCTTGGCGTGAAAGGCCCTTAAGGCTATAGCCTACTTATATATATATATATATATATATATACACACACTGGCAAAAACACAACATTGCAATGAAACGTACCTGATGATTCTTGCCAGTTTAATATGTGCTTTCCAGTTATCCTGGCCATTGGATAAGAAAGCATTCCTCAGTGCTCGGCCGGCACATGGCACATTATTCACGCAAGCCTTCACAACACATAGAGAACATTCTTAATCACGTTAAAGCAGAACAATTTTGACATGGACAGAAACAGGAGATGGTCAGAACTATTTGCCTGCATGGTCTCAAAATATAGAACATAAACTGTGTATCTACAATACATATGTTTCTCATAATTTTTAATAATATCAATCTCTCAGTTGGTTAGGAAGCTGCATCTTAACAATTACGTAACCTAAAACAAGTGCTGACAATAGCCCCAATCTATCCAGCCAGTGAATTACACTTTGACACCATGAAACAACCAGATTTTCAAGTCACTGAAGGGCTGAGGGCAATGACGGGAGATAAATGCCTGATATACCTTGTGTCTAGTCTGTCCGGCATTTGAACAGCGGATGGACTCAGGTGGCTGCTTCTGAGATATAATCTAGCATGAAGAGAAAAGGTTAAACATCTGAGAAACAATACAGCTCTCTGTATCCTGAGACAATACCCTATGTCTGCTGTTTCTTATCTTAAAACAGCAGCTATGATGATTACATGAAACATTCATTCATATAAACATCATATCTAGCTTTTCCAACCAAAACAAAAACAAAACATCAGGTCAGAGTGGTTGAAACATCCACTTAGAACATGTACATATTACAAAACAAATGACCATATAAGCAATAAAAGCTGTTATATTATCAAAACAGGTTGCTGATAGCAATGTGCCTCAAAAGAATCCAGAGTTAAACAAAGCGAAGCAGCCTGTAGTGAAAGCCTGATAGTCCATTACTCAATGTGTACTTTAGCTAATTGACTCATGTGGGATGTTGGGGAAACACACAGTGAAGTCATTTTTGTAGTCAGTGTAAACAACAGCTCTTAACCCCCATGTCTAGAATTTGTGTTGAAGCAACCATAAAAAAATAGGGGCCATTTATTAATACTATACATAATGCAGAGATCAGCAACATGTCATGAACTGGAGGCTGATTTAGTTATTTCTCTTTAAAAGACTTATAAGACTTAGAATTAAAGTGAGTCATATTATTACTTTGAGCACTTTTCTCTTTTGTACTCTATTTACTTTAAAACCCAGAGGTCAAATTTGACTTTTTAGGAAAAGTATTCTTCTGTGGTCTAAATAAAAGCAAAAATGTAATATTTATATTATGCTATATACATAATACTGCATTACATATTAGTATTCGGGTAGTTGAAATTATATTTCAAATAAAAATAGTTTAAACGTACAATACCTTTTTTTTTTTTTTACAGTAAAACAGTTATATATATATATATATATATATATTATATATATATATAAATAAATAAAAGCACACACATACACAAACTAAAAAATAAAAAAAAATCAATTTGTCAACTTAAATTTGAGTCACTTATTTTTATAATAGTAAATTGTTTCAGTGTTATAATATATAATTTAAATGCATATTTTAAATGTTTTCTGGCATTGACACTGTCTCGGTTTTACACACATTCGCCTCATTCAAGGTTTAAAATCCCACCCAACAGGTTTCCCTTTAACCAATCTCATATTACAGCCTGGCCAATGAAATGAATTAGTTTCAGCTGTTCTCAAAGTCACTATTGTGTAAGCAATATGCAAAACACCCTTTAAACAAATTTTACACTTATGTACCACAGCTCAGGCACAAGTACAGTGTAGTTAGTTTTAAAATACACTTACAGCTTTCAAGTTCTTCTTAAACTGAGAGCCATTCCTCAGTAAGAGAGGAGGATCAGTTCTGCTGCTCCTGTGATCTTCAAGAACTTTACTTATGAGACCCTTAACAGACGGACTCTCATTCACCGCGTCCATGTCCAGGACAAGTCAGCACAGTTTGGAGGACGAAAGCTCGGACTCCCACATAGAAATCAATGACGGATGTTGATCAGCAGGTGTGCATATGAAATCGATAGTCGTCTATAACCAGTAAAAGCGCAAGAATCGTTTACAGACTGCATGCATCGTGACAATGGCAGACACGTGAGTAAACATAGGTGCGGAGTTGAAAAAGGTGAGTCACGTGACTTGAGTGGGCTGTACCTATATGAGATCACTGACAACGTTTAAATCTAAATTAGAAGATAAGATTACATTATTAAATTATAAGTCTTTTTGTTTTTTAAATGTATATGCCGCTGTGGAACGGTTTTAATGTTGTAGAGTTTTCCTTAATTATCGGGGATATAAAAACTTGATCCAGAGTAGTGAACTTGCCTTCACATGCTCTCGGAAATTTCCTACTTCCTACTTCCTACTTCAAATTCATTCAAATTTTAACTTGAGAGGGCGTTCATGTCCATTTTTTTTAACTTGTCACCAGGCCTAAAATGACATTTACAGCATGCATGTTTTTGTATGACACATCATTGGCGAGGAAGACACGAAAAATATGAAAAATAAATCATAATAAATGAAAAATATCATAAATAAGTCATTAAATGTTTACTGTTTAATTGGTCTGGTGTTTTTAATCAGTATACGTTAATCGCGCGCGTGCTCGTCACTTACACACTACAGACATTATTTACATCGTAAAAGATGCATGCTACATAATTTCTGTCTTTATTCGACTTGAAAACAAATAGATAAATGACAATGCGTTTATTAATCAACCAGAGATGGAATAAATGGTCGTTTTGTGCCCTACATAGCCATTGGCGCAGCACAAGCAAAATTAGAACGTCATGTTTCTCAGCGCGTGACTGAGAATCCTCCGTGGAATATGAAAGTTCTGTAAAGTGACATCACAGTGATACGTGAATGCAACAAGTCTTGCAACTCTCAATTTGCACAAATCTGCAGCTAAATCACGATAGCGATGGGTCAACGTAGCTCTCGTTGCAAAGAGGCAGAAAAAGATTTTGGGCGTGTACATTTCCATCATGGTACATCGCCACAGTCTTTCACCTGTTTGGTGGAAGCCCACCCACATCCAGTTGGAGTTGGAGAGGAGAATGTGGGTGGGGAAAAGAAGAAAACTAGGAAGGAGGACACCTCTAAACAGAAAAAGAGGTTCAGATTGTGGAGGTGGATGTCTTGTTGGAGAGCTGTTAAAAAATGCAGCAGGAAGTCCAGCTCAGCTCAGAGTGAGGAAGAGGCTCAGGGCACTGAGGCAGCTGCAGCATCACCTGGAAGAATTCCTGATGGTAAGTGACATTACCACGTTTTAAAAGAATGCACAAGGCTCCAAAAAGTAAAATAATAATTATCTGCTGAGTATGCAATTAATAATTAATATTATTTGATTTTATTTGACATCTTTTCTCTCTTTAGTTCAGAGTTTTCTACAGCAAGTCATCTGTAGTGTAGAGAATCACAATCATCAGGAACCTTCAACCAGTGATCCTGAAATCCTTCCAGCAGCAGAAGAACATCTTGCTGTTCATCCTGATGCTGATGTCCTTCAATCTCTAGTATGCAGCGACAATGTCGCTCAGACTCCAGTCGACACTGCATCAAACTGGAGTGCTGACATCACCCAGACTCGAGTCCTTCACACTGTGTCCAACTGGAGCATCAATGCCGGCCTGACTCCAGTCTTCAACGCATCGAACTGGTGTGCTGATGTCGCCCAGACTCTAGTTCGCACCACGTCTGACTGGAGCTTCGAAGCCGGCCGGACTCCAGCATGCACTACGTCAGACTGGAGCATTGACGTCAGCCAGACTCCAGCACGTACCGCGTCAGACTGGAGCATTGACGTCAGCCAGACTCCAGCACGCACCGCGTCAGACTGGAGCATTGACGTCACCCAGACTCCAGCACGCACCGCGTCAGACTGGAGCATTGACGTCACCCAGACTCCAGCACGCACCGCGTCAGACTGGAGCATTGACGTCACCCAGACTCCAGCACGCACCGCGTCAGACGGGAGCATTGACGTCACCCAGACTCCAGCACGCACCGCGTCAGACTGGAGTGCTGATATCGCCCAGACTCCAGCACGCACCACGTCAGACTGGAGCATTGACGTCACCCAGACTCCAGCACGCACCGCGTCAGACTGGAGTGCTGATATCGCCCAGACTCCAGCACGCACCACGTCAGACTGGAGTGCTGATATCGCCCAGACTCCAGCACGCACCGCGTCAGACTGGAGCATTGACGTCACCCAGACTCCAGCACGCACCGCGTCAGACTGGAGCATTGACGTCACCCAGACTCCAGCACGCACCGCGTCAGACTGGAGTGCTGATATTGCCCAGACTCCAGCACGCACCACGTCAGACTGGAGTGCTGATATCGCCCAGACTCCAGCACGCACCGCGTCAGACTGGAGCATTGACGTCACCCAGACTCCAGCACGCACCGCGTCAGACTGGAGCATTGACGTCACCCAGACTCCAGCACGCACCACGTCAGACTGGAGTGCTGATATCGCCCAGACTCAAGTCCGTGGCACCCCTTCCGACTGGAGCATCGATGTCATCCAGACTCTGGTACGCACTGCGTCAGACTGGAGCATCGATGTCACCCAGACTCAAGTACACACCACTTTTGATTGGAACGCCAATGTCACCCAGACTCCAGTATGCAACCCGTCAGACTGGAGCATCGACGTAGGCCAAAAACCAGTTAGTCCTACAGAGGTCTCTGTGTCACCTTTGACAATACAACTGGAGAATAATAAAAATAAAACTGTGGGTAAGTTTACTGCCACAATAACACAACACACACACACACACACACTCTCTTTTGATACTATATCAATCGAATTAGAAATAGGCTGTTTGAAAAAGTTTTCTGATTAAGTAAAGCGTCACCATGCAGGTCAATGCAGTCAGTGCTTGATATTTCATGAAAAACTAATCTTGTTTTTTAATAGTCATCAATTCCCGCCACTATGTGATCAGCGACATGCTGGGTGAAGGGGCCTTTGGAGCTGTGTATGATGGGAGTCGACTGCTGGATGGCTTTAAGGTTTCTTTTTTACTTACAATATCTAGCTTGCAGATTGATAATCTGGATTGAATTAATATTACCTGTAGATTTATATTAATTCTAAATCATTCTTCAACAAATCTTGTATATTGTTTTGTTTATTAGGTGGCAGTGAAAATTGTCAGAAAGACGGAGGATTTGGAATACATCAGTATTGTAAGTAGGCTGTGCTCTTTGTTTTATCCACTGTCTTTTCAATTTAAAACGTCTCATATTACTATAGCTAATTTTTTAATAGACAAATCTGGGTCTTAATTTGGGAAACCACAACCATCTAACCATAATAAATATTGTATTCCCTCTAGCCGTATCATTCCATGCCCCTCCCACTAGAGGTTGCACTGCTTATCCTCGCCAACAGAGGCCCCAGTGTTCCAGAAATAATCCAGCTACTGGACTGGAAGGACCAGCATGACTATTATATTATGGTGCTGGAGCACCCCTCGCCCTGCGAGGACCTGTTTGGTTTCACGGAACGCCACGGAGGCAGCATTGATGAAGGCTTAGCTCGTGTCGTCATGCAGCAGGCAACACAAGCTGCCTACATGTGTTGTCGTCGTGGTGTTTTACACCGCGATATCAAACTTGAAAATCTGCTAATCAATAAGGAGACCCATAAAGTCAAGCTAATTGACTTTGGGTGTGGCGACCTCCTTAAGAAATCAGCCTACAAGATATTCACTGGTATGTATTGTCCCTCAAACCATAAAATGGGAACCACTGTTGGGAACTATATACGTATCACCAAATGTGAATGGATGCCTAAAAAATCTCTTTCCTCCAGGCACAGATCAATACTGCCCCCCGGAGTATGAGGAGAAGGGCGAGTACAATGGAAAGCCAGCGACAGTCTGGTCCCTTGGAGTTCTACTGTTTGCATTGGTGAGCGGGGACTATCCCAACACTGATGACCTGCACATGATCAATGCAAACAACTACTCCAAAGCTGGCTTGTCAGAAGGTGAACTCTTCATCTCAATGAAGAAAGCAATTTGTAATTGTAAATCATACAAAACAGAACAAAGATACAAGACAGGAAAAAAACAGCTAGTGAGATGCTTTAGCATAACATGATCAAAGACACCAGGACTGAGGATCAAGGTAATCAATGTTTCTTCTATCATTCTTCACAGAATGCTGCCATTTGATTAGTTCTTGTCTCCAGCGAGAGCCAGAGCAGCGACTTCGATTAAGTGAGATGCTTCTCCACGACTGGTTCAAGGTACAGTACTAAGCTTAAGATCAGCTAAAACATTTGTTTTGTGAAGAGTTTGAACGTCTTTTTTTGAGGTTTGGACTATGAACATTAGCTTAGAGAATATTATAATTTTTTCTGATTCACTTCTGAAAATCTGATTACTGTTTTTGTTTTAGGTCACAGACATGGAGAACCTGAAAACAGTATAAAGAAAAGGACAGGAACCCCTGGAGTGGCTCTTCAGTCATGAGCTCCTGCCTTGGCAGCCCCTTCCCCAGAACTCCCTAACATGGCCACCCCAGATGTTCTTGTCAAGTCAACAAGCAAGGCGACTTCACCCCAGAGCTTCCTGTCTCAGGCCGCCCAACGTGTTCCTGTCAGTGTCGTCTCATTAGAGCCTGTCTCCAGTCTCCGCATGAGGTTAGAGTAATGATCCTAGGCAAAGCCAGCATCCATGGATGGATTAGTTCTAGAGCACCCTTTCTCCTCAGGCTGCCCTATTTCAGAGATCCCTGCCCAGTGATGTTCCTGTCACTACTGCCCCGCAGGTTCCTGTTATGGACCTAGCCAAAGCCATGCCCATGGTATTCTCAATCCCAGAGCTTCCTGTCTCTGATTGTCTCAGGCCACCCTAGTCAAAATGGTTCCTGCCACTCAGATGTTAGTGTCAGAACTGCCTCAGATGTTCCTATGACTGCCACTTAAGCTCTGTAACTGAGCTCCCTATCTTAAACCACCAAAGTCCCACCTTTGCAGAGCTCCCTGCATTGTCCCGTAGGTCACTGTCACTGCCCATAGGTTCCTGTCATGGACTTAACAAGAGCCCAAGGCCTTCCCTGTCCTATCACTGCCATCTTCTAAGCTGGTGCCCAAGGATCTTCTCCCTGTCTTCAGCTGCCATGGGCCAGCCCTGGTCTCCATTCAAAATAAACAATAAACATTATATGCATAAACTGAACTGACCTTGTTCATAGTGACAGTATTATTAATAATCTACTGAAGGTAAGTATTAGTTTACAGAGGTAAGTCCAATTTTAATGAGGCTGTTTATTTACACAATACACACACGTAAAGTCAACAAAACAAACCTTCGGGGTTAGGCTCTGATTATTTTTGAGCAATTTTATACTTTAAACTGACATCACATTGTAAAACAAGATACATTTTCAGTTTTGAATAATTGAGAAGTGGTACAATCAAATTTAGTAATAATTATGTAACGATAATCTCAGTGTAAATGTTGCTGCCATGTTTTGCATAGGCAAATCATAGGCAAAGGTGGTTGTCGTTTTTAGTAATGGATTAAGCAATAAATATTGATCAATTGCGTTTAATATTTTGGCATTGATTATAATTTATCTGAAACTTCTTGTTTGATGTCTTTAGTGCCATCTGGTGGACACAGACCAGAATTACAGACCTGCCAATTTGGTCCTTTTGGGTAAATAACCCCCAGCATTTATGTGAAAGTAAATTTCTTAGAAATGTATTCTTTATATTCATGGGTGTGCCATAACAAACAAACATATAGGCTATCACATACATAACCTGACCTTTTTGTCTTATTTGCTATCTCTGGACTACTACTACGCCCCTCAAAATTTCCAAAATGACTCTTTTTGTAATGTAATTGTATGTATAAATTGCATTTCTTTTATATATATTTTTAAATTAATTAATAGATCAGGCGGTAACACTTTACAATAAGGTTTCATTAGTTAACATGAACTAAGAATGAACACTACTTCTACAGCATTTATTAATCTTAGTTAATGTTAATTTCAACACTTATTAATACATTATGGAAATCAAATGTTGTATTTGTTAACATTAGTCAATGCACTGTGAACTAACATGAACAAACAATGAACAGCTGGATGTTTATTAACTAACATTAACAAAGATGAATAAATACTGTAACAAATGTATTGCTCATTGCCAGTTCATGCATTAACAAATGTTAACAAATGAGACCTTATTGTAATACTGGTCACTATTTATTTTAAAAATTTTCACAATTTTTAGTAACATTTAACTTTTTTTAGCCATTCACTTAAATATTAATATGGTGTGATAAATCACATCTAATATCAGGTCATGAAAACTGTATAATAATTTTCCAATAAAAATAGATTTAGTATATATTTCAACAAAACACTGCTTAGTTAAACCAAGGCATTCCTTCTGAAAGCACTTTTATTGGTTGTCACTGAACTGTCCGACACTTAAAGGGTCCTCAAACAACATTTAACATAACACATCAGCAGTAAAAATAATCTGTGAAATAAAATGCGTTTCATAATCCATATAATAGATTATTAACACAAATGAAACGGATGCAATGCAGTCTGTGTACTGTACATATATGTTAACCATTACTTCTGTAGTTACCATCAACAAATAAGTTCAAGCTAGAGTTCAGAACATAACAGTTAAGTGCTGAGGTATAAGATTCTGTCTTCATCTATTTTGAACTCAAAAGAAACACTCAGTTAAAGGAGTCAGTTAAAAGACCTTGACATGATACTTATATAAACAGGGAACCGATACATTAAAGTCCACAGTCTTGTTAAAACTCACTAATTTTTCACTTGAAGTTAGGGATAAAACTAAAAGATTAATCAGTCAGCCAAAAGCACAAAAAAAAAAAAAAAAAGCTATTCCCCTTATAAGATGTAAAAAGCAGCTTCTGTCTGCTGGACAAGATTTGTAGTTTGTGTGCTTTATCCCAGAACCAAGGGGGGAGACATTTTACTGGCGTTTTATTAAAAACTAGTAGCAGCATGCTGTTTCTGGTTAGCTGACAAATGTGAGAAGATTTACAAAAAAGGTGTTTGCTTAGCTAATAATCCATGAAAACATGTCTTGTCAGCTATGTTCAGTTATGTTCTTGTTGTAATTCTGTGCGTTTTAAGACAATTATTAACTTCCAGGAGACCTTGGCTCTCTAACTATGATGTTGTTTTGACTGTCAACAGGAGACACTGTTTCCTGATTATGTTCACCTGAGTATTGTGCTGCTGCCAAACCCTTTCCAGTTAGAAGAGATCACGGCGACAGCTTTTTTTTTTTTCAATATAATGGATATAGTGAGTTTTGTGTAAGTGCAATTTAACACACGTCACAGCGCAGGAATGGAGACACATTCACAAGCTGGTGAGCAAAAGAGACATTTGTGTTGCTTATGTGTTTGTACGTGGTTTCCTCTTGGCTTTCCTGACGTACAGGAAGTACATGGTGTGTCCCGTGAAAATGAACAGGACGGAGATGATGACAAGGATGCCGAAGTGTTGTGGCTGGGGTGCAGAGATGACCATGAGGAAGTGCAGCAGGTCCATCAGGTAGTTCATCGAACTCTGGACTCCATTCACCACCCCACGCTCTGATTCACAAATGGTCTCCTGCAAGAGCTGAGTCACTGTCAGGTCAAAGGACCAGAGACCTGTAAAACATCAGACACCTTATATATTACTTTGGGTTACACTTCAAGGATGTATAATATCACTTGTAAAACAATCAATAGCAAAACATTAGTTTAGGTTCCAATTCTCACTATTAACTAGTTGCTTATTAGCATCCATATTACTAGGATATTGGCTGTTTATTAGTACTTGCACCAATCAGGCATAACATTATGACCTAATATTGTGTTGGTCCCCCTTTTGCTGCCAAAACAGTCCTGACCCGTCGAGGCATGGACTCCACTAGACCCCTGAAGGTGCGCTGTGTTATCTGGCACCAAGATGTTAGCAGCAGATCCTTTAAGTCTTGCAAGTTGCGAGGTGGGGCCTCCATGGATCGGACTTGTTTGTTCAGCACATCCCACAGATGCTCGATTGGATTGAGAACTGGGGACTTTGGAGGCCAAGTCTACACCTCAAACTCGTTGTTGTGCTCCTCAAACCATTCCTGAACCATTTTTTCTTTGTGGCAGGGCGCATTATCCTGCTGAAAGAGGCCACAGCCACCAGGGAATACCGTTTCTGTGAAAGGGTGTACATGGTCTGCAACAATGCTTAGGTAGATGGTACGTGTCAAAGTAACATCCACATGGATGGCAGGACCCAAGGTTTCCCAGCAGAACATTGCCGAAAGCCAGGGGCGATTATAGGATTTTCATTTTAGGGGGAGCTCAGCCCCGAGTGAGGGTATGAAAAAAATGGTAACACTTTAGTTTAGGGTCCAATTCTCACTATTAACTAGTAGCTTATTAACATGCATATTACTAGGATATTGGCTGTTTATTATTACTTATAAAGCAAATATTAATGCCTTATTCTGCATGATCATATTGTACATCCCTTAATCATACCCTGGAATGTAGGGAGGGTTTTAGAATCACTGAGATCCCAAATGTGAGGTAGTTAGAGGGGTTCGGGGGCATGCTCCCCTGAGAAAATTTTGATTTCTATGATCTACATATGTGCATTTTAAGATGTTCTGAAAGCCAAAAAATTAGATAACAATAGCTTGAAAACCATGTCAGTGGACAGTAGATTATTTGTCTTTCTTCTTATCTCCACATCTCTTTTTCTCTTTGTTTTTTATCTTGCCCTGTCTCTTCCCCTCCTAACGCTGAGCTTTGACTGATATAGTTTTTCCATTTTTGTCAGTGAAGAAAGTAAACATATGGTTAACTGATATTTATGTTTTATGAATCATTTTCGTAGACACGTTAATTTACTGAAGGCTACCAGGAAAGCTAGGTAACTAAGTTTATTAAATTAATTTCCAATATGCACACATTAATTACTAATCTTATGCCCAATACAGGCTGAATTTTAATTTACTGAAGGCTACAAATGGAATTATATTAATTTACAATATGTACACATTCATTATTAATCTTATGTCTAATCTGATGAAAACGGCTTTGTTAATATTTCTTGTTTAATTACATTTATGAATCACATTACATAGGCCTATTTTCAATTCAAAATGGCGAAATTAGACAAAAGTTTATTAATTTGCCAGAATATTTTTGTCATTTGTTTAACATGTCTGACTTACAGAAGCAGCTGTCAAATATGAAATGTTTAGTTTAGCTACTTACATTTCTCGCACTTGACGTTGAGTCGCACTGCTGAAATTCGCGCTCAGCTTCTGTGTGAACATAAAGCCCGCCTACTCTGATTTGATTGGTTTTCTTAATTATTTTGTCATTGACGAGCGGTGACAGACCAATGAGGCTCAGATGAACTCACACACTTCTGCTTCTGACGTGTGTTCTGCTCGGCGCCGCTGCGGATTGAAGAACATGCAGACTAAGACGGGACGAAGCCGAAGCCTCCCGCCAGTTTCATATCTTATAAAGGGGAGTTAATCACATATTTTTTAATAAAAAGGGCCAAAGCATCACACTCCCTCCTCCGGCTTGCCTTCTTCCCATAGTGCATCCTGGTGCCATGTGTTCCCAGGTAAGCGATGCACATGCACCCAGCCATCCACGTGATATAAAAAATGTGATTTTGTGATTTTGACAAAAAATGTCAGACCAGGCCACCTTCTTCCATTGCTCCGTGGTCCAGTTCTGATGCTCACGTGGACACTGTTGGCGTATTCTGACACCTTTCTATCAGAACCAGCATTAACTTCTTGAGCAATTTGAGCTACAGTAGCTCGTCTGTTTGATCGGACCACATGGGCCAGCCTTTGCTCCCCACGTGCATCAATGAGCCTTGATCGCCCATGACCCTGGTGCCGGTTCACCACTGTTCCTTTCTTGGACCACTTTTGATAGATACTGACCACTGCAGACCACAAGAGCTGCAGTTTTGGAGATGCTCTGACCCATTGCTTGCCCGTTTTTCCTGTTTCATCAGCACATCAAAATGCTCACTTGCTGCCTAATTTATCCCACCCACTAACAGGTGCCGTGATGAAGAGATAATCAGTGTTAATAATGTTATGCCTGATCGGTGTATAAAGCACATATTAATGTCTTATTCTGCATGACCATATTCTACATCCCTTAATCCACAATACCTAAATTTAACAACTACCCTACTATTAATGAGCAGTATTTTGGAGTTTGAGGCAAAAGTCATAGTTAATATATTATAGTTAGAATTTACCCTAATCTAAAGTGTGACCCAATCAATTAGCAGAACTAATCTTGCCTTGTCATAAAAAGTTAAAATTATTTGATACATTATTACATAATCTAATCAATATCAAATACACTTATTTACACACATCCAGAGGTCCTCTCTGTTTTTTTTCCTGCATGTCTCTGCATGTTGGTTGGACCACATGACCTTGCCGATAAAAGTTTTTCAAATAATAAGCAATGAAACAGTTTAATCTTTAATACATTAGCTCATCCATGAATATGATTTCTCCCCGAGTCCCGTCGGATTCTTTTCCACCGGCTGTAGAGGTGAAGACAACAACTCCCATGATTCCAAGATGAATCAGTGCGTCATCAAGCTATGACTTTGTTTTGAATAAGCGACCTCTAGTGGCG